>CP139503.1:261360999-261691353 GCA_021014915.2 Artemisia tridentata subsp. tridentata
ATGAGGAGTGTTGAGAGTGTGAGTGTGATGAGTAGTTGATTTGCCATTGTTGTGGTTTAGACAGAACTGGATCTAGTTTAAAAGGGGTTTTAAGGTAGGAAGTGATGAAGATATGTGTGTTTAAGGATACATGACGTCATGTATGTGAAAAATGTTTTTTTTTTTTTTTTTTTTTTTTTTTCCTTTTAAGACCAAGTTTCCATAGTCGCGATCAAGTTTTTTTTTTTTTTTTTTTTTTTTTTTTTTTTTTTTTTTAATTCAAATATTTTAAACAGCAAATTTAAACTTCATTAATAATAAAAACACTACATAAATTATTCAAATAACATTAAAAACATTAAATAAATTATTCATCATCATCGTCATCGTCGCTTGCGTCTTCGTCTTCACTCTCTTGATTGACGGAATGTTCTTTCATCATACACCGGGTTTTCGAAGAAGTAAGCCGCCACTAAACGATTATGAGCACCCTCATGATCCCTAACTACGTAGTTTCGTCGAACTTTTGGCAGTGACACTTGGTACTCGTCCCAAGCAAACTGCGTAAACTCCGCAAGCTCGCTTATAACTTCTTCATCATCGTCGGAAGACGAAGAACCAAAAAATAGCTCGTAAGACATAATTAAGATAATGTGTTTCAAGGTATTGAGAGAATTGTTGTTTGAATTGTGTTTGAAATTGTGTGTTTAGAGGTTGTTATTTATAAGGTTGTAAAAGTGATAAAGTTTTTTATAATAAAAAGATTTTTTTTTTTTTTTTTTTTTTTTTTTTTTTTTTCAAACGGTAACCATTTTTGGAATAAAGTGTTTATTAAACTCGGTCGTTTATACGAACTAGTTCGCTTGATTCTTGCCCGACGACCGATCACGATCACATCCCCACAGTGGGGCAACCGAAGACCGACCGATGACCAACTTGGTCGACTGACCCACTGTGGTAAGCCTTAGACTGTGCGTAGTGGGCGTGGTTGCACCCGAAAAACCCATCAACAGTGCCCAACAGCGCCCAACAACGCCCCATCTTGCAAAACGTCCGGGCGCTGTTGGCAAAAATAAGCCAAGCCTCGTGGTTCTGACAGCGCTTCAATTTCTCTTCTTCCAACAAAATTCGAACGTTGCAATGCAACGAATAGTAGCAGCGCTCCTTTTTTTTTTTTTTTTTTTAAATTCCATTTCACTTCTATACAACCAATTTACTTCTATACAACTTTACACATTTTACTTCTATAAAACACAATATAAACTCCTCTCAATTTTATACATTCCTCATCTTTATACATTTCCATCAAACCACCATGAATCCCAACCGCCCAACCCGCCCACAATATTACCCAAACAACGAATACATTCGTCCTCGTCGTGTTAACGAGAACGATGCTATGTTTTCAAACGAAGAACTTCTAGATATGATCTCGCATATGCCACCAAATGCGCAAAACCACGTTTCAAAACTACGTTTTAGGTAACCAAAATTACGGGTTCAACTCGTATAACCAACAAAACGTTTCACAATTCAACACATCTCCACAATTCCCGTCACAATTCAACACATCTCCACAATTTCGCCCGAAAAATTATGTGCAACGAAACCCGGTAAATGTTGGATCTAACGAGAGTGTCCCAGAGATTGTCCCGGATAGTCCTCCAAGCGTTACCCGAGCGAAGGGTAAACAACCCGCCGGTCCGTCTCAAAAAACAAAGCGGGCGCACAAAAAAAAACCCGAGGGCGAGCCAAGAGCTAAGATGACGCGTATGCCATGGAACGACCACGAGTTGATGTGCTTGGCACGTGCGTGGGTAGAAATTGCGATGGATCCAAATGCCGGTATGTTATTTTTTTATTCGTTATTATATTTTTTTTAGTTATTTCGTTATTTTTTTTAGTTATTATGTTATTTTTTATTCGTTATTATATTTTTTTTAGTTATTTCGTTATTTTTTTTAGTTATGCTACAGATGCATGATGAGTGTCTAAATACTCATCATTTCTGTCACATTTAGACTACAAAAACATTTAAAAACATGCAAATATGCTTCAAAATACAGAAAATATCATTTGATTGTGTTTTTATGTGTTGCAAGTGCAAAATGTTCAAAAACAATTAAAAACGAACATATTTTGCATAATTGTCAATTTCAGTCCTTTGACTTTCAGAAATTGGCAAAAATAGTCCCTGGTATTAAAAATATCATTCAAGGTCCCTAAACTATTTGAATTTTACAATATTGGTCCTTGGATGAAAGTTTTAAAGAAATTGCAATTCAGGTCCTTCAATTTTTAAAAAGTGACATAAAAGGTCCTTGAAGTTTCAAAAGTTGTCAAAACAAGTCCCTGGTTTTTAAAATTGGAAAATTATCTAAATTGGTCCTTGAACTATTGACACTTGGCAGTTTCAGTCCTTGGAGATAGTTTTGAAGTTTGGCATTTATGGTCCTTAATTTTCAGCAAATTACATAATTGGTCCTTGTTACTTAAATAAACCAAATGGACCCTTTATTAAATCATAATCCAAATCCAATCCAAAATACATCCAACCGGATCCAAAAATAAACCCAAACAACAAACCCAATATTATCTAATCCTAAACCCAATCCAAAACATAACCCCAACCAAGCCCAAAAATACAAACCCGGCCCACCCACTTTTTTTACTAAACCTGGTATTTAAATACCAGGTTTGACCCACGGTCAAACCTTCTCCCTCACACTCACCCCGCCAATACCACCTCCAAAACCACCACCACCTGTCCTCCACCTTTCCACCTCATCACCCCAGTCACTAACCACTTCCCCTCCACCTCTATAAACTCCCAAACTTCTTTAATTGCAACAAAGCTGCTTCAATCCACTAGTATGACTTTGGCGCCAAAATTACACATGGACGATTGGATTTAATTGAGGCAAATGGACAGCTGGGATAGTTTCAGAGTAATGAGAGAGATATTTGGGAAGCTTAAAAAGGCAATGAAGCAGAGAGAAAAAAAGTTAGTAGGTGTTAGATAGTAGGAGTAGTGTAAATTTTATGTCGTAGTTTAATTTAGTTGTAATTTTCATCTGGGTTTTGTTGTTTTCAATTAATTCAAGTCATTTCAGTTGTATTTGAACCGTTTAATCGAAGTTTAGTTCAAGTTTAAAGTGATAACTAAATTTCCCGCCATTTTGATCTTATTAAAGTTTTTAAGTTTTAAGCTGTTCTTTTGATTAAATAAGCTCTTTTGAGCTTATTAAAGCTGTTTCAAACATATTCTAAGTTTCTGGGTCCTTAATTCCAAAAGTCAATCAAAGTCAAATTTGGTCAACTCTGGTCAATGGTTACTGTAGCTGAGCTTATTTTCTGCTTATTATGATTTTTTCTTGCTTATTAATGATAAATATAGTTAATTAGTCATCTTTTACCAATTTTAGCTTAATAGAACTTGTTTTGTTTTAAAAATCTCAAAACAGCCTTGAAAAAGGATGTTTGGATTAAGCTTATTCTAGGCATCAGTTTGTTGTTACTGTAGATGTGCCTTTTTCCCAACTTTAATCTTGCTTAAATTGTTCTAATTAGGCTGTTTCTAATTCCTATTTAGCCATATGGATAGAATAAGCCCTTTTGTATAGCCTATGTTCATTTCAGGTTCTAAGTAAGTCAAATAAGCCAAGATAAGCTGGAAGCTTATCTTGGCCTTTTCTGTGGTTTATCTGAGTTGTTTTTGATCATATTAGAGTAACCAGAATGGCCTAGTTGATTGTCCTTGTGGTTTGAGCCTTTTGTGCAACCTCTGCACAGATCAGAAACCACTTGAAGCCTGCATGGTTTGATCCAGCTGATCTCAGCTTATTTTTAAGCTATTTAGTAAGTTTCTAGTCCTTATTTTTGGCTTTTTCTTAAGTTCACATATCAAGCTTTCAATTTAGCATCTGGTATCTTGTTTTTCTGCTTATCTACTAGCTTAAAAATAGCCTTGAAAGTTGCCCCTTAGGCTTGCTTTTCCCCTGCACTACCCAGACTTGTTTCACTCACCCAACTTCTGTGGGCCCCACAGGGTAACTTTTGGTTCTTTACATAGCTCTCCCAGGTGATAAGCTTATTCCAAGCTTGTTTTGAGCTTAAGCTCATTTGCCCCTAGCTAAATTGCCCCTACAAGTTCTGTCCCAGAACTGTGTGCAATCAACAAGTTCAAAGTGCTTATTTTGAGCTTGTGGCTTATTTAGTAAACTTTGTTCATTGTTTCTTGCTTATTGCTGTCCACTTAACTGATTTGTACTATAATCCATCATTGTGGACCCCACATAAGCTCATTTAAGCTTATTTCCTAGTTTGGTCAACATTAGTCAACTGTTTTAGCTTTTTGTGTCCAAACTGCTTATTATTAAGTTCCATAAGTTTTGTCTTTGTTAAAGTTTGTTATTTTCAGTAGTTTAATAGTTTTGTAAATTAAAAATCCAGAAAAACCTAATATTAGAAAAGTGATAGCTTCTATTTAAGAAGCTTATTGCTTATTAGCTTATTTTACTTAAGCACTTAGTGTTTTTATAATTTTCTTAGGTTCCTGTATTTATTTAATAATTCTGTAAAAAGTTTCAGATTTTTCTTAGTTTATTTAGTATTTATAGTAATTCAATAATAGTTTAAAATAGTAATTAAATCATAATAAATAGAAAAATAATCAGAAAAATATAATTCCAATTTTCATAATTTTCTTTTATCATTTTTAATCTAGGAAAAATATAATTGTATTATTAAACCTTAAGAAAACCAAAAATAGAAATATAGTGATAGCTTCTATTTAATAGAATTTATCTTTTTAAATTTTAATTAAGTAGATTTCATTTTTATAATTTTCTTAGCTTCTTATTACTTTAAAGTATTTATAGAAAAATTTTCAGATTTTTCTTTGATCTTTTAGTATTTATTAGAATTTTAATTAGTTTAAATAATTATTAAATAGTTTTTAATTAATAGTAATTAATTAATAAGTCAAATAAATAATTTTCTTTTTCTAATAATTTTCTTTTATTATTAGGATTGTAAAAATATAAATTTCATATCCGTAGGCCTTTTATTTCTTAAAACTCACATTTTATTTCGTACGTTTACGTTTATTTAAATTTAAACGTACGTCTTTTAGTTTTAAACGTTTCTAGGTAATTTGCTTTCTTGAACTTGTTTTTATAGCTTGTTTAAGCTATTTCCTTTTATATTTCCTTAGTTTAATCAACCAAAATCCTTCTCCGTTCAATCGTCACCCGATCACAAATTCGTTTTACTACAGATTTCACACCTCGCTGGGACTTAACGACCCGGGGATACACTGTACTCCTTGGATTATTGCATTGTGCCCTATATTGTTTGACTCTTGTTGACCATTTACCTGGTCAGTTTTAGTTGACCGTTTGGGGCCGATCAAATTTTGGCGCCGCTGCCGGGGAGGTGTGCTGCGTTGAACGAATTTGAAGCATCAGTGATTGTTGAATATACACCCATTGTATATTTACCATCTTTGTTCATATTTCCTTATTTTCATATAAAACCAAAATAATCGTGAAGTTAATTCGTTTGACTAAACGATTGCCAAAAACATTTTTATTCAAGTTTTCAACGAACACAAAAAAAAAACCAAAAATATTCATCTTTACCCTCTCACCCTTTTTGATTCTTTATCCCTTTACCCTCTGTCCATTTGATTCTAAACTTCTTATACCCTTCTTCTATGGCGTCTCTCGGGTACAAATGTTTTGATTGTAAAAGCCCGTTGATTGATAGCCATCGTTGTTCTAAGTGTGCGTGTGAGCGGTGTGGAAAGCATGCACCAAAGGATCGTGGATCTTGTTATTGGTGTGAATTATCCACTAAAGAGTCTCTCAAGGATTCTCAAAGTCCTTCCTACTACCCTCCACAGCCCGAGATACGTGCTATTAATGACAAACCATCAAGAATCGATCCTAACCTTTCAGGGTTTACGGTTAAAAGTTTGTCAAGCAAACGTACAGAACTTAGAACAGTGACTGAAAAGAATGACTTGCCTAATCTTCACGTTTATCAAAAACAAGAACCAGAGTCCATAACGGAAGTGGTGGAAATTCCTAGCTCTCAGAGCACTACACTTGTCCCACCTCCGGATTTTATTCCTTGTGTCGGTTGTGGTGAGTCGCTTTTCGGTTTGCCATGTCGTTGGTGTACATGTGAACAATGTGGTAATGATATTCGAGACGGAAGTTGTTTGTTTTGTGGTTCGAGGAATTCATTTTCTTATGATCCTGATTCGAACTCATTCAACGACTCTTCAAATTTCTCCAATTACCCATCACATTCATACGAGCAAGTATCATATTGTCCAAATCTCAATGATGCATCGTATCAAAATACACCAAACTTTTCTTGTGAGTACTGTGGAGGCCCACATTTTAGCTCTGATTGTCAAACAGGGAATCCATTTCCTTGTAACAATTACGACGATCCATATCACGACCAACCTCCACAGTGCCAAATAACTCAAACTCCTCAGCAAACCCAGCAAGACACTTATCTAGAGCTTCTAGAGTTAGTGAAAAGAGCTGAGGAGTTTAATAAAAAAACATTACAGAATGCTCCCAGTTTTTCTTATGTATATTGTGGGGGTCCTCATGATGATAATCAATGTCAACCTTCTGGTTTTGACAGATCCCCACCCCCGCAATTTTCATTAATTCTAAATTCACATGAGAAATCCATGGCGGAATTATTGACTGAAGAGCAGGTTGCTAAAATAGATTCCCATGATGCCTTTGAAAAAGCTGTTAGGGAATCAATTGCAAAAGAAAAACCAGCCAGATCTAGCTCTCAGTTCTGTTTTATTCCTGATGACAGTGATGATGAAGATACACTTGATATCCTTCAATTCTATAAAGATTCATTAAGTTCATCAGTTGATATCCCAGTAGTTGAGATTCCATCTCAAACAACTACTATCACACCCGAGGTTCACACTCACTCTCTAAGTATGGGGGATGAGCATCTTGACACAATTCCTGCAAAGGAATCAGACATATTCATAAAGTCTAGTGTCGAGAACCTTGTCCCAATCCCAAGAGAGTCACAGGGAATTCTCGAGCATTTGTGTGATATCCCTCCTCCTCTTATCTTCCCAAAAGATCATGTTGAGATGTTCTCCGATTCTAATGATGACGATTCGTTATCTTGTGGAGACATCATTTATGTGGAAGAATTACCTTCTAAGCTAGTCAGCTTAGAAGAAGAGAATAATGAAGAAATTGACACTGAAATCAAAGATGAAGCTCTTCGAGCAACATTATTGAATGTCAGTCTTCTCGTTTCTAAAATCGAGGCTTTCAAAGAAAAACCCATTTCATCTCCTATCCCCATAAAGGATAGTGACTTATTTTCCGATGATTCTATTCCGGAAATGGAAGCCTTCTGTTTTGATCAGATGGGAGAAAAAATTAGTGGCAACACCACTTCTCATTCTCATATTTCTCTCCCCGATTATGAATCATTTACATTTGAGGAGTTCGCTGATGAACTCACTCACATCAAATCCGAATATGATTCATTCACCTTTGAGGAGTTCTCCAGTGAACTCACTCATATCATATCTCCGCCGGAGTATGATAACTTCTACTTTGATCTTGACAAAGATTATCTTTATGTTCCGGAGGGAGATGTTCTCAACACTGAGAATTTAATTAATATCAAAATCCCATCCCTCCCACCCAGAATATGTCTTGATCATCTGAGCTTAAATGATGAGATTCATGATACTGAAAGCATGAATTCTCCTTCCTCTGATAATGATGAGTTAGTCATGATTTTTATCATGACTTTCTTTCTTTTCTTCACCTACACGGTGACTTCTCCTGTTCTTCACTCCTTTGGGAATGAAGACACTATCTTTGATCCCGGCATTTTCATTTATCATTTATGAGCCGGATCTCTGTGTATATCTCATCGGTGTGGAACTTTCATGAAATTCAATGTTTTTCCAAACATTTTGAACGAAAGTCCGATGGAGATTTTTTGTTCCACATGCTTCCCCAAGAACCAATGAATGCGGGGTCGAGTCAAGCTAGTGACTCGGTGAACAAAAAAATTAGCTCACCATATGGGTTTTCGCCCATATTTCTGACTTCTTTCTCTTTTCTAACACCCAAGTGTGGGGGAGATGCCCCACATGTTGTGTATATATATATATATATATATATAAAAAAAAAAAAAAAAAAAAAAAAAATGTGTGTGTATATAAAATAAAATAATGGCTATTAGTATTTCCCTTTCACGTTCTAAGTGTTGGTTTAACAGCCGGTACTTTGAATATTGAGGGCAATATTCAGTTCTAAGTGTGGGGGGGGGGGAATTCTGGCGAATTTGTTCACATATGTACCTTTTAGTGCCCCGGTACCCCCATTTTGGCCAAAATTTTAAAATTTTTTTTCTCACTTAGAACTCAATAAATGGTTATCAGTCCGCCATGTCTAACCCACATAAGGACTGGCTAATCCTGAGCAAACGGCTTCAGGTAAAGATATATCAAATCCGTTTATGGCTTGCAATTTGCCCAAAATTGTATGGTATTCGACTCACCATATCCTTATAAGTGAAGAGTTGGCTAGCCCGCAAGATTATGGCTTGTGGTAAAGGCAGTAGAAAAACCATAATTGGTAATCAGCTCACCAAAGATAATATTGATAATTTATCTAAGAGTTGGCTAGTCCAGAAGCAAACGGCTTTTGGTAAAGACGAATCAAATCCGTTGACAGCTGATGATTTGCTCAAAATCATATGGTTATCAGTGTACCATAGTTCTTACTTGAACTGAAACATTTGGCTACTCCAGAAGTGATGGCTTTTGGTAAAGAGACTTAAAATCCATTAAAACTTCATAAAAGATTGCTAGGGACTAGCAATAGTTTAGTGTGGGGGATTGATGAGTGTCTAAATACTCATCATTTCTGTCACATTTAGACTACAAAAACATTTAAAAACATGCAAATATGCTTCAAAATACAGAAAATATCATTTGATTGTGTTTTTATGTGTTGCAAGTGCAAAATGTTCAAAAACAATTAAAAACGAACATATTTTGCATAATTGTCAATTTCAGTCCTTTGACTTTCAGAAATTGGCAAAAATAGTCCCTGGTATTAAAAATATCATTCAAGGTCCCTAAACTATTTGAATTTTACAATATTGGTCCTTGGATGAAAGTTTTAAAGAAATTGCAATTCAGGTCCTTCAATTTTTAAAAAGTGACATAAAAGGTCCCTGAAGTTTCAAAAGTTGTCAAAACAAGTCCCTGGTTTTTAAAATTGGAAAATTATCTAAATTGGTCCTTGAACTATTGACACTTGGCAGTTTCAGTCCTTGGAGATAGTTTTGAAGTTTGGCATTTATGGTCCTTAATTTTCAGCAAATTACATAATTGGTCCTTGTTACTTAAATAAACCAAATGGACCCTTTATTAAATCATAATCCAAATCCAATCCAAAATACATCCAACCGGATCCAAAAATAAACCCAAACAACAAACCCAATATTATCTAATCCTAAACCCAATCCAAAACATAACCCCAACCAAGCCCAAAAATACAAACCCGGCCCACCCACTTTTTTTACTAAACCTGGTATTTAAATACCAGGTTTGACCCACGGTCAAACCTTCTCCCTCACACTCACCCCGCCAATACCACCTCCAAAACCACCACCACCTGTCCTCCACCTTTCCACCTCATCACCCCAGTCACTAACCACTTCCCCTCCACCTCTATAAACTCCCAAACTTCTTTAATTGCAACAAAGCTGCTTCAATCCACTAGTATGACTTTGGCGCCAAAATTACACATGGACGATTGGATTTAATTGAGGCAAATGGACAGCTGGGATAGTTTCAGAGTAATGAGAGAGATATTTGGGAAGCTTAAAAAGGCAATGAAGCAGAGAGAAAAAAAGTTAGTAGGTGTTAGATAGTAGGAGTAGTGTAAATTTTATGTCGTAGTTTAATTTAGTTGTAATTTTCATCTGGGTTTTGTTGTTTTCAATTAATTCAAGTCATTTCAGTTGTATTTGAACCGTTTAATCGAAGTTTAGTTCAAGTTTAAAGTGATAACTAAATTTCCCGCCATTTTGATCTTATTAAAGTTTTTAAGTTTTAAGCTGTTCTTTTGATTAAATAAGCTCTTTTGAGCTTATTAAAGCTGTTTCAAACATATTCTAAGTTTCTGGGTCCTTAATTCCAAAAGTCAATCAAAGTCAAATTTGGTCAACTCTGGTCAATGGTTACTGTAGCTGAGCTTATTTTCTGCTTATTATGATTTTTTCTTGCTTATTAATGATAAATATAGTTAATTAGTCATCTTTTACCAATTTTAGCTTAATAGAACTTGTTTTGTTTTAAAAATCTCAAAACAGCCTTGAAAAAGGGTGTTTGGATTAAGCTTATTCTAGGCATCAGTTTGTTGTTACTGTAGATGTGCCTTTTTCCCAACTTTAATCTTGCTTAAATTGTTCTAATTAGGCTGTTTCTAATTCCTATTTAGCCATATGGATAGAATAAGCCCTTTTGTATAGCCTATGTTCATTTCAGGTTCTAAGTAAGTCAAATAAGCCAAGATAAGCTGGAAGCTTATCTTGGCCTTTTCTGTGGTTTATCTGAGTTGTTTTTGATCATATTAGAGTAACCAGAATGGCCTAGTTGATTGTCCTTGTGGTTTGAGCCTTTTGTGCAACCTCTGCACAGATCAGAAACCACTTGAAGCCTGCATGGTTTGATCCAGCTGATCTCAGCTTATTTTTAAGCTATTTAGTAAGTTTCTAGTCCTTATTTTTGGCTTTTTCTTAAGTTCACATATCAAGCTTTCAATTTAGCATCTGGTATCTTGTTTTTCTGCTTATCTACTAGCTTAAAAATAGCCTTGAAAGTTGCCCCTTAGGCTTGCTTTTCCCCTGCACTACCCAGACTTGTTTCACTCACCCAACTTCTGTGGGCCCCACAGGGTAACTTTTGGTTCTTTACATAGCTCTCCCAGGTGATAAGCTTATTCCAAGCTTGTTTTGAGCTTAAGCTCATTTGCCCCTAGCTAAATTGCCCCTACAAGTTCTGTCCCAGAACTGTGTGCAATCAACAAGTTCAAAGTGCTTATTTTGAGCTTGTGGCTTATTTAGTAAACTTTGTTCATTGTTTCTTGCTTATTGCTGTCCACTTAACTGATTTGTACTATAATCCATCATTGTGGACCCCACATAAGCTCATTTAAGCTTATTTCCTAGTTTGGTCAACATTAGTCAACTGTTTTAGCTTTTTGTGTCCAAACTGCTTATTATTAAGTTCCATAAGTTTTGTCTTTGTTAAAGTTTGTTATTTTCAGTAGTTTAATAGTTTTGTAAATTAAAAATCCAGAAAAACCTAATATTAGAAAAGTGATAGCTTCTATTTAAGAAGCTTATTGCTTATTAGCTTATTTTACTTAAGCACTTAGTGTTTTTATAATTTTCTTAGGTTCCTGTATTTATTTAATAATTCTGTAAAAAGTTTCAGATTTTTCTTAGTTTATTTAGTATTTATAGTAATTCAATAATAGTTTAAAATAGTAATTAAATCATAATAAATAGAAAAATAATCAGAAAAATATAATTCCAATTTTCATAATTTTCTTTTATCATTTTTAATCTAGGAAAAATATAATTGTATTATTAAACCTTAAGAAAACCAAAAATAGAAATATAGTGATAGCTTCTATTTAATAGAATTTATCTTTTTAAATTTTAATTAAGTAGATTTCATTTTTATAATTTTCTTAGCTTCTTATTACTTTAAAGTATTTATAGAAAAATTTTCAGATTTTTCTTTGATCTTTTAGTATTTATTAGAATTTTAATTAGTTTAAATAATTATTAAATAGTTTTTAATTAATAGTAATTAATTAATAAGTCAAATAAATAATTTTCTTTTTCTAATAATTTTCTTTTATTATTAGGATTGTAAAAATATAAATTTCATATCCGTAGGCCTTTTATTTCTTAAAACTCACATTTTATTTCGTACGTTTACGTTTATTTAAATTTAAACGTACGTCTTTTAGTTTTAAACGTTTCTAGGTAATTTGCTTTCTTGAACTTGTTTTTATAGCTTGTTTAAGCTATTTCCTTTTATATTTCCTTAGTTTAATCAACCAAAATCCTTCTCCGTTCAATCGTCACCCGATCACAAATTCGTTTTACTACAGATTTCACACCTCGCTGGGACTTAACGACCCGGGGATACACTGTACTCCTTGGATAATTGCATTGTGCCCTATATTGTTTGACTCTTGTTGACCATTTACCTGGTCAGTTTTAGTTGACCGTTTGGGGCCGATCAGTTATTATGTTATTTTTTTATTCGTTATTATTTTTTTTAACTTATTATGTTTATTTGTCTATTTTGTAGCGAATTATCAACGAGGATTGGTTTTTTGGGCTCGAATTCGAGAAGCATTTTTTTTCGCAATGGGTGTCGGAGAAGATTATCATACGCCGGACATGATTCGGGGGAAATGGACCGACCTCAATAGGGCGTGTCAACTCTTTAACGGTATCTAGAACCGGAAAAATAATACGCCGGTACCAAGTGGTGAAAGTTTGTTGACGTGGGCATACGACGCTGCCGACAAGGAATACAAGGCGCTTAAGGGGTTTCCTTTCCAACACAAGGCGGTGTGGGAGTACCTTCACACCCATCAAAAATGGCTCCAGCAACCCTCTTTGAAAATTTGTACAACGAGGCCGTCAAAAAGGTCTAAAACCGATTCATCATCCGCCCCCGAAAGCCAATCGTCCGATGCTCACACATTGAACCTAAACGAAGAGGCGGAAGATGACGAGACCGTGTATGTCGAGCTGCAAAGGCCCCCGGGTAGGCGAAGTGCCAAAGGCAAAGGGGTTTCCTCATCCTCTACCACCGACACCGACAACGCGTTGAGCCAAATTGCGGCTCAACTAGCTAGGCTAGGGGATGAGGCACAAAAGCGTCGCGAGCTTAAAGAAAAGAGATACAACGACCACGCAACGCTAATCAAAATGAAAGATTGGGAGCAACTGCGACGAAGCACCGATGGGATGACCGACGAGGAAAAAGCTATTAACGAAAAAATCAATGAAGCAATCAAAGAAAAATATGGTTGGTAGTGTTTTTTATGTAATATCTAGTATGAAATTGTATGATTTTTTTTTTTTTTTTTTAATTATGTAATAGTTTTAGGGTTTATTTTAATGAAATTATATTTTTATTTATATTATTTAGTTTTTTTTATAAGTTTTTTATTATTAAAAATAAATAAAAAGGAATATAAAAGGACTGTCACGTGTCAAACAACCCCCCACTCTCCACTACACCACTTTTTCAACAAAGTCCCATAATACCCCCACATGCCACGTGTCAAACAACCCCCCACTCTCCGCTTCTTACCACTACACATACTCTTAGACCATGTGTAGTGGGGTGGTGTGGAGAGTGGGGGGGTTGTTTGCCACGTGGCATGTGGGGTATTATGGGGCGCTGTTGAAAAAGTGGTGTAGTGGAGAGTGGGGGGTTGTTGGTGCTATTTTACAGAAAAAACAAAAAAAAAAAAAAAACACACAAACACAGCAAGAAGGGGCGTGGTCAGAACAACCGAAAATGCAAATTTTGGGGCAACAGCGCCCCTGCGTTTTCGAGCTGGGGCGCTGTTGGTGTGTTTTTTGGGGTCTAACAACGCCCACTGTGGTAAGCCTTATGGTCCTTGAGCTTCAAATAACCTTTAAAAAAACTTAAAAATAAGTAATGTTTAATCCTCAAAATAGTTTTTTAAACTTAACTATCCAGCAACCATGAATTTATTGGTTTTCTGTAGCTTAGATGATTTGCTTATGTGTGTGTTGATTGAGTTTAAATATTTGGTTTTTAGGATTGTATGTGGTGAAGCTGCGAAGCAAAGAATTCTTGAAGATAAAAGGTATGCATATTTTGTTCAAGCTGAGTTTTGATTTTGATTTTTTAGGATTGTTGTCATTTGGGTTTGCTATTAACCAAATATCTAATTTGTCGGTTCTTATTTTACAGGCACCAACAGTAGAGTAAATTCAAGATTGTTTATCATCATTCTGATTGTCCTGGTATGATTATAGTACATTACGTCTTTGTCGTTAGGTTCGTTATATTTATAAAAGAGATAGCTTGGCTACAATTTTTGTAACCAATTGGCTACAATTCTTCACAAAATCTTTTATATAATAAAACAAAACCCCTAGTGGGGACTTTTACATTTCAAAAAAATCAAATCATACCTTATTAAGTAATAATCAAATTATTATTATTATTATTTTCTTAAATATTAAATAAAAAAAGTCTAAATACTTCTAAATTTATCCATATTCTACAAAAAAAACGAATGTGATTTGTAATCATTCAATAAAAACTTACAAAAATATATGTGTCAAAATATAAAAAATTAAAACTTGAAAACGGTGGAGCAAGTTTTTCAAAGATTTGGGCTGAAACTTAAAATTCAGTATCATTCCCACTAAATATTTGAAGTCCCAACATTTCTAAATTCCTCCTCCATCAATCAAACTCGATCTCTTATCATTCATTCACGCACACTCATTGACACAAGAACATCTCCTCCAAATCTAATTAATATTAAAACCCACTACATTCGTAAATAACCCTAATTCAATACCTCAATCAAAGTACAATGGTTTTGAAGGTCCAGTTATAATAATTAAAACCCGAAATTAAAAATAATAATTTATTTAAATGATTAGAAAAAACCCCGCGTGTGCGCGGACATTATATCTAGTATACACATACAATGAATCAACGACTCACAGAAAAGAATCAGTGACCCACAAAAAGAATCAGGGACCCACATTTATAATACAAAATTGTAGCCAATTACATTTATAATACAATAAATTGTAGCTAATATATTCCCATTTATAAAAGTAGGAGTAAATTGCAGAAATGGTCCCTGTGGTTTGCCCAGATTGCAGATTTCGTCCATGAGTTTTCGAAAGTGCAGGCGGCCTCCCTGTGGGGAAACTTTGGTTCCGTTTTGGTCACTGGCACTAACGACCGTTAGTCCATCTAAGTTAGTTGATACATAAATGGTCCCTGTCTCCACGCTAAATTGCGTCCGACGTCCCTATTTTTTTTCAAATTTTTTTTCCAACTTTTTTCTTTCGAAAACACTTTTCTTTTTGGAAATTTTTTTTCGGAACTATTTTTTTTCGGAAATTAATTTTTTTAGATTTTTTTTTCGTGAAATCATTTCTTTTTCTTAAATTTATTTTCGAAATTAATTTTTTTAGAAAAATTAATTTTTTTTTTTCGAAATTTTTTTTTCCATTTATTTTTTCTGAAATAATTTTTTAAGAAAATTTAAAAAAAAATAAATTTTTTTAAATTATTTCAGAAAAAATAAATGAAGAGTAAGTTTTCATAATTGGTTAGTAATCATATTTTCTTTAAGTTTTGGTTAAATTATACACTATGTAAAAAATCTTCTTATGTATAGAAAAATGTACAAAAATATTTATAAATATTTGATTTTTATAAAGTTGATGCAATAAAGAGTTAGTAATCATATTTTCTTTAAGTTGATTTTTATAAATTTGATTTCGAATAAAATATTAATTTTTCTAAAAAAAATTTCGGGAAAAAATTTTCTAAACAAAATTTCTAAAAAAAAAATTTTTGGAAAAAAGTTTCTTAAAAAATTATTTCAGAAAAAATAAATGGAAAAAAAAATTAATTTTTCTAAAAAAATTAATTTCGAAAATAAATTTAAGAAAAAGAAATGATTTCACGAAAAAAAATTCTAAAAAAAATTAATTTCCGAAAAAAATAGTTCCGAACAAAATTTAGGAAAAAAAATGTTTTCGAAACAAAAAAGTTGGAAAAAAAATTTGAAGAAAAATAGGGATGTTGGACGCAATTTAGCGTAGGGACAGGGACCATTTATTGGGTATGCTGCAAACTTGGGCTTTTTTGTTGTCTTTGGCATTTCAGAATTTTAAAAGTATCATGCTCTTCAACAGGGTATACATGTAATATTGTAATGTAATAAGAGAATTGACCTTATTGGATGTAATTGTACAATGCTAATATATTTAAGTTAGAGGTTTATAAGTGTTCTATTTGTTGTAAGGTATTCATATCAGTTTATCAGCGAATATTTATTAGCTCCTACCAATGTGATAAGTGCATTGGGTGATGATAAGAAGTGGTTCATAACAACGGGTTGTAAAAGGCTTTGTTTTTACTTTTGGGTAAAAAAGTAATCACTGGGATTAGGATGGAAGTACAATAGGAATACTGATAGAGGAGAGCACGTATCTGATGCATTTCTTATTTGATGGAAAATATTTGCTGCAGTTGACAAGGAGGTAACTAACTTAAAGAATGGAAAGAACTCAGTGTAACCAAAGCCTCTTTGTCATGTGTTTCCATTTACAGTGAAGGGAAAGAGGAGTGCCAGGGGCGTCAAAAGCCCGAAAGCATAACAATGGCCACTAAAGAATAACAAAACGAAGTAATTAGCTCATGAGACATAACAAGCTCAAGTATATTCCTGTCACGGGTACTTTAACTCTGTAAGTAATGCGTACTCTATGGGTAATTTAATAAGTATGTACAGTAAATATTCGATTTAAAGATGCCGAAGAAGAATTGGAGGTACATGCTTTTATTAGTTTTTGATTTTTAATGTTTTGGGGGGAAAATTGATTGTTATTATGTGTTATTTTTTTTCAGGAAGTTCTTACATCAAAATTCGTATGAAGCTTTCTTTATGTCTATGTCGTTTAACGACGGTGAAGGTGAGTTTTTTGTAATTTTTATTTTTCAGGACCTGAATTTGTTTTGATAGTTGTATAGGGTGCCTTAGAAGTTTTATAATAGACTATGTGGTTCCACTGATGGTTGATATGAGCTTATTGGCTTTTTTTTCAATAGGAAATAAGCCCATAAACCGACAAGTTAAGCTAACCCAAATGAAATCAAGGTGAGTTTTTTTTTCTATAAAGTGTCACACTATTGCTAACTTTTTTAAATCATTTTTTAGTTTTTGCAGGCTAATTAGGAAAAATTCTGAACAAGTATATATTATTTATAATAATATAGTAATCTTTGTTTAGGATGCATTGTGTTATATGATTAGTTAATTGCATATGGTGATTTTCTGTTTCAGATAAGCAGTAGGTTAGGTAGGAGGCGAAACTATGTGGCAAAAGATATTAGATTTGGAGTTGAAGCCAGGGCCATGATGCTTTGAGGTGTTGAAGATCTTGCTGATGTTATGTAAGTCACTATGTGCCTGAAAGTAGTCTCAAGTGTCGTTTGTAGTTTGTTTTTTATATGAATTGGTAGTTTGTTTCTATATGTCACAGTAAATGTTCAGGCGAACCAGGTAAGGGTTTAACTTTTGGTATTGGTTTTGTGCTATTTTTATAAATAAATGTGTTTTTTATTATGGTTATTTTTTTGTTTTGGGTTTTGCGTTTTTTGTAGCATCGAGGAAATTTCAACCCTTTTACAATCCTTGACAAAAAAAGACCTTATAACGATAATGGGTAGTAGGCCAGGACATGAGTTCCAGAAAGGGGTGGTGCAAGGAGGGGGTTTGCGAATTCGGGCGCTTCTAGGTTTTTGTTGCCGGCTTCTAAAGGTGCACACGTTATTCATTTCGTTAGTGATATTATATGGATATATAGGGTGTTTGGGGTTTCTTATCAACACTGCTTACCTACGTATTGTTTTTTCATATGGCAGATATGTATTAGGAGATGTGTACCATTTTCTGTTGTTGGTGTAGTAGCATGTGTAGCGAAAGCAGAATGAGAGGGGAAAGGGATGGGGATAAGGATAAAGGAAATTTAAGATGTTACAGTAAACGTATCTAACAGAGGTTAGTGCTTTTAACCCGAGCAAATTTATAAGAAAAAAATGTAGCCCAAACTGTCATTTATGTCGGCTATGATATAAATACAACAGACCGTCATTTTGGAGACAAAATAGCATGTTCAAACGATCTATTAATGTTGTAAAATATTACCTCCAGAACAAGTGTGAACAAGGCTCAGAAAACTGCATAAAGCATATACAAGCAGCAATTTTTTTGTCTGGGTTGACGAGTCCGCAACACGTTTACTGTGTACTCTCTGACACCCAAAACATGATAAAATTTCTAGTTGCCATTTTGATTCACTTTTCATACATGCACCCTTCATCGTACTATTGTGCTATATAAGTTGAGATGTGCTTTATTATAATCGATAACTATGAGGCTTTCTTTCAATAAATGTTAAGCTACCAGTTGCATAACTGCATCTCTGTGCTATCAACAATAAATACTTAAACATGTTCATCATGTCATGGGCAGGGACGGACATAGGATTTTGGAAGGGCTAGACTGAAAAAGGGAGAAAGTGTTAATTGTTGCGTTCTATGGTAAACCAAGGCCTGGTGCGGTTCAAGGCAATATATTTGGGATCCGAGGGTCATGGTGACCCGTACATCAGCAATATCAAGTTCCAGTTCCACATCTAGCGAACATGTATGCATAATCAGAGACGCATTAGCTGTGATTTTCATGTTCACAAACACAGGTTGTCTACAAGAAGTGGTGGTTCACATACATTCTGTATTTTCTGTGTGTTGTAGCCATGTGGGCATTGAGACGCCATTACACACAGAAAATAAAAAGTTGCTCACAAACGCATCATGGAGGATCATACCGAGCAAATCTCAGGGGAGTTTTCCGTTCTAATTCTTTCTATTTCCTGTTTTTAATTTCATTTTAAACAACGAGGAAGTTGTTTATCTTAAGTGGGGGATGGAGAATTAGAACGTCACTTGTCCTTGTTTTTCAAAAATTTGTTTAATATGCTTAAATTTAAAATTTTTCTAGCATGTTTTTGTGAAATCTTAGTTGCATAACCGCACACATAACCCTTATTTCCATATTGTGAGAATTTAGCCTTATCCGTTTCCCAATATTTTACCCAAATTCCACAAAAATATGAGTGTGCCGGTGACTTGTAGTAAACTTTAGAACTTGGCTTGTATACTATTCGAGACCACCATAATGAGTATTATAGATATAATTGGAGTGACTTGTCTAACTTGGTAAATTTCTAGGATTACACCCAAATAGCCTACATATGTTGTGATATATTAACTAACTACACTGGTTAGTTAATCCCCATGTTTAACCCTTTTGTTACTCTCATCTATAGAGTAAGATACCCTTAGAAAAACCCTCAGAGCCATTCCTTTCGTTTCTTACACCAATATTCAAATGTTTCGTTACACCCTTACACCTTAGCCTACCCTGTAGATTTAAGTCCGTGGTTAGTTGCTTGTGTAAAGTGTGTATTTCCTGTGTTCGTGTGCGTGTTTCTTATGTTTGGTTAGGTCGGGAATTGTAAAATGCAATGGGAATGTGATAGTAGTTATTTTTATTTTTATTTTTCGTGTGTTTGCTACTATCACTATTATTTTTATAATCTGAAGAATAGAAAAGTATGAAAAAATTATCCAGATTTATTATGATGGTGATGTGGTGAAATTTTATAACACTAGTATTTGATGTTTATTAAAAAAAAATCGAAAAAACGAAAAGAAAAAGAAAGAAGTATGTTGGTAAGTGTTATAAACCAACGATGTAAAGTTATGTACTAGTAGAGATATCCTACTATTTGTTGTATTATATTTATGAATTGCAAGGGAGTTGGCCGTTATGGGAACGCCAACTAAGGTTTATTATTTAATTGAGACATTATTAAGTCTAATTCGTGTCTACCTACTTATAGCGTGAGTTTCTGTGTTAAAGCGTGATTTAGTCTATGATTTGTATCTTCTTCATGGATTGGTTGGGAAGTAATTAACCACACCTGTTAGGACTTAATCTACCTGTTTGTTTATTTTGTTTTACACTAATTTATGTATTTCCCAAAGTTTTATCCCTACCGTTTGTAATACCCCGTAATTTTCCAGATGTATATCTATACGAGATTATCCCTTTTTTTCATATAAGAACGTTTATAGAACTCATTTGGTTTAAAAACGTGAAGTTATCTCACGAAACGTGGAAACCGTGCACAACGCGCACTGGCACAACTGACGATATGATTTGATTATTTTATTATTTGTGATAAACGAGGTGTATGAATAGTCATTTTTATTGGAAAAATTATTCTGAGCACGATGGCGAAATCCACGTGTCTTGAATCAACCGTTTACTAGTCTAAACGAGCCCCGAACTTAATTTTGAGAAAGATTGCAGAAATTACGAGAATGGTCCCTGAGAGTAAATTACACCCCCGCCCCTGTCCCTGGTAATTTACACTTTTGGTCCCTAGGTTTTCCCTATATAATACCACTTATAACTCACCTCCCACTCATTTTTCGGCGCCGCTTCGCCGTTTCCTGCCAACTTCCGGCCACTTCATGTTCTTGCCGCCGTTTACCGCCGATCAAGAAGGAGAGTCCAAGGGTTCGTTTGGTTGCTACAGGTTGAGCGTAAGGTCACGGTTAGGGTTTTTGTTTTGGGTTTATTGTGCCCGTGAGCCGCCACCACCATCATCGCCGTCACCACCGCCACTCCTCTCACCTCTTCCTCCTTTCTCTTTTGTTGGTAAGCCGAAACCCTAAGATCCGTTTTGTTATCATTTGATTTGTTAACCGATTAGATATAAATGTTAATGTTTTTGTGGATTTAAAATACTGGTTAAAATGTGTTTAAACGAGATAATAACAGTTCGTGTGGTTAAAAACTATTAAAATGGTGATTGTTTTGTAACCGAGTCAACTCAGTGAGTGAGTCAACTCACGAATTTCCTGCGTTTGTAATTTTGTTATTATTGATTCTCGTTATTTGATTCTAACTTATTTGGGGTTTGATTCGTGACCGAGTTGGTCATGGATTTGGATTCGGATCAGAGTTTGGCTTGCTTATTTGTGTGGTAGACTCGGAGTTGTTGTTTATTTGGCGTGGTTATGGTCTCGGGTTGAGGAACCCTTTGGTCACGAATAGATTTGGATTTACTTATATGTTGGTGTGGCTTTGATGTCGACCCAAAAGGAAGACCCAAGAGGGTGTTTGGTTGTGTCTCGGTCCGAGCAAAACACCCAAGAAGGTGTGGCTTCATGGTGAGATCCAACAGGAACCCGAATAGGGTGTAGTTGGTTATGAGTTTGGCTGGTTACTTGGTGCAACCGCGACCCATGAAGGGTGTGTGTGTTGCCCATTCGAGTAGTATAACGAGGACCACAAGGGTGGTGCTCATTTAGTTTGGTTTTGAGATGTCGAGTTGCCTGCGTTTTTGTTAGCAGCCACGTAGGGTGCGTTTGTTTTGTTTTGATGGCTCAACGAGACGCTACATAAGGCGTGTGATCCATGGATTAGGGGGTTTTGCTTATTGGCTGTGTTTTGTTTGGTTTAACAATGGGTTTAAATTGGGTTGTGTTTGGTAAATCGCAAACTCGTGTTACGTCTTACAACTAATCAAGGGTGTGTTTAATTGTGTATTAAAAAGGGTGTTTGGTAACAACTTTATTTAGTGTGTGTTATTATTTTGTTTCGTCAAAATATATCTAATGTAGTTGTTGTATGACTTGGAACATTGGTACGTTTCGGATATTTGGAATTGTGAATTGGGTTTGAATATGGATTATGACTCAACATTGGAAATATAATCGATTTGTATCGTTTGGAAAATTATTGGATCGTTATCGGATTTACGATATTAGGTAATGGATTCATTGGACATTTTGGGACTTGAGACGGTATAATATATTCAATTCGAAAAGAATTTAATATATTAGACTCGGACTGGACACAAAATATTCAATAAACCCAAAACTAATAATTACGCGAATGATAACGAAACATAAAACTTATAAAATATTGTAATTTCAGACTTGGTTAATTAAAGTCACGACGAATTGCGAAAACTGATTTTTATTAGATAAACTTACTTTTATTTATAAAATGTTTATAATTATACCAGTTTATTTGGGAGAATGCCGGAACTTGTCAAATGACCTATTTGTATTAATATGCTTACTTGTTATTACTTTCTGAATTTTCCTTGTTAACTTGAGTCCGCGTCAGTATTTGCTTGTACTATAATATATTGGAACATATATTATACTTTGGCGTGAGTTATTATACTTTGGCGTGAGTTGTATTTAGAGTCCATGTTTTCTTACCACACCACACGAAACGTTGATACTAAGCTTTTGATAAGTATTGAAATTGAGTAATCCACGAAAACTACGACACATTGTCTCTGGTAGACTTAATTATTGTGCGAGACGTAATTTGAGATAACCATATACGTATTAGGTTGTGCCGATCTCGTACCGTTGTGCTTGTACCTCTGTGTACCGTTATGCCTATCTTCTGGATACCGTTGTGATTAGCTCTAGATGCCAGTCGTGTCAGTTGTGATCTCTGCATTGCTGTGGCTAAGGTGAGTTCATGGCCCTTACTTTTACCGGTTTTATAACTATTTTGGGGGAGAATACATGCTCTTTTTTAACTAAACTCAATGACTGTTTATTTGGAATATGCGAACTGTTTACTCAATATTTGACTGTTTGGCTGAAATATTTGATTTGGTTATTTGAAGGCGTTATGTGATTGACTGATATGCATGTGAGTTTCACAGCCCCACCTTTACTCGTGAACTGTTTATTGAAACATTGGGGTGAGAAAACATTCAAAACTGTTTTAAATGGACCTAACCGTTGTTTTTGATTTGCTATTATTTGTTGACTGGCTAAGGTTAGATACGCGTTAGATATTTGTCTTAGACCAGGGTAGCAAATAACCCGGATACCTTTTGCTATAACGTGTTGCCTGGCTAAGGTCAAATATATCCTAGGGCCCTACTGTGTTTGTCAATATGAGAGAGGGCGATCGTGACCTATCATATTGATACTGGATTGGTTGTGTGTGTCGATATATGTGAAATTTGTGATTTAAATCTATCTTAGTCCAGTGTAGCAAATAACTGTATTATGGTCCAACTGTTATTATTTTTGACTAAAACCTATGAACTCACCAACCTCGTGTTGACACTTTTAGCATGTATTTTCAAGTTAAGGCGATAGCTTAATTTTGGAGGTGCTTGGCAAGGGGCACG
Organism: Artemisia tridentata subsp. tridentata; assembly: GCA_021014915.2. Classification (NCBI taxonomy): domain Eukaryota; kingdom Viridiplantae; phylum Streptophyta; class Magnoliopsida; order Asterales; family Asteraceae; genus Artemisia; species Artemisia tridentata. The sequence continues at coordinate 261,384,145 of CP139503.1, forward strand.
GTCATAGACGACTCTGATATATATGTTGGGACCGCTTTACTTACTTTATGGGCCTATTTCCGCACTACTTTTGAATAATGTAAATTTAACACTTTTTGTTAATGAATTTTATTCTAAATGATTGAGGTATAAACCGTTCTTTATACTTGTGTTGTGATACCAATTGACTAGCACCCCAGTGACATGTATGCTTCCGCTGGACCCGATTTTGGGGGTGTTACACCGTTTACCAAGTTACTGTATTCGTTGTTTGCTTTCGAGCATCCGGTTATGGTAATGGCTTAGTGAGAATGTCAAATGCAAGAACAAGGTAGTGACCATCCGAGTTTTAGACTAATCGAATAACGCGCCAGCGATCTAAGGTTCCACCTTAGTGACCATTCGTTGTTAGAGGAATCGAGAGCTCGCGCCAGTGATCTACTAAATTTGTGTAGGAGATGTTCGAACGAAGCCAGGTTTAACCCTTAAGCCTTATTATGTATTAGCCTAATTTACCGCTTTAGACTTGTCACTCCTTAGCTTTAGTGGTGGAGATGTGTATCCTTGCCAAGCTTATGATAGAATATTCATCACGACCGAGCAATTGAGCGAATTACTTAAATGTTACCACATAGATTAGTTGAGTGATTTGAGTGATTTCACTTTTCTACTTCGTGAGGTGTTTGGTTTTGCAATTGTGATCAAACAAATAAAATGCTTAAACTACAAAAAAAAAAAAATCCTAGACTATGTTTAGGATACATTTTCATAAGTTTAATTTAAGGTTTACTTGAGGACAAGTAAAGTTCAAGTGGGGGATATTTGATGATATCAAATAACCACATTTTATTGGCATCATTTATCCTATTTTACTCGCCTGTTTTATATTATTTTATATGAGAATTGACACTTATTCGCTTATGTGGAAAACTAGAAGGGGGGTTGAATAGTTTTACGTCTTTTTAATTTATTATAAAACCTTTGTTTACTTTTAAAAACTTAGATTCAAGTTTGTTATGAAAAATAAAACTTAAATCTTATTATTAGTTATATATGTATTCTTTTAAATTGATTGTAAAAGTTTTGGTTTCTTGAATGGATTTTCAAATTGATCTTTATGTGAAGTTGACCTCTAATTAATACTAGCAATTATATAAGCCTATGTGTATGAAAGTAATGACGATGCAAGTAAAGAAATAAATAAGGTATGGAAAGATCTAACCGAGACACGAGAGATTTATAGTGGTTCGGCTACAAGGACACCTTCCTTGCCCTACTCCACTCCCCGAGCACACCTTGCTCGAGAGTTTTCTTCACAACTTCAATAAGCTCCCTTATGGCGGAGAAAACCGTACACAACTTTAGCTTACACCGGCTTAACGACACAAAGCTAGATGTCGAGTTCTAATCGTAGCTAGAACCAATCTCACAACTTATACACAACTTCTACACGACTTAATCACGACTTCTTCACAACGGCTTCACGACTTCTTCACGACTTCAACACAACTGCTACACGACCTCTATGCTGTGGCTTCACGACTCCAACACTAGGACTTCACGACTAGGACTTCATGGCTTCAACACGACCGCTACACAACCTCTATGCTACGGCTTCACGAATTCAACACTAGAACTTCACAACTAGGACTTCATGGCTTCAACACGACCGCTACACAACCTCTATGCTACGGCTTCACGACTTCAACACTAGAACTTCACAACTAGGACTTCATGGCTTCAACACGACCACTACACAACCTCTATGCTACGGCTTCACGACTTCTACACCACAGGTTCACGACTTCTACACAACGGCTTCACGACTTCTACACTTTGACCTCACAACTTCTATACCACAACTACTTATACAACATCTTCACTACTTACACACAACACTAATCTACAACACACACCTTACATACAAATGAATGAATGATTTACAAACTTTGTTGAACACACAACTTAAGTAACAAGATGATACTAAGTTGTAATACTTCTAATCTTGATTGATAGAAGTATTCTTCTTTTGCACTTGGATGGTGGAAGCTTGGATCACTTGGAAACCAATGCTTAAGATTACATGATCAAAGGTTTTTCTAAGATATGAAATGAGATCTACAACAGAAAGTTTTAGTGCAAAAGGGTTGAGAAAAAATCCAAGAGAAGGCTTGTATTTATAGGGAAAAATCTGGACAGCTGGAGCCTACTGGAGCGGGGGCGGTCCCCTTAAATAGGGGGCGGTCTCCTTAATTATTAAGGGGGCCGCCTAGTAAAATTAAGGGGGCCGCCCCTACTGAACGTTGGCCAATTTTGTCCTTTTGTGGGGAAGGTTTTTCTGAAACATTTTAACTGATTTTGGTTAAAAATTTGAATTCATATTTTTATAAAAGATTAAACATTTTTATTTAATGCCAAAAATGTTTTTCAAAAATATATAAAATGTTTTTGATGTTTTATAAAAAATCTAGTTTTTAAGAAAATGTTCCTTTGATCATATAATGCATTAAGCATTAGTTCATTCATACCTTAAGTGATTTTAGTTGTAGAAGTGAATATTTACAACTAAGTACTTGTTTAATTTATAAGTTTATGTTTTAATGAGTTTACATTTTGTGATCATCAAAACATAGAGATATGAATAAATATTGATAATGTTTTTAGGCATTTATTTATGTCAACAATCTCCCCCTTTTTGATGATTACAAAACCTAAACTCATTAAACCAAAAAGTTTATTTTTGGACAAGTATTTAGTGAGTTTACATTCACTTCTCCCCCTTTTTGTAGAATCAAAAAGGTTAAGCCGACAAAATTCAAACGTGAAGTTTGTCGGGACGAAAACTCCCCCTTGATGTGTACTCCCCCTCGTTTGGGGGCACCAAGGACTCGATATATGGAATACTTGCAAGAAAAATATTAGAAGCACAAGCATATATATAGCAAAAATAAGCATGCATATAAAGACATTCATTAAAAATGTTGTGTATCAATACACAACCATCCAAGATTATATTCAATCCTACATTAGCTAGTAAGTAATGCAATCTACATAATCATTCTAGGAGTACATGATCTTCCATGGGGCTTGCACACAAAATGGTTTGAAAAATTATTTTTGATTAAGCATTGCATATGCTTAATTTGGTGAGAATGAAGGTGGTGGTAGTGTAGTGGGTGAAAATGATGGAGGTTGTGGTGGAGGTTGGTTGTTAAGCATGTGTTCAAGGGTGTGGTGGTATTGGTGATGATGAGAAATGAGCATCAAGAGGTGTTATTGGTGATATGGAAATGACAAGTTGGGTGAATGGAGGTTCTTGAGTAGGAGGTGGAGTTGATGCTCTTGATGGTGGTGATGATAGGTGTGAGTTGATGTAGTTATTGATGGATGAAGTGGAAGGTATGGATGAAGATGTTGTGCCATGAGTGAAGGGTGTTTTTGATGGTGCATTTGGTGCACTTGGGGATTAACATTGAGGTGTTGGTGATGGAGTTTTGGTGTATTAGAGATGATTTTGGTGATAGCATGGTGAATGAAAATGGGTGTTTGATGGAGGTGATGGTTGATTTAGGTAAGGTTTGGGCTAGATAAAAGGGGTCGCAAGATGCAAAAGAAAACAGTAAATTTTACTGCCCAGATGGCCGGTCCCCTTAATTGTAGGCCGGCCCCCTTAAAATTAAGGGGACCGCCTAGGGAATTAAGGGGGCCGCCCATCTGGTGTTTTCCCAGGCGACCAAATTTGAAAAATTTCCAGAAAAGGGTCATTTTTAGGGTGTTTTTGCAGCAAGCTCCATTTGAATCATGTACATCAAGAATGATTAAATAGTGACATAAACATGTTAATTACGCATGCATACATTTAAAACATATTATGGAATAAGCATGTTATTAATCATCAAGCATGTATATATATCATGATATCAAGTATACAAGCAATAAGCATAACAATCATATATTAAAGACAAGAAATAAAGCATTCATTAGTTGAAAATAATTATGTTAAAAACATAATTATTGATACAACACATATTTTGCTTATAGCATGCAATAAGTAGAAAATTTTAAATTGCCTAAGAGATCCATTGGACTTGCTTGAGACATGAAAACTTGGATTATTTTGGATGGATGATGGTAAAGAGGCGGTAAAAAAATGTTGGATCAATGGGGTTGTAAGTTTGGGTGTATGGATGTTGGAGAGAGTGTTGATAGAGGAATTGGAGGTGGAGAGCTTGGACTTGACCATGTTGAATGAGGGTTTTGATGTTGTTCAAGTGGTGGTGTTGGATTAGATCTAGTGAGAAGATACTCAATCCAAGTGAGACGCTCATTAAAGGTGATGGTTTGATTTTGGAGAAAGATGCAACAAGGACTATTGTTGACATGTTTCTCAATTTGACTCAAGTGATGTGGTGATGATGGTAATGATGGTGAGATGGATGGGGATGATGGTAATGATGGTTTGATTTTGGAGAAAGATGCAACAAGGACAATTGTTGACATGTTTCTCAATTTGACTCAAGTGATGTGGTGATGATGGTAGTGATGGTGATATGGATGGTGATGGGTTTAAGTTGCTTTGAGCAAGGTGCAAAGCAAGGAGAGCATTAAGCTCATGGGCTTCCTTGAGTTCTTCAATGAACTTCAAGTGTTGAGTAGAAGGTGATGATGATGGAGAGTGGTTGTTATTTGGTGGAAGTGGTGGTGACACTTTTGGTGGTGGAGACATTTGTGAACTTGGGTAGTTATGAGTGAATGAAGGTGGACATATGGATGATTGGTTATGTGTGTGAAAGGGTTCATTAGGATGAGGTTTAGGTGTTGGTTGAGTTTGAACAACATCATTTGTTGGGTTATGGCAAATGTCAAGCTTCCTCCTTCAAATGGGTATTTATGGTGTAGTGATGATGTGATTGTGGAAGGTAAATTTTGGAGGGTGGTTTGTGACAAAATGTGTTTGTGAATTTTGGGGAGTATAGGATAAAATGGGTTGGAAATTGAAGGAGAAATCAGTAATCAGTCACTCCAGATGGCCGGTCCCCTTAATTTTAAGGGGGCCGCCTGGGTATTTAAGGGGGCCGCCCATCTGCTGACTTCCACATTACTGGAAATGGGTTTTTGGCATAAATTTGTAGAAAAGGTTGTGTTTTTGGGTTTAGTTTCAAGCAAGTCCAACTTCTTTCAAGGCAATTTAGGATTTAATAACTCATATATGCTAAGCATATTTATTTAAGCAACTTTATCTAACATGCAAACTACTCATTAAGCATATAACATGTATATACATATATTAGACAAGAAGATAATACATAGCACCGAGTAATTCATAGTATCATACTTAGGAAGATTAAAAGGCTAGTTAATTAATCCTATTGATTATCTATGTACAAGGGAATGTGGAGTTGTGATAGCATGGACTTCTAGACTTGTACCAAGTGAGATCTTTAATAAGTAAACCATGATTTTTCATTTTTGATTTAGTTCACTTATAAGTGTCATATACACAAGTATATACGACATATATGAGATCACCAAGCATGATTTAAAGAAATGTTTTTGGCATTATTCAACAATGCTTGAAAGTAGGTTTTATGTGGATATGAAAAATATATTAATGAAATAGTTTTGGCTTTATTTCAAAATGTTTTTATGAGGAAAGAAAACATATTTTTCCAATCTTTGGTTTTTGATAAACACGTAATTATAGACACAAGTTTGGAAGAAAGGTAGGATGGTGAAACATGTTTAATAGAAATGTGTCATAATCTTTTGAAAAATTATTTTTCCAAAATGTGAAGTTTTTTCAAATTTAAAAATAAGTCCCATTAATTATAGGTTTAAAAATAGTGGTTTATAAAAGATCTCATGCTCAAGGGCATTGGTTAAGTCTATTGTCACATGCTACCTCTTTCTACATATCCTATGGCATTTAAGCATGTATTATGACTAAATACAAAAATACATCATGTCAGAGTAGTTAGAGAAAAACAAAGGCTATTATTATGACAATGCATTCAACAACTAAACAAATAATTACGAAGGCATGCAGTCAAATCACATAGGAGCAAGTAAACATCTAGAAATTTTATATACGCAAGATGACATAAATCTAGGAATGAAAAGCTCTAGTGAAAAGCAAAGTTCATAACAGTAAACTATCGTTAGGTATATTTAGGAAGAATAATGTATTCAAGTTGGAGAATGAGTATGAGACTATTACTAGTGGTGCTCAATTCAGGCTAAACACGACCGTTTTTACGGGTTACACACACCCAACTTCTCACATAGAAGCAATTCAACCGTTAGGTCAAATTGAGTTTCTAGTCAATAGATTCTCTAGTAGTCATTCTCTTTTTAGAAGAAATTAAGTTCCTAAATTTACCTATCGAAGAGTACCAAATATGAAGATTGCTTGGTTTACTAACACTTAGGGGGGCTAACTAAAGGGTTTCTAGTTCATTAAGCCACAGAACGAATATAACTAAAGTGTAAAGGCAAAGCAACCTATCAGACTAAGCATATCCTGAGGCATTAATAAGATTATATGCATGAATTAATTACTTATGAAATTTTAAATAGAGAACTTACCTCACGTCCTAGCTTTTCTTCGTAATGTCTCAGATGATGATCGACGTGTGAATGATAGGTGAGTCTTCAAGATACACAAGGTGTGAAAGTATATCATGACAAGCTTCTAACACCTTATTTAAACCGAAGTGGCTTGACCCGAACATGTCTTGTACGGATCATGATCTTCTCCTTCGTCTGTGTCACTCAATGATTTTGGATTGAGTTCACTTTGGAGTTGATTCATGTAGTCTTCGTCATTAATACCTACATTAACAACATTTGAACTAGTAGCACATGTATCTATTTTATCTAAATGTTTATCTATTAAATTTTCTAAGATAACTAATTCATGTACAAGATCAAAATCCTCATCTTTGGCTTGACATTTTTCTTGATGAAAGTTTAAGAGATTTTTCCAAATATCATTTGCCGTTTTACAGAAAGATATTCTTTCATATTCAACTTTCGGCAAGGTTTTGTAAATAATTATTTTAGCTTCATTATTTTTGTTATTCTTAGTTTTTAAATAATCATTTTGAGTTTCAAAATCCGTTTTTGTTTGACTTTCAAAATCCGTTTTTGTTGGTTGAAAATCACCAATCGAAATGACATGCCAAAGATCTAGATCAATTGATTTCACATAAGTTTCAAATTTATTTTTCCATTCAAGAAAAGTATAGTTTTCAAATAGTGGTGGTTTTAGCAAGGATTCCCCTTCTAGATATTTTTCTAATTCCATAGATCGATTCAAGTTTTAAAATACAGTATATTTTAAAGATCTTGATTGACGTGGCTCTTGATACCAATTGTGGAAAACTAGAAGGGGGGTTGAATAGTTTTACGTCTTTTTAATTTATTATAAAACCTTTGTTTACTTTTAAAAACTTAGATTCAAGTTTGTTATGAAAAATAAAACTTAAATCTTATTATTAGTTATATATGTATTCTTTTAAATTAATTGTAAAAGTTTTGGTTTCTTGAATGGATTTTCAAATTGATCTTTATGTGAAGTTGACCTCTAATTAATACTAGCAATTATATAAGCCTATGTGTATGAAAGTAATGACGATGCAAGTAAAGAAATAAATAAGGTATGGAAAGATCTAACTGAGACACGAGAGATTTATAGTGGTTCGGCTACAAGGACACCTTCCTTGCCCTACTCCACTCCCCGAGCACACCTTGCTCGAGAGTTTTCTTCACAACTTCAATAAGCTCCCTTATGGCGGAGAAAACCGTACACAACTTTAGCTTACACCGGCTTAACGACACAAAGCTAGATGTCGAGTTCTAATCGTAGCTAGAACCAATCTCACAACTTATACACAACTTCTACACGACTTAATCACGACTTCTTCACAACGGCTTCACGACTTCTTCACGACTTCTTCACGACTTCAACACAACTGCTACACGACCTCTATGCTGCGGCTTCACGACTCCAACACTAGGACTTCACGACTAGGACTTCATGGCTTCAACACGACCGCTACACAACCTCTATGCTATGGCTTCACGACTTCAACACTAGAACTTCACAACTAGGACTTCATGGCTTCAACACGACCGCTACACAACCTCTATGCTACGGCTTCACGACTTCAACACTAGAACTTCACAACTAGGACTTCATGGCTTCAACACGACCACTACACAACCTCTATGCTACGGCTTCACGACTTCTACACCACGGGTTCACGACTTCTACACAACGGCTTCACGACTTCTACACTTTGACCTCACAACTTCTATTCCACAACTACTTATACAACATCTTCACTACTTACACACAACACTAATCTACAACACACACCTTACATACAAATGAATGAATGATTTACAAACTTTGTTGAACACACAACTTAAGTAACAAGATGATACTAAGTTGTAATACTTCTAATCTTGATTGATAGAAGTATTCTTCTTTTGCACTTGGATGGTGGAAGCTTGGATCACTTGGAAACCAATGCTTAAGATTACATGATCAAAGGTTTTTCTAAGATATGAAATGAGATCTACAACAGAAAGTTTTAGTGCAAAAGGGTTGAGAAAAAATCCAGGAGAAGGCTTGTATTTATAGGGAAAAATCTGGACAGCTGGAGCCTACTGGAGCGGGGGCGGTCCCCTTAATTATTAAGGGGGCCGCCTAGTAAAATTAAGGGGGCCGCCCCTACTGAACGTTGGCAAATTTTGTCCTTTTGTGGGGAAGGTTTTTCTGGAACATTTTAACTGATTTTGGTTAAAAATTTGAATTCATATTTTTATAAAAGATTAAACATTTTTATTTAATGCCAAAAATGTTTTTCAAAAATATATAAAATGTTTTTGATGTTTTATAAAAAATCTAGTTTTTAAGAAAATGTTCCTTTGATCATATAATGCATTAAGCATTAGTTCATTCATACCTTAAGTGATTTAAGATGTAGAAGTGAATATTTACAACTAAGTACTTGTTTAATTTATAAGTTTATGTTTTAATGAGTTTACATTTTGTGATCATCAAAACATAGAGATATGAATAAATATTGATAATGTTTTTAGGCATTTATTTATGTCAACAGCTTACTTTTGTGAATCTCAGTTATAAACAAGTATTTGGTGAAAGTTAGCTATTTTGGACGTAAATTGGAGCAAAATGGATCAAGATGGAAAAGTCTACTGAACTGAAGAAAGATACGCCGTATCATTCTAGACAGATACGCCGTACATCAAGACTTAGACGATTATGATGACCATTGCCCGAATTTGAAGCATACGCCGCATGGATTTCCCATACGCCGTATATGAAACCTTGGTCAACGTAAGAAGATCTGACTCATCCTACTCCAGATACGCCGCATGACATTTCATAGATGCGACGTATCAATCTCAAGAATTCACCAGAGAATCCAAGTTACTAAAGAAACATGCGCCACATGAAGATTGAAGGTGCGCCGTATCCTATGGCGGTGTATGAATATTCCAGAATATAATAATCTTGGACCCCACGCGAAGCTACCTAGATACGGCGTATCAACTTAATAGATAGGCCGTATCGATCCTGTTATCAGAATGTATAAATACCCCATTTGTCTGCCATTCGACACACCTTTTACCACACAATCATACCACAGAAGGCGACGAATTGGCAGCACAAGGCATAACCTAAAGGGCGAATTCAGAGCAGTACGAAGGTCCTGCTAGTACTTTAATTCATAGGAAGACTCGTTTATTTGTATTAGCAATCTGTTAATCGTTGAGTTAGGGTCTTTTTCACTATTTGATCGGACTTAATTGTTTCCAGCTTTTATACATAGTATTTGATGTTTAATTGGTTTCTTATGCATATGTTTTGATTACATATTGAGTTTATCGTGCCTTGTCGACCTTAGGCTCGCACAATTACTTCATTAACATCGTTTGCATAGTTAATCTAAGCCTGTAAAAGGGATAAATAATACATAAACCTAGTAATCATTAAGTTGTACACATATACTAAGACTCCACTGAGAGAGAATAGATTTTAGTACTCATCTTATAAAGCTAAGCAATTAAACGTGTGACAAGTTTTCCTACTATCGGCCAGGCCACTTATCTGCATCTGTCTTTTATCTGTGTACGTGTGTCTCAATCGTCTTAATTAGTTACATTTGCTGATTTACTTAATCTACACATCGTGCCAGTCTCTCAGGCTGAAAACCCCCTTGCATTAGATTAGGTTTAATTAGAACTAACTTTAGGATTAAAATACTGATAGATACTTAGGTGTTAACGTTCCACTCTTAGTGATCGACACTCTACTTACCAACTAGGCTACATTGATCGGGTACACTGCCCGTTAGTGTTTGTTATAGGTTAAGTCGGCTAAATATAAATGTAAAACACAACGAAGCACATCAAGTTTTTGGCGCCGTTGTCGGGGAGTGAATTGTTTAATACTTAAATATTTGTTAGTGTTTTAATTTAGTTTTTAACCTATTTAGTTTTTGATTTTTAGTTTTTAATTTACTAACTTTGTTGTGTATTTGTATATATGCATTCATTGTATTTTTCTGCATATTTATTGTTTTCTTGCTTGTTTGTTTTCTGTATTTTTGTTTGTTTTTCATTTTTTTCTGTTTTTCTGCATAATTACTGTCTGCTGTTATTTTGCTGAACTAAACGATACGGCGCATCTAATTTGTTAGATACGGCGTATTGCGTTTTTATTTTTTTATACAACGTATCGAATAAAAAAATTCGAGTACGACGTATCTAATTTATTGGATACGACGCATTCTGTTTTTAATCAGAAATTTTTAAACCCTAAAAGTCATACGGCGCATGAGATTTTTCTCATACGGCGTATTTATTTATTTATTAAAAACATATCCGAATTTAATTTTAGATACCGCGTACCGTAATTAGTCGATACGGCGTATCTATTCTCTGAAATATCTGAATCATCTTTCCTGTCTTTTAGAAGTGTTTACTTTGAAGCCCTTTTATCTTTTTGTTCCAGGAATCATGATTGATATTTACTCAAGATGGTTTGGATGTCCGCAAATCAAATTGACAATCAGTGAGATCGTATCAAGGTTTGCTTGCGAAAGTGAAAAAGAGCACTATGAGATCGAAACCTTTATCAAAGAATTTAAGACTACTAATGAACTCTTGCTACAAGAACAGAACAATATGATTAGAGAATTGACAATTGAAGTGCACCAATTGTCAAAAGTGGTTAAGGAAGTTTTGTTCCAAAAGCACGATCTCAAAGGAATAACAACTAGGGGTGGCAAATCTACTTTTCAAGTTGGATAAAATGCCGAGGTTCACAAAGAAGATGATAGGTCCCCTGGGTTTCAGCATGCTGAGCCAAAAGTACAGCAAAAGGTCACTAAAGAACCAGAAGTTAGTAATGAACCATTTATTGAGCCAAGACGTGCATCCCTTCCTTTTCCTAACCGCCTAAGGAAAGAGAAAGAAGATGCATATCAACAAAAGTTTCTGGAGAATCTCAAGCAACTTCAACTCAACATTCCATTTATTGAAGCTCTTGTGCAAATGTCTAAGTATGCCAAGTATTTGAAGAGTTTGTTGACGAACAAATCCAAACTTGAAGAGGTTTGTACAGTAACGATGAGTGAGAGGAGCTCAGCCGTCTTGCTCAATAAGCTGCCAATAAAAGAAAAAGACCCAGGGAGTTTCACTATTCCTTGTCAAATTAATGATTTACATATTGAAAATGCTTTGGCTGATCTAGGAGCTAGTATAAGTTTAATGTCGTTTGCTATGTATGAGAAATTAGGACTTGGCGAACCTAAACCTATTAGGATGTGCTTAGAACTAGCCGATAGATCAATACAATACCCTAGAGGAATAGCTGAGAATGTTTTAATAAAAGTTGACAAATTTAATTTACCTATCGATTTTGTTATACTTGTTATGCCTTAAAATTCTAGGACGCCTATAATATTAGGTAGACCCTTTTTAGCCACTGCCCGAGCCATGATAGATGTTTTTAATAAGAAAATAACACTCAAGGTAGGAGAAGATGAGGTTGAATTTAATATAGAACAAACTATGAAAAACCCTTCCTCCGATGATGATGAATGTTATAGTGTTGATATTGCTGATGAAACTATTGACCAATTTACTCAAGTGTTATTAAAAAGCGATCAACTTGATTCTTTTCTGCTTAAAAATTTGGAAGAAACTGTGACAATCGGTAATTTTTCAAACATTATTTTAATAATAAATCCTTATTTATTATTACACACTTAATTATTGAGCATGCTTTAGCTCACTTGACTAAATTTTGGGAAGCTATCCCGCACACTGAAACATATCAATCTATTTAGTATTATTAGAAAATGTGTGATACTAATTTTTTGACCACTTATGAGTTTTCAAACTCACACGAGAAGTTATCTCACTTTACTTGAAACACGAGCTCGTGCACGAACCAACCAATAGATAATATGGTTTAGTCTGATAAACACATATTGGAACCAATATTAATGTTTCTATATTTCTTTTATAAAAATAAATAAATAAATAAAAATGTTCGAACACAACATATAATACAAATGAGAACATTCTTCTTTGTACACATCTTCATGTAAGTTTAACCAAATAAACACATTTTTCTTTACCTAACCCACTAATAAGCATGTATAGTGTACATGTACTTATTTGGCTACTTTTCTTCCTTCTCTAGCTTGTTTTCTCTCCAAACAAGCTTGTGTCCATGGTTTTGTGTGTTTCATAGTACAACAAGGACAAAGGAACCATGCTTTCTTCCCCTCTTTCTAGCTTAGGCTATGTGTAGTGGTAAATGTTGTATATGGGGGCAAAATCTGACACGTGTCAGCCCAGTCAGCAAATGGCTTGAATTGTTTAGGTGTGTAATGGTGGGTGGGGCAAATTTTGACACGTGTCACAATTTTTTTTTTTTTTTTGAAAAGTATCCGTTTGGTATGTAAACGTTCGAATTTTTCTGGGAAAGTACAAGGGGCAAGGCGCGGTTTGATTCACGCCCTTTAGTTTTTTTTCCAATTTCGCGCCTCTATGTAATGGGGGGAGGGGGGGCGCTAGCGCCCACTACACATGGCCTTACAATTGTTTGAAATTTCACCCAACACCGTAACACTTTGCTTGGTTACCTAAACATAGTACAAGTCTCATTAAATGCTTACACCAAACCCTAGCAAACCCATCCCTTGTTTTCCTTATAACCGAGCTTGGCATAAGCCTAAACTCACATACATTTCACTTTCAAGTTTCATACACAACTACAAGTATTTGCAAGAAGAGTTTTTGGGTAAGCTTTGGAGTCTTGGGTAAAAACTTGGAACTAGTTGGGTATACGCTTGGAGGGATAGGAGACAAGTAAATTGGGTTTCTTCTTGGTTTAGTCTTGCTTACCACTCGACACCCACTCATCCCTACACTCACTGTAAGGAACATTTTAATATAAGAACTCATGTATATCTCATTTAGTGTAGTTGTTATTTTACACACACACTTTCTTGTTTGATTCTACATGCTACTGTAAAACCTTTAACGTCATTAAACTTTGCTTATGCATGCTATGAACCATTATTTAAAACTAAGGTATATGCTATACGCTTAGCTTGAGTACCCAAATGAGTTTTCACAAAATATTACACACTTGACATATATATAAGCACACGTATGTATGCAAACATTTGTGACAAGTTGGTCTTGTGCTTGTGTGGAAATAGCTTGATAGCTTAAACTTGTAAACATCTAAAATAAACTTGAGCTTAAGCATGACATACTCATGCTCTTTATAAATTTGGTCACGAGGTGACATAATGAAAACCATATCGAAACACTTGTTTTTCTCAACTATTATGAACTAGACTCATTTAACTTGTGTTAGTAGGCTTATGTGGTGATTTCGAACGTAAAATATGGAAATAAGCACCCTTTGTGCTTATTCGGGTTTTAAATCAAGTTTTAAAGCTTTTTATAAGTTTTCAAACGTATATAAATGAAAGAGAAATGAACATAGGAAACACATTAAGTTATTGGCTCACTTTTGAAAAATGGCTTATTCGAAGCTTATTCGATAAGTTGATATCATAAGCTCACTTGTTTTGAAATCCTAAACCAACTGCTGCTTGGAAAAACTGAAAAGAAAATGGGTTAAACAACGAGTCGAACCCCCAACTGTTGTTTCGTATATTATAAGCAAACTCAGCCCAGCTCACTTAACGCATAACAGCTTATCCACTGAGTAGTATATGACAAAAAAGCCATTGGCTCATTGGTCGGGTCGCTTAGCTACTGCAAACCAGACCCGAGTTCGAGCCTTAGCAGAGGCAGTTTTGGCCAATTTTTATTATTTTTGCGATTTTACACTTTAAACCCCTCAACTTCGAACCCCTTATCGCTTTTCTTAAAACTCTTTATAAATTTGAAAACTTATATTGTTTTACACTTCAGCCCCTCAAAGTTTAACACATTGACACTTTTCATCAAAACTTTTATAAGTTAATAAACTTATATTATTAGATTTAAGATCATTTGAGGACCAAACTTTGTTTACATACCAATGGATCAATCCCCACCTTCCATTTTCATTTGATCTAATTGTTGAGATTAAATACATACTTTACACTACAAGGGCATTTTTGTCCATATATAAGCTATATTTTTTATAACAGCTCATTCAAAACACACACACAAACGGTGTGTTTTTACCTCCCCTCTTTTCTCTCCATTATAGCGTTATTTGCTTCATCAAGCATCATCACGTAACCCTAATTTTTTCCCGTCAATTCATTAATCGATCATCTACTTTATGATTACGCTAACATCAAGTTGATCTTCATCACGTATTTTCTTCAGATCTGGTTTCTGATCCGTTAATTTAGGTGATTGATCTCAATAAGCTTATTAGTTATCATCAATTGAAGTTATTGTTCTGAATTATAAGCTAAATGATTCATATTATTGTCAAATAATCAGGTGTTATCGATTCGACTGAAATAAGTGAGCAAAATATTGTTGCGTATGATGTGCTGCTCTTATAGCTAAATACGCTGAAGAGATCGTTGCTTATGAACACAGTGATGAAACGCAAGCTGTTAATAGTAAGCTTTAGAATTATAAGCTAATTTTTTTACGATAGAACATGTCTTAGTTTGAATAAGCTATATAAATAAGCAGTTTTAAGTTCTGAATAAGTTATCATTTAGCATTTGATTGAATTAATGTGTGAATATAAGCTGACTTAAGATGGTTTTGACTTATCATTAGTAATAAGCAATTTTAAGTTGATTTGCAAATTATCACATCTGATATAAGCCATTAAGTTTGGTATAATACGTATGTCATAGGTTTTGACTTATCATTAGTAATAAGCAATTTTAAGTTGATTTGAAAATTATCACATCTGATATAAGCCATTAAGTTTGGTATAATACGTATGTCATAGGTTTATTACTTGCTAATTGGTATTCGATTTGAATAACTAGGATCAGATAATCAGTTGTAAATAAGGGGCTGTAAGAGCATAAGGGTCTGTAAAAGCATTATTTATGCATTTGTGTTTGGTGTTTTAAGTTGTAATGATTAGATATCAAATATTTGAGTGCTTGGAAACTTTGTTTTTCTAAGTAATAAGTGAAAAATCTATAGAATGAGTTAATAAGCAACTATGTTAATAAGTAATTTTGTTGCAGCTGGTATGCAACCGAAAGTGACCTAAATAATCGAGTAATTGGAAGCAGAAGCGAATTCTGCTTATGCAGACATCAAAAAGCTTATTATTACAACAACTTTAAACGTAAATCTTAATACCCTCTAATATTAGACTCACCTACATCTTCTCGCTTTGTCTGCTTATTTGTTGGATAAGTTACTTTTTATTTTGTAATATGAACATCATACGAGACAATATGTGTTTTATAAGACGAATAAATACTTTAAGACGAATAAATAATTTCGTACTTTTTTCTCTTTATTGTTATGAAGTGAAATCTAACTGAGAAAAAAGTCCTTTATGATGATGATCTTATTAGAGAGATGCTCAGATGTTGGAGGTCAAACTTCATAGAAAATCAGAGGTAAAGGAAGAGATTGTCTTTAATCAATTACCATCAAGTGTTGTTTTTAAAGTGTTGCGTTGGGCTTCAACGGAAAATTCATCCGTACGTGGAGTACTATTTTGATTACTGTGCTGCTATACAAGCTGACTACTATTGCTACTATTAAGATGTATACATGCTTGTTGATCAGTTTGCTCTATACAAGCTGACTACTATTGCTACTATTAAAACCGGATCTTTTCGCTCTTTTTTTTTATTTATTGAAATGTAATCATGACAAAAAAGAATGATTGCCAACACATATATATTCTATATAAAACAAGACACAGAATCATGACAATAGTTTGCAATTCTTTGTTGGTTGAAGGTTGTTCTCTCTCGGACTGGAAATGTTGCAGTACTACGAGATCCTTACAAGGATGGCACTTCAAGATAAAGTTGATCTCCAAGAATTAGACAATGCTTATTTAATCACTTTATAAATTGATTTTTCTAGTTTAAATTTGAGCTGAGTTTTACATCAACAATCTTACATTTTATTTTCTGGAAATGATAACATGTAGTTTGTTTGGTACTGAATCAATGATATGTAAATTGAGTTCCATCTGGTATTACCATCATGAAATTTTGTAGCATAATTTTGTTGATCTATTCACAAAAGTCAAGAGAACAAGTAACTTTGATAAGAAAAAAAGGTTCAATGACATATCATTGTTTAAGAATCATATGTGATCGATTGAAAAAACGATAAAGATTTTGTTAAATCACATGTGATAGTTTCTTACTACCTTCTAAAATATAAATATCATATGTGAATATTCAAAAGCAAAAAAAGATGATGTTAAATCACATGTGATTTCCTTTGGATATCACATGTGATATATAATACTACATTCTAAAATATAAATATCATATGTGATTATTTAAAAGCAAACAAAGATGATAGTAAATCACATGTGATTTCTTTGGATATCATATGTGATATATGATAGATTAATATTCCTGTAAGATTAGATACGACAAAAATCAAGTAAAAGAAATTCTAAAACTTGTTCATATAAAAGTCAAACAGTCAACCATAAAGAGAGTATATTTATTCAGCTTTTTTAACAATTGCTGGATACATAAAACAATAACGTACTAAAAAAGGAAAAAAGCAAGGAGTATGCATTTGGTGAAGCTTTTGTCTTAGCCATATAATACGCCGTCACTTTTACAAAGGCTATGTCACAGGCTATAATAAAAGCAGTTTAGTAGAAGTCTTAGCCGCAAGCTATGCCTTCGGTAGCGCCCTCAAGATGTACCTTCCACTCTCGATTGGATTTCTTGCGGTCATTACATATTATGATGATGCCCAGAAGTTTGAGACAATATGTAATTTGAGATCCATCTCGTATCACAATCATGAAATTTCATAGTGTAGTTTTGTTGATCTATTCACAAAAGTCAAGAGAACAAGTAAATTTGATAAGAGAAAAGGTTAAATGACATATCATTGTTACAATCGAATGTGATGATTGAAAAAATAACAAAGACTATGTTAAATCACATGTGATTATTCAAAAGCAAAAAAAAAAATGATGTTAAATCACATGTGATTTCCTTGTATATCACATGTGATATATAATAGGTTAATATTCATGTAAGATTAAATACAAAAAAAATAAAGTAATATTTGAGTCATGTAATACTCAGGATCCTTGTATCCCTGCATCAAAATATATATGTGATAGTTTCTTACTACCTTCTAAAATATACATATCACATGTGATTATTCCAAAGCAAAAAAAAGATGATGTTAAATCACATGTGATTTCCTTGGATATCATAATGTGATGTATAATAGGTTAATTTTCATGTAAGATTAAATACAACAAAAATCAAGTGATATTTGAAATATTAAAATAAAAGCCCTCACGATGTACCTTCCATTCTCGATTGGATTTCTTGCGGTTATTAGCTCCAACATCACAACACCAAATCTATATGCGTCACTTTTTTCTGTCAACTGTTGAGTCATGTAATACTCAAGATCCATGTATCCCTGCATCAATATATATGTTCGCGATTTATAATCTATGATTTAATGCTAAGTTTGAACGATAGATGTTTGACAATACGTTGATGCGAATACAAGATTATTTGCATCAGATACCATTGGCATCAAGTCTGGATTCATTAATTAGTATGATAGGAAACTTGTTACTAACCAATGTTCCTTTGACTTGAGTGGTAATATGAGCTCTGTTAGCATCAGTCATTGGCTTGGATAGACCGAAATCAGAAACTTTTGCAACTAATTTTATATCTCTATGTATGATTGGAGGATCAGCAAGATCATGTAAATATTGCAGCCCTCTTGCCGCCCCGACAACTATCTTCAACCTTCGGATCCAGTCCAGCCTAATACCCTATCTCCCTGCATATATAGAGCTCTTTAAACCCACAATGATTGAAATAAATGTGTTCCAAGAAAAAAAAATAGCAGAACAAAAAGATTACAATTATTCTGTAAGAGATCCTGATTACTGTCACAAAGCTTACACATTTGTAGTGTCACACAAACTTACAAATTTTAGAGATGACTTTTGGCACTTTTAGCAACGTCATGCGTCACACAAACGGCTGGTTAAAAATCTTCACTGATTTTACCATGAAGAAAGAAATTAATTACCTAAAAGGAAGTTAAGATAATTTTCAGCAATGAATGTGTGTGTTGAAACCTTTTGGTGAACTGAATCCTTAACCGCTAAGCGCAAACGACACCCCAATAATCCCATTCTGACTGAAAAATATGCAAGAGAGATTAACCATCATATGTGATATACAATAAAAGCCGTTCAGAAGTTGTAGCATAAGGTAAAGCCTTTGGTGAAGTTTTAGCCTAACTGAGTATTTTACTATATCATATGTGATATACAATAAAACTGATTAGAAAGCCTAGTGTAAGGCTATGCATTTGGCGAAACAGGTTAGAAGCCAAAAACCAAACTGAATGTTTAGCCAAACAAAGTAGGAACTTGCGGCTACGCCATCACTTTGATGAAGGCTTAGCCGCAGGCTATGCCTTTTGCAAAGCCGAAGGCGTCGTCTTCGGCAAAGCCAAAGGCTTGGCCGAAGGCTTTTCCTTATTCTAAACCTCATGCTATTTCTTTACTTTGCCTTATGCTAAGCCTTATAATCACTCTTTTCATCTCAATAACTTAAAGTGAATCTATCTATATCTCACAATCTTACTTTTCATCACAATAACATTAACAAAATCTCTATAAACAGTGACAACCTAACTTCTAATCACAGATGATGCTAACAAAAATCGATTAACTTCAATAAGTTCAATATATATTCATTAAACAGTGTAAAATCACAAAATCTTAAACATAAATTTATAAACAGTGTGCATCATTATTTAATCATAAATAACAATAATAAACAATAAAATAGGTGTTTAATATCTTCTTAATGCAAACAAAAGTCTATTACTATACCTCGAACCGGTTTTTAACCGATTTTTTAGTCGAAGCTTCGTTTGAAGTCTCGTTTGAAGATGGAGATGATGACGTGGCAAGTTTGCTAATTGATGATGAACGGAATTAATACTCATCGGTTGGAATGGGGATTGGGATCGGGGTTGTGCTACCGGAAGTTATGGCGGTTTTTGATCGGTTTTTTTTAGTAGTGTGTATGTTTAGTGTGTGTTTGGTTAGAGAAGAAATGTAAGAAATATTGAAGATCCGGTGTATTTTGTGTTTGTTGTAAATGTACCAAACTGCCTTTCTGCGTTTTTTTTTTTTTTTTTTTTTTTTTTTTTTTTTTTTTTTTTTTAATTAGTAATTTTCTTTTAATCTCGGCCATTTATCAGATTTAGATGGAGGGTGGGGATGTGTCCCTTGGTATGTGAGCATTGTTTAGTTTGCAAAATAACTCTCCCCATATTATTATTTTTTTTTCTTCCATTCTTCGTTAAATAAATATGTTTAACACATATTTTTATTCTTATTTGACGACCGCATCCGCGTAAACTAAAAAATATTTATTTACCCATAAGTTCTATAAATATATATATATATATATATATATATATATATATATATATATATATTGTTTATATATAGATTTCCACACTTCAAAACCAAACAAAATCAAATAAATACAATTCGACTTGTATTTATTCACTCATCGAAAATACTTGAGCCAACACTTAAACTATATATTCGTACGCATTATTTTCACATTTATTCTAAGAGCCAATACTTATGAATGTTTTCACAAAAAACATTTTTTTTATATATAAACACTAATTTATATATATATATATATATATATATATATATATATATATATATATATATATATATATATATATATATATATATATATATATATATATATATATATATATATATAGAAGTGCGTTCATGTGGTGTACAAGCTTAAAATAGATAAAATAGGTACACATGTGGACCGTTGGATCAATCATGATAGATGAGATCAAAATAAATAGTATTAATTAATTAGATAATAATATTAATTAATTAGATATTTAGTTTAAGGGTATTATAGTAATCTTTGTCATGTCCAATATAATCCCTTCTTAAATGCCCCATGATCCTTACAAATTATTATTTCATAAGTTATTTTTTTTATGATCCTTACAAATTATTATTTCATAAGTTATTTTTTTTTCATTCTCAATAAAACCATGGAACTTAATTACCAAGTCGAATTTTGTCTGGTTTCTACATGTTGTATTCGATGTGATATAATTGATGCTTGCTTAATATGCCTTCAACATTCAGGAATTTTCTTATCGTTTTCAGAAATTTGAGATTTTCCATTGATGTACAAGCAAAATCTAAATTTTCTAAATTTTGGTATTTGTTAATCTCTCTTGCATTTATTTCTTCTTTTGAGTAGTTGGCTTTATATCACTACACTTTTGGCAAATTAGCTCACTGACACAGATGTTAATGATGAAAGTGAGAACAATAGCAAGAAAGCAGTTACAATAGCAAGAATGTTGAGTTGCCACGTCAGTCAATTGTGAACTTTTAACATGATCTGTAACTGCACCTTCATCTAAATGTTTATCAGCAACACCTTTTGATTTCAAACTGTCAAGAGCAACATCAGCTACGCTCAAACCTTCATCAGAGTGTTGATCTGTTACACTAGTTGATTTAGCACTTGTATCAGCAACATGATTTGTAACTGCACCTTCACCTATACTTTTATCCGCAACACCTTTAACACCAGCTACACTCACACCTTCGCCAGAGTGTTGATCCGTCACACTAGTTGATTTAGCACTTGTACCAGCAACGTGATCCGTAATTGCACCTACATCTATTTTTTTATTCACAACATCTTTCGATTTCAAACTTTCAAGTGCAACATCAGCTACACTCACACTTTCGTCCAGATGTTGATCCGTCACACTAGTTGATTTAGCACTTGTACCAGCAACGTGATCCGTAATGGCACCTTCATCTATTTTTTTATCCGCATCATCTTTCGATTTCAAACTTTCAAGTGCAACATCAGCTACACTCACACTTTCATCCAGATGTTGATCTGCCACACCACTCGGTTCCGAACTGGTGTCAACCACATGATCTGTACTCAAACCTTCAACTAAATGTTTATCTACAGCATCCTTTGTTTTCAAATTTTCATGCGCACCATCAGCTATACTCACAGCTACATTAGCATCTTGATTTTCCACAGCCTGTGATTCTGAACTTCCAACAGAAACATCAGTCGTGCTCACGTGTTCATCAGAAGGTCGATCTGTTACACCTTTTGAGTCAAAACTTTCAATAGCAACATTAGCTTTGCCCACACCATCATCGGAATGTTGATCTGCCATGATCAAGTATCTCGTACAAGGATAACCAAACTGATCAAGACTATCTACTAATGATGCCCAACCTTAAAATACGATCTGTTTATCCAAAACATAATTATAGTCTGAGTTAACATATGGAATATGATGATACCAACAGTTATACATTATTGACACAGATAGGATGGCAAAACAACAACACTAAAAATGGTTTTACTCTAATGTTACTATCTCATTGCAATACACGTAATCAATCAACTAATACATAATAATTTATTTCACGTAATACACATAAACAACTAGTACAACAACGTATATGCAGCTGATTCACATCAATCCTCTATCAACTACTACACATGAATTAAACTGATTCACATGAATCAGAACCAACTAATACACAGAATATCATACTATCTGAGTACAAAACATATATAAAACTGATGCACGTTAATCATTATCAACTGACACACCTACATTTATTTCAACTAATACACCTAATCAACTAGTCCACATACTTAACTTGTGCACATAATCTAGTCCACATAATCAACTTGTACACATAATCACCTAGTAACTTATTCCAAAACAACCATACGATACAAATACACATACTCACCGAATAGCCTATTTCACAGCATCTATCAGTCGCTGATACACATAAACCAACTCATACAGACGTAACCATGTTGGTTACAAATTCTTTTAAATAAGCAACTAGAAACTGCTAATCCATTGAAGATGTTACCAACTCATACACACTTAAGCTTGTTACACATTATACAAACATAAACCAATTCAATTCATACATAACAAGTGACTAATACACATAAATCAACTCACTCACAACCCAATAATTAAAAACGTATATTTTTAAGAAGAAATACACAATACCTTGTTCGTCTTCACTATCTCCATCAAGAGTTAGATCGATAGTTTCATATTTCTCATTATCTCTGTTTGGTCGCCTAAGATTTGACAACCTTCCACTTCGTCGGACTGAAACCAAAAACCAACAATGTATTGAAGAAATTAAAGAAAAAAAAAAAAAAAAATCTTTATTGACTGAATAAAAGAAGAAGAAGAAGAATAACAATGTATCAATTACAAAACATTATTTCTTCTTCATTCCCATTGTCGATCACTTGAGGTTCAAAATTCGCCATACTTGTTTCTTATGATTGCAACTACACCTTTGCTACCTGTATTTAAAGAAAAAATGTAGAACAAAGATTTGGGGATTTTTGATTGATTGATCGATTATTGGGGGTGAGTTATCCGATCGATTATTGGGGGTGAGTTATCCGGTTGAATTGTTGGGGTGAGTTATCCGGTTGAATTGTTGGGGTGAGTTATTGTGGCCACAAGATATACGGCTCCTATAGAAAATGGGTACACAAAAGCCATTTATCTTTCACTTAATTACAATTGTGCCACTCATCTATTTAATATCTAATCTCATCTATTAAGTTTGATCCAACGGTCCACATGTGTACCTATTTTATCTATTTTAAGATTGTACACCACAATAACGCCCCCTATATATATATATATATATATATAAAATTCATGATAAAATATATATAGGGGCGTTATTGTGGTGTACAAGCTTAAAATAGATAAAATAGGTACATACGTGGACCGTTTGATCAATCTTGATAGATGAGATTAGATATTAAATAGATGAGTGGCACAATTGTAATTAAGTGACAGACAAATGGCTTTTGTGTATCAATTTTTTATAGGATCGTATATATTGTGTTGATGATCATTAACTAGTCTCAGTTACAACAAGAAGTGGGTAGCCACAATTACGCACCCCAACAAGTGAACCGGATATCATGCAATTCGGAATAAAGAGCATAATCCCCAAAATCTATCAATCAATAGAAAATCCCTAAATCTTCGTTCTACAATTTTTCTTTAAATACAGGTAGCAAAGGTGTGTAGTTGCTATCATAACAAACAAGTATGCCGAATTTTGTTTCTCAAGTGATCGACAATTGGAATGCACAAGAAATAACATTTGGTAATTGATTCATGGCTCTTCTTATTTCTTTTTTTTTATTCAGTCTATAAAGATTGTTTTTCTTTTTCTTTTTTTTTTCTTTTTTTTTTTTTTTTTTTTAAAAATTTTTTATTAATTTCATCAACACATTTGGAAGGTTGTCAAATGTTAGACGACCAAACTATCGATCTAATTCTTGGCACAGACGAAGTGATAATGAGGAACCTGAAACTATCGATCTAACTCTTGATGGAGATAGTGAAGACGATCAAGGTAATGTGTATTGCTTCTTATAAATATACGGTTTTAATTATTGGGTTGTGAGTGAGTTGATTTGTGTGTATTAGTCACTTGGTATGTATGACTTGAGTTGGTTGTGTAAGCTTCTTACCTAACGGATGTGTATGAGTTGAATTAGTTGTGGAAGGTACTTAGCTAACTATTAGTTGTATATGGCTGGGTTTTGAAAGAAGTTATTGGTTGATTAAGTGTATAAGTTGAAGTAGTTGATTGTGTATTGCTTATTAGCTGTTTTGAAATAAACAACTAATAGTTGTTGTGTGGTGTAGCTAGTTATATATAACGGTGTATTAGCTACATATAGGTGTTTTTATGTCTTAGCTACGTACTGATGTTTTCAAATATAAGCTATTAGGTGAGCATGTGTGCTAGTTAGATCGAATAAACCATACATGTTTCATGTGCATCAGTCGCATACATCGTTGCTAGATGGAATAAACCATACATTGTTGTTAGATGGAGTAAACCAATGTGTGTGTAATGATACATGTGCATCAGTCGCATACATGTTTAGTAATAGTTTGGACCGTGTGGTAGTTGATAGCAGCTTATGTGTATTACATGATATACATACCTAATGGTGAATGGGTCATATAAGTAATGAACTACTGGTATAACTTTTGATCTGTTGCATTTCATAGATGAGCGACTTGAGATAGTGTAGCTATCTAAATCAGTCCACATAGATGTAACTTTAGATCTGCTGTTTAACTTTTTTGTTAAACATCTGTGTATCATATTGCCAGCTCATCAAATTTCATAAATGACTACGCCACAGGTTGAGGTAGTTTTTTTTATATGTTTTATAGGCTTATGGATGAGTTGAAGTTGCAGAGGATGTTTTGGAAGTTTGAACCACACGAAATAGGCTTTAGTATCATTGTAACACACAAAGATTTGGATGCATTTGCTTGAAAGTAGTGTGTATTTGTGTTTAATCTGAACCCGTTAGACATTATAAGTATTGAAAAGGACATTATAGTGTTAGCATGTTAAACCCATTTGAACCCGTTTGACATGTAGTAAAAGTGACTCATTGGTTACCTAACCTGTTAATTTTTGTGATTCTTGTTTAAGATTTGGTGACTTGCATTCCAACATGTGTAGCTATAATTGTGTACTGACCAGTTTAGTAGTTTGACCTATTTGAGATATGCAACCGGCAACCCATGTTGGTTCTAAGTAAATTGAATGAGTTTAATTCTTATCACTAAATAAGAACTAGATGTCTGTACTCTGTGACTGCATTTCCAAAGTGTATAATTTTTTCTTTTTTTCTTTTTTTTTTTCTTTTTTTCCCCCAGGTCATTTGGCCTAAATGCCCATCATAACTTATAGTATACCAGATGTGTTGGTTGAGTACATATTAGTTGGTGCTATAAAATCCTACATGTGTACTTGTACATTTTTTTATGGGTAAGCACTGATATTCGTCACAAAGTTACTCTTAAAGATCAAGGGTGAATTTGTATGACCAGATTCGGACACTCTAGAGTTAGGGATTGTTGTTTACAACTCACATTCGAACAAAGTTAAAACATTGTTTGGTGGTTCTAAAAAAAGGAGGTTCACTTTGTTTGCTTTTTATGTAATGTATGCTGTAACTTTATAATTACATATGTGTGTGTACTGATTCATGTGCATCAGTCGCATACATGTTTAGTAATAGCTTGGACTGTGTGTTAGTTGATAGCAGCTTATGTGTATTACATGATATCGTACCACTCATAAAAGAGTTTTAAATAGACTAATCTGTATCAGTGGATGACTTATGTGTATTAGGTTGTTTGGTTAATGTTGTATATAAGAGTGTAATTTTTTTGGTTGGTGTATGTTGTCAATCAGATATTGGTGTGCAATTTGAAGGAGAAAATGTGGATAATGGTGTGGAGAAACCCGATGCAATAGAAGAAATGGAGGTGAATCCGGATAAGATGACGGAAAAGATGGGACCTAGAATATCGGCGAATGGAAAAGGTAATATATGTGTAAAGGGTGAATTTTAGTAAACTTATGTGTGACAGCTTTTTATATACGATTGTTAAGTGTATCAGCTACTTCATATGTTTCATGTTGTGTATAGGGGGGAATATGGATAAAGAAACTGAAAAAGGTGCTAGTTTGAAGAATGACGAGGCACATAAAAAAAAAAGGAGTTGAAAAGGGACAAGGGTACTAAAAAAATGGAGCATGAAAGAGAGGGAACTGGAAAAGGTAATTTATAGCTAAGAGATATTATTTATGTGTGTCGTATTTTATTTATGATTGAGTGGTATAATTTATGGAAACTTGTGGTGTCAACAGGCAAACGTGCAGCGGGTAAACGGAAAATGGAACCAGAAGCCGGAAAAGGGGAAAAAATATTTGATAAAGGTAATTGGATTTTGTATTACAGTTTTATTGAATGGAGCAAGTGATAAGTGTGTACGTGTTTAAATATGTTGATGTAATTGTCTCATTTTATTTGGTGTGTCAGTAGATGAAGATGCTGCAGCTGTAGATGGACAATCAACGGACGATGATTTTGTTTCGCAGCAGAAAACGAAGATACCTAAAGTTACTGTCAGTAAGAAAAAAGTTTTTACCAAAAAATGGTTTGAACAGAAAGGTAAAGTAGGATCAGAAACTAAAAAAGGAAAAAATAGAGCGGTTCCTAATGTTGGTAGAAATGTGAATAGAGTACGTTTAAGAAATCCGCCAGGCAATTTGATTCGCATGATAACAGAGATGTCGGATATTCAAAAAGAGGATGTAAGAAGCATGGGTTTTGGTGAGTTGCTCGAGTTTAAGATAAAGGATATACCGAGCCGTCTTGCTTACTGGCTGTTAGACAGGTTTGATGAAAACACATGTAGCTTGGATGTAAATGGTAGTAGAATAAATATTACACCAGACGTAGTTAAAAATGTGTTAGGTGTACCAAGGGGGGATGTACACATTCAGACTCGTGATAATGCAGATTATAGGAACCCGTTAGTTAGGGAGTGGAAGGAACAGTTTGGGGAGGGTGTTAAAAAGTATTACAACACTCATGTGGCAAGTCAAATATTGAAAACAAAACGAGGTGGGTGGATGTTTAAGTTGAATTTTTTGGTATTGTTTTTTTCAACAATTGGTGAGCTAAATTTGAGCAATACCGTCAATATTCGTTTCCTACCGTGCATTAACAATGAAGACGATATACTGAAGTTAGACTGGTGCACATATATAGTCGAGTGTTTGGTCAGAACGAGAAGATCATGGAATCGGAAGAGACATTTCAATGGTCCTGTAATACTACTACTGGTATGATATTTGTTATGTATTCGGCGTGTAGTATATGTTTATTAAATCCATTTTTTTTACTTTGATAGTTAATTATTAATTATTAATTTGAATCACAGGTTGTGTATGCCACGTTAGATACACCTATCAAACAATGTTCTTCAGAGTTGTTGCATAAACTCGAAGGAGACATGTTCCCAAAGGAACCTGTTGATGATGCAGCTGCTGATGATAGAGTTGTCGATGAAGAAATAGATGATGATGCAGCTGCTGATGATAGAGACATGTTCCCAGAGGAACCTGTTGATGATGCAGCTGCTGATGATAGAGTTGTCGATGAAGAAGTAGATGATGAGGGTAAGCGTTGATTAATTTAATTCCATTAATATGAAATATACTAGTGTGGTAACGTGTATGTTAGTTACAAAGTAAAATTGTTTTTTGTGCAGACCTTGATGAAGATATAGCTTGTGAAGATTATGTGTTTGACGACAATGGCTGTGAGAGTGTACCAGAAGATGCTGAGGTACATTTTAGTGACTAATATAATGTTGTATTGGTTGTCTCGTAAATTTGGATCGTTAGAACAGATCGTAATACATAATTTATTTGTTCTGATAGGTGATGAAAAAGAAAGCATCATCGTATCTTAAAAAGGTTGGGGAACTCATTGATATGGCAGACCTGTTGATAGCTAAAGGACTTGAGGATAATCCGGAGGATCATGGGTTTATGGACTTGAAGGAAATTAGAGATCATTTGTTTGTCACTCGTGAGTACTCTCATAAGACAGAAGACAAGAAAGATCCAGCTGATGATGCATATGAGAGTTGTTTTACACCCAAAAAAGGTGTGAATGAAAAGGATGGTGGCGCACCAGATGAATCTGTATTCCCGTTTACACATGTATATGGGACGCCTACCGAACTAATTGCCATATCAGATGTAGTGTGCAGGGAATGGGCGAGACAACATCAACAGAAACTGACGCGTCTTGATTTTGAAGATGGTATAGAGTTCGATTTAAATGTGACACAGCCACCAGCAACGCAAGGAAAATGCGTTGTAGATGACCTGGAAGAAGACCAAATGTTGCTGGATAGCCTAAGAGGTTATGTATCACAGGAACCAGCAGACGGTGGTGGTTTTAAGACGCTTGATCATCCCATTTTTGGGCGCGCTCATGAAACCAATACATCAAACAGGTTATCAAGGTTTGGTAGAGAGAGCCTGGGAAGTAAAGGCAAGGAGATTGTAACTGTATATCCAGAGCCTGTGCCTTTAAGTGTCTTGGAACCGAAGCGTGAACGTGCAAGGGCGCAACGTCAAAGACTATTACCTGAAGTGCTAAGGTCACCGTATATGACAAGGGAAGTGTCATTGTTAGATGGCATATCTAAAATCGAACAGAGAGTTGCTGAATGCTTCTTCAGTGCTAGATTACAAGAAACATAAGTCAAAATGCATCATAAAACAGTTAATAATTAGTAAGAACATGTATATTATTTAGTGTTTAACTCATGTGTATATGACAGTGACATTGTGTTCAAGACACAATATGTTGATGGAGAACGGGTCGTGTTGGAAAGTCTGTTTCCAGGCATAGATATAGCCAGTGGAGCGATTGACATATTCACGCATGTACTTAACAATGCAGAGAAGCACAGAAGCAAGCTTACGGTGACAAGGCTTTTTTGCCACACAGCTATGCTGGTAAGTTGCCAAGGATATCGAATACGTATCAGTTTAATAATTTTGTTTGATAAATTTTAGGAGAACATCTTACAAGCACAATTTCATGTGAATGCAGACTAGTGACATGCTAAGCTGGGAGTACGAAAAGGCATTGGACAAGTTTGTCGAAAACATGGATAATGTAGTGAATAGAAGCGAGTATAAAACACTTGATGGTGTTCAATTGGTAAGTATCACATATCCAATCCTATAACACGTATCAATTCAAAAAAATTCAGGTATTTATAGATCGTTGTTTAAATGTTTGGCAGGTTTTCTTCCCTGTTATTCAAGGACGTCATTTCTTTGTAGTATGCATGAACATGAAGGATGGTGAAGTCCAAATTTTGGATAACCTCCTTCTGCCAAATACGAATGAGGATGAAAGATTCACTTGGTTTACCATGCAACTGGTACGTTATGTTTAATCATATACTTTCTTAGTAAACAAAAGAGTGACAGGTTATTAGAATCGATGCGTTTATGTTTGGTAGTCTATAACTTGTGTCTTGGTAGTCTGCAACTGTTTGCTGCAAGAACAGTTTTGGTAGTCTGCAAAATTTTGGGTAGTCTGCAACTGTGTATAAGTTGGTTTATGTGTGTCGCCTTGTTTGTAAAATTTGTAGGTTAGTTGAATATGATTCATGTGCATCAGATAACCATCAGTTTGATATATGTTTTGAAAAGTTATAGCAAGTGAACCATCAGTTTCATAAACAACCCAAAAGCAACTTAAGGTTTGTGTTGTTTTCTCATGAACCTGCACATTAATCTGTAAAAAAGGAAATTGCAAATGTGTTACCAATCGTCACTTGGGATAAGATGTTAGTTGTTTGTGTGCACCGTTAGGTATGGGTAAGGTGAGTATGTGTGTTATGTGATAAGGTGTATTAGTTGAAATAAACTTATGTGTATTAGTTGATAATGAATCGTGTGCGTCAGTTGATAATGTGTCCAAGCTGTTTGCGTGCGGCAGTTGAGTTTGTGTGTTAGTTGGTAATGATGCATGTAATCAGTTGCATTCATGTGTAGAATGCCAGTTGTATGTTTCGTAGCCTACAAAATATGTGTTTGCTGCATACCGTCTGATTGGTATTCTTCAAAATGTGGTTTTGAAGTCTGTAAATTGATTGGTAGTATACAATGTTTGCAAATTGTGTGGTTGGTAAAGGTTAGGTATGTGTTACGGTTGTGAAATTGTGAACTGACAAGTTTTGCAACTTAGGTGTGTGGTACATATGTTTATTTATACTGAGATTACATATGTAACTTCCATTTTTTTTGTATATCAGATGTCTATGTTTGAGGATTATCTGTTGCACAAGAATAATTGAAATTATGAAATAATGACTAAAGCGCCAAGAAAGGTGTTGCAATTGGGATGCAGGACAACCAACAATTTTGTAGACTGTGGTGTATTTACAATGTGCCACATGGAAACCTACAAAGGTGATGGTGCTGACCTTTGTTGCTTGAGCAAAGAAGGGAAGAAACAAATGAAAGAACTGAGGGAACTGCGTATTATGTATGCAGTAAAGATTCTTCTGTCCGATTGCAACTTGGCGAAGGGTGATTTTGATAAGGAAGTGCATGGATTCAGGAAAGTACCAGATGAAGAAAAGAAGCGGTTACGGATGGCTGCGTTTGAAACCATCAAGTTGCGTATCTCGACCAAGTTTGAAGGGAAATGAACTGATTTCTGTAGTTTGGATTTAATAAGTAGCACTAGTAATGCAATTTTATTATGTTTGTGTGTTTTCAGTTTAGTGTCCAAAAAAAACTCGCGTATGCTTACCGAGTAACCTTTAATGTAGTTGTGGTGTGTTTGATTTTAAAACATGGAAGTATGCATTATGTTTAACTATATGTGTTTAATCTATGTTTTTTTATTTTGGTTGGATTTCCAGTGAGGGTCCATTGTGTTTTTGTAACAATGGTAGAACTTTTTTTGCACAGGTCATTTAACAGATACACACTGAACCTAGGTTTACCCACTTTGACCCGCACTTTTTTCAAGTAATTCAAGTTGGCAGGAGTTTGCCACTCTAGATCAGGAATAGTTTTTACCATACTAATGATAGATTATAGCCTATTATATTCTTACCAAACCAGTATAGATAGATTATAGCTGATTGTCTTACATGATACTCATTCTGTCAGAGGACTTTATTGGTTCAACATTGTTAATACAAATAACGTCCCAAAAACGTTATTTATATTCTTTGATCTTTCATTAGTTTTGTTAATGACAAATATAAGGAATATCTTTTAGCAAATAATAAATACTAGCTTAGTCTCTTAAGTACACACTTTACACTTCACATATTAACTTAGAATTACAAGTTTAGTAACTTGTTTCCTTAAAAGGAAACTTTAATTCATAATCTATGCCATGACATCATTGTATGCATCACATACAATATCTTTGATATATCTTGGTTAGATATGCAAGCAACATAGTTGACATTTGAAGATCTTGGATGATATGGTAAGATACAACTAAGATATGGTAAGAGACAACTATTACATAGCTGTCACATCCCACGGATCCAAGTGTTATAAGGGACGGATCCCTTTTGAAGGATCCGCCGGATCCGTGGGAGCCTTTCCTTGCTTGCCTATAAATAGCAGGCTTGGTATTTGATCTTGGCATCACTCATATAGCTTAAACACATATACTCATTCAGTATATATCTTACTAACATCATTCATAGTTGCATTTCACTTTGATCTTCCATTTTGTAGAAAGGAGATCAAGCATTCAAGGATCTACAGAACCGTAATCCTTTAGTTGCATTACTGTGTGATCTTATAGTTTGTTTCACACATCATATCTATCATTTGTAATCAGTGAGTGTGGTTAGTACTTTAGTCCTTAAAGTACAAAGAGTGTAGGGAGTGGTTGTACCCGTGTAAAGAACTCGACATCTAGCTTAGTGTCGGTAAAGTAAGTAGGCGACGTCAGGTTGGTTCTACCTTGTGAAAAGAACCCGGTGTTTAGCTTAGTACCGGAAAAGGAAGTAAGCGACGTGTAAAGGTTTTCTCCGCCTAGGAAAGGAGTTTGTTTCTTAGTGAAAGATAAACTCTCGAGTAGGAAACTCGAGGAGTGGAGTAGGGCAAGGAATAGAGTTCTTGTAGCCGAACCACTATAAACAACTGTGTCGTGTGGTTTGATCTTTCCTCTCTTTATCTTTTGTTTACATTGTGTGATTATTTATTTGTGATTGTTTCCTTTGAATTAACATATAGTAACAAAGCAAATAAAACTTTAAAAACGGTAAAAACTATTCAACCCCCCTTCTAGTTTTCCACAATTGGCATCAGGAGCTACGTTACTTAAGATCTTTAAAATATATTGTATTTTAAAACTTAAAACGATCCATGGATTTTGAAAACTTTAAAGAAGGGCAATCTATGCAGAGACCACCTCTATTTGAACCAAATTGTTTTATTTATTGGAAAAATCGCTTTGAGACTTATGTAAAGTCAAAGGATATAGATCTATGGTATATTATAGTTGATGGTGATTACAAGCCTATTTGTAATAATATTTCGGGTGGTCGGGATGATGGAGCTTCTCTTACTCGTCACAGTGATGAGCAAAAGAAACTAATTGCCAAAAATAACGAAGCCAAAATGATGCTTTATAATGCCTTACCTAAGAAAGAATATGAAAGAGTTTTTATGTGTAAAACGGCTAAGGATATTTGGCAATCTCTTATTATCACACATCAAGGAAACTCACAAGTAAAAGATAACAAAATTGATCTTCTTGTCCAACAATACGAACAATTTGTTATCTCTGAAGATGAGACCATTGATAGTGCGTTTGCTAAGTTCAATACTATAATTACATCACTTAAAGCACTTGATGAATCTTTTTCTAGCAAGAATTTTGTCAGGAAATTTCTAAGAGCACTCCATCCGAAATGGAGAGCAAAGGTGACAGCTATTGAAGAATCTAAGGATCTCTCAAGCATGACACTGGATGAGCTCATAGGAAACCTAAAAGTTCACGAAATGATTATGGAAAAAGACTCGGAAATTGTCAAAGGCAAAAAGGAGAAGATTAAGTCTATTGCCTTGAAAGCCAAAGTCGAGTCAAGTGATGATGAGTCTTGTTCAAACAGTGATGATGAAGAATATGCCATGGCTGTGAGGGATTTCAAGAAATTCTTCAGGAGACGAGGAAAGTTTGTAAAACCACCTCGTGATGAAAAGAAATCCTCTCGGAAAGATCGTGACGATAAGAGAGGTAAGGATGATAGGAAATGCTATAGGTGTGGTGACTCCAGTCACTTAATAGGAGAATGTCCAAAGCCTCCAAAGACCAAGTCTCAAAGAGCCTTCGTTAGTGGAGCTTGGAGCGATAGTGAAGGAGATGATGATGATGAGCCTAAGAACAACGAAATTGCACTTATGGCCGATGACACAGAAGAGGTACATTCTGATTCATACTCCTTTATAGATGATGAAACCTTAGAAGTAGAATATAACAAACTGTGTGATGTCACTTTAAAAATCATAAACAAAAACAAGTTTTTGAAAACAAAGACAACACTTTTAGAAAATGAAATATATTGGCTTAAAGAAAAAGCAATAAGAATTGAAAAAGGTAAAGTTAGTAAAGAAACATGTGTGTCTTGTCAAGAACTAAAACTTGAACTAGAAACCTTAAGAACCACACAGGAAGATTTAATCAAACAAAATTCAAAGTTTAAAAGGTTTGATAAAAACATAAGTTGTGCAGATGAAATAATGAAAATGCAAAAGCTACCTCATGATAAAACAGGACTAGGCTTTATGAAACTAGGAACCTTAAGTGATTATAAGGAACAGACTGTGAATAAAACTGATTCAACCAAGTTGGACACCCACGGATCCGACGGATCCAAAAATTTGGATCCGCCAGGTATATCCAAGGGATCCGCGGGTACAGAAGTTGAACAGAAGGTTCACAAAGTCGACCGTTCCGAGTTTGTTAAAGTTACTAAGAAACCTAACAGTAGCATAACCAATAATAAACACAAACCAACAGTATCTTTAGGAAGAGGTCAAGCTAGAAATGAATATAGAGTTAAAAGGATCAACAAAGACCTCAGATGAGTTTTCCCAAACACCCCTTTCCAAAGAGTATAGTTAATTCACAACACACTTATCAAAATAATTGGAACCAAAACATGTCTAGAAACTTTCATGGTCCTAATTATATGCCGTGGAACAATTGTCCACCTTTTCAGTACATAAACCATGATAATGTCATGTTTAACCCAAACGGACCCATGAGATATTGGGGACCAAATGCTTGAGTCTTTTATGAACATTAGGTATGCTTGAAAGTTGATCTTGAACCTGATGAGTGGATCAAAGATAGTGGGTGCTCAAGACATATGACGGGAAACAAAAATCTTTTCTCATCCTACCAAGTGTATGACGGAGGTAATGTCACATTCGGTAGCAAGCTTAAAAGTAAAATCATCGGAAAAGGTACAATCTCTCATGACTCTCTATCTATTGATGATGTTGCTCATGTAGATAATTTAGGATTTAATCTACTTAGTATAAGTCAATTATGCCGCAAAAAGTATAACGTCCTTTTCAGTGAAAATGGAAGTAAAATACTTAAAGATGGCATAACCGTAGGAAAAGGTGTTTTAAAGAATAATGTCTATGTTATGAAATTAGATAAAACACCTAAAGATAAGTTATGTCTTACCTCCTTGGACGAAAACTCAACTCTATGGCATCGACGCTTAGGTCATGCAAATATGAGGCTTATTCAATCCTTGTCTTCCAAAGAACTCGTTAGGAACCTACCCAAGTTGAAATATGACCAACACTTTTGTGATGCTTGCAAAATTGGGAAACAAATACATAGTAGCCATAAGGCTAAAAACATGGTATCTACATCTAGATGCCTAGAGTTATTACATATGGATTTGTTTGGCCCGTCGGCTATACAAAGTTATGGAGGAAATTTTTACACTTTAGTCATAGTAGATGATTACTATAGATATACATGGACAAAGTTTTTGAAAACTAAAAATGAGGCATTTGATAAATTTGAAATTCTAAGCAAGAAAATTCAAAATCAAATAGGAAGTAATATAGTATCTATTAGAACTGACCATGGTCGAGAATTTGACAATGAAATTCAATTTGGAAATTTTTGTGATAATAATGGAATAACTCATAATTTCTCGGCTCCTCGTACACCTCAATCTAATGGTGTAGTAGAACGTAAAAATAGAACAATTCAAGAAATGAGTAGAACAATGTTAAATGAACAAAACATACCACAAAAGTTTTGGTGTCACGCTGTAGATACTTCCACGTATATCCTAAATAGAGTTTTAATTAGACAATTCTTAAATAAAACTCCCTATGAAATTTATCGAGGCAAAAAGCCTACATTAGGATATTTTAGAGTTTTTGGAAGCAAGTGCTTCATTTTAAACACAAAAGACTACCTCACCAAGTTCGACCCAAAGTCGTATGAAGGTGTTTTTCTTGGATACTCACAAAAGAGTAAAGCATACATAGTATTAAACAAGGAAACATCAAGAGTCGAGGAATCATTGAACGTAACATTCAACGAAAG
The DNA here is from genome assembly GCA_021014915.2 of Artemisia tridentata subsp. tridentata. NCBI lineage: Eukaryota > Viridiplantae > Streptophyta > Magnoliopsida > Asterales > Asteraceae > Artemisia > Artemisia tridentata. Next base: position 261,419,979 of record CP139503.1, read on the forward strand.
TCCACCTCCCTCTAAGACATCACCTTTGGTAGATGATGACTTGGTTGAAAGTCAAATGGTTAATACTATAGAAAACATTGAAAATGACAATGAACCCGTAAAAGGAGAAATAGTCAATATTAAAGAAACTAAAAGTCATCCATTAGAAAACGTCATAGGAAAACTTAATGAAAGAACATTAAGATCCAAAGCTCAAAATGAAAGTAATTATTTTTGCTTTATTTCAACCATTGAACCTAAAAATATTGAAGAGGCAATAAAAGATGAATCTTGGGTAATTGCTATGCAAGAAGAACTTAATCAATTTATTAGAAATGATGTTTGGACTTTGGTACCTCCACCTAAAAACCAAACCATAATAGGTACCAAATGGGTCTTTAGAAATAAAATGGATGAAAAGGGTATTATATCTAGAAACAAAGCTAGGCTAGTAGCTCAAGGTTACAATCAACAAGAAGGTATAGATTACGATGAAACCTTTGCACCAGTAGCTAGACTTGAATCTATTAGGATATTACTTGCATATGCATGTGCACATGATTTTAAGTTATTTCAAATGGATGTCAAAAGTGCTTTCTTAAATGGTCTTATTAATGAAGAAGTATATGTTGCACAACCTCCCGGCTTTGCCGACTTTGAAAAACCAAATTATGTTTTCAAACTTAAGAAAGCTTTATACGGACTTAAGCAAGCACCAAAAGCTTGGTATGATCGACTTAAGACTTTCCTAGTTGACCATAAGTATACCATGGGCCTAGTAGATAATACTCTCTTCACCAAGAAAAAGGGATCACATATTATTATAGTCCAAATATATGTGGATGACATTATATTCGGTTCAACTTGTCAAGAGTTATGCGACGATTTCTCAAAAATCATGCATGACGAGTTTGAAATGAGTATGATGGGGGAACTAAACTTTTTCTTAGGTCTCCAAATTAAACAATTAGAAGATGGGATATTTTTCAACCAATCAAAGTATATCAAAGATATGCTTAAGAAGTTTGGTCTTGAAGACTCAAAACCCATGAGAACACCCATGTCCTCCGAAACCAAACTCACTAGGGATGAAGAAAATGAATCCGTAGATAGCACTAAATATAGAGGAATGATTGGTAGTTTACTCTATCTTACGGCTAGTAGGCCTGACATTATGTTTAGTGTTTGTCTATGTGCACGTTTTCAAGAAGATCCAAAAACATCCCATCTAGAAGCCGTTAAAAGAATATTTAAGTACATCAAAGGTACTACACACTTAGGATTATGGTATCCCAAAGGAACGGGTGTAGAAACCATAGTGTATACCGACTCAGATCATGCAGGTGACTATGTTGATAGGAAAAGTACTAGTGGTATTTGTACTTTTGTAGGATATTGTCTCACGTCATGGTTTGCTAAGAAACAAACTGCCCTCGCAATCTCAACAACAGAAGCAGAGTATGTGTCTGCAGGAAAGGCGTGTCAACAAGCACTGTGGATGAAACAAGCTCTCGTCGACTATGGAATTGAACTCAACAACATTCCCATTCTTTGCGACAACAAAGGTGCTATCGATTTAAGCAAAAATCCAGTCCAACACGCTAGAACCAAACATATTGAAATACGCCATCACTTCCTTCGCGACAATGTACAGAAGGGAATCATCTCAATTGAGAAAGTTTCCTCAGAAGACAACATTGCCGATATCCTCACTAAACCACTTAAACGTGAACCTTTCAACTATCTTAGACTTGGATTAGGATTAATGGAACCTAGTGATTAGGAGAAACATTAGTATAGACATTAGTTTAGCCACACACGACACTAAACCAAAACATGTGTTCTGAATCCGCGGATCCAATCGTCAACAAAGACGGATCCTTTGTTTGGGATCCGCCGGATCCGCCACATGCTAACTCCAGTTTATTATTTAATAAACAAGAACAACTACTATTCATTCCTCACTCCAAAACATATCACCTTACTATAACTCGACACACACTTAATCTCCATCATATTTTGGACCATTTTCTTCCACTAATTTGTGTTTCTAACATCACTGTAAGTATTCTTATCACATTTATACTCCTGATCTGCGTCTAGGATTTCCATTTCATGCACAAAACCAAACTTGGGGTATATGCATAATTCTTGAAAAATCATGAAGCATATTTATTGCATTATACTTAAAAACATGTTTTTCTTAGTTAGGAATTGCATCTTATAGCACATTGTCTTAATTTAACAAAAACCCCATGAAAATTTTTCACTAAAATCTTCTAACGACTAGGTAAAATGATCTTTTCTTACATTGTTCATACAAATGCAAAAACGTTATCTTTTAGACTTCACTTGCATAATGTCTCTTGAATGCTAAAGGGAATACATAACTAATATGTATTTTCGGGTACATTCAACCGTAGCTACATTGAAATAGGAGTGTTTGGGTTATCTCCCATTTTGTAAACAAAACTTGCATAAACTAATTTTTCTTGCATCAAAAGAGTCGAGATAACCGCACCTCCACATTGTCCCCATGTAGGCACACACTAGGAATTTTACACTTCCTTTGATCATTTTAACTAAAACTATGTAACTTTTTGTACTTAGGAAAATCATGCCTCCCGCAACCAACTACGATCACAAGAAAACCGTTAACTACTTACCTAAAGTCCACAAAACCAAGGGTCTAACCGATGCCCAAATAGAAATTTACAAAGTCTTAGAGAAAAAGTATGTTCATGAGGGTAGAGCCGTAGATGCATCATTTTATGAAGGCACTCAACTTAGGGAACAATTAGCCGCAATTCAATTTGATTCTCTTTTAGACATAGACGAGCCAATCATTCCTAGGTTCATACTTGAGTTCTATGCTAGTGTAGGTCTTACCTCAAGTGATGAAGGTTACTTAAGTCTTCATTTTACTCTAAATGGAAATCTTGTCAACATCCCTCTTGATCAATTTGGTGAGGTCTTAGGAATTCCAAGTCAAGGTACATGTATTTACTCGGACAAATGGTCCTTAACAATCTTAGACTCCAATCTCGATAGGACGGCACGATATGCCACTCCTCTCCAATCAAAAGAAGCGATTAGGGACCATCTCTTCATTCCTAAGAACAACCCCACAAGAATGTATCGTGGTCGTGAAGTTGCTAGAGATCCATTCGCAATGGAACTTAATGAACTAAGACCCGAATTCAAGAAGATGGAGGATGTGTTAAGGGCAAATGTGATGTGCACCATAGGAAACCGTGATCATATCAATGCTTGTTTATGTCACATGATGTACAACATCTCTACTCGTCAACCCTTCAATCTTGCCTATTATGTTGCCAAACGAATGTGTGACATTCCGGTTCAAAGCAAGATTGCAATGCCTTATGGTATGCTCTTAACCCGACTTTATAGAGCCTTCGCACCCGCTCGTCCAAACCATCTAGGCTTTGTTCCGGATTACAATGAAATTGAACACACCTTCGTTCCTTTGAGTGATTTTAGGGTTAGTGTTGATAAGGGCAAACGTCCTCGTGTTCCAACATCATCCTCATCATCTTCCATGAGTGAAGATGATGGTATGCCAAATTCTAGGATTCCTCCACCCGAATACTTGAGCCATCTTCCTCCAATTCCACATGAATCCGCTGAGTATCGAAACATCAAAGGAATGGTGAAGAATCTGGGGCGTTGGATGATGAAATTACACAAGGGGATGAAGAAGTTGAAGAAGAAGCTGAGTTAATGGAGTGTTTGGTTTTAAACAATGTTGGATATTGTGTTGTTAAATTTCTATGTGTCTTGAATTTATCTGATAATACTTATTGTGTATGTGTAATAACTAACACTTGCAGGTAGATAACCATCATGGTTATCAATTTTCCGGGTGATTGCCTATGTTTGGCATAACACCTAAAACGGTAAGTTTCTAAGTATGGATTAAACTATGTGCAATCATGTGTTAATGTTATCATATTTAGTTGTTTTGCTATACATATTAGATGTTAAGTAAGGTCTAGGTGTATTTTCGGGTTTTCGTCGAAAAACGCGAAATATGACATATGTTCTGTTTACTTTCTTAGTTTTAGGCCTACGGATCCCGCGGATCCCAAAACAGGGTTCCGCCAAGGCTTATCGTTGGATCCGCCATCCGCCTACCTGCGGATTTGGCGGATCCCAGAAAATGGTTCCGCCTTTTATCCACTTTGGATCCGCAGGTTTCCCAGCAAAATTCTAAAACTTTTTCGACTCATCCCGATTCTTAAATCTTAGTGTTTAGTATAATCTAGGATTCATGTACTAATCATAATTCATCTTAGAATCATTTAGGAATTCTTAGAAACTTAGGAACAAAATTTCCCACCAAAATTTAAATTTTTAAACTTGAGGTATGAGTTACCAAACCAATACAAAGAAGGAACCCTTTTTAGGGATCCGTCAAATCCGTGGACATATCAAATCATCAGATTTTCCACTATCCTCTTGTATTAACTGCATATCCAAAACATATTACTCAACCAAAGCTCAATGGATTGACTTCATTGATATGACCTGCACAATTTTCTGTTCCAAATCATTAGTAACCAACATTCTCTATTGGATTCACATCAAATCCAAACACACAGACTCACAAACCTTCTGTCTATAAATTAGTACTTTAGGATCATTTCTTCACACAACAAACACTTCCTCTCCTGTACACTTTAGATATCCTTCTTCACCATGACTAAGTCACACAACTCTTCCACATCTAGAACTCCAAGAAGAACAGCTCGCATCAGTGTTAAACCTTGTTGCTTTATCAACTTAGCAAACTCCTCATCTGAGGAAAATTCTCCTCTCAATATATCATCACCCATTGCTAGTGAAAATTTCCTTACACTTTCCACCCCAACACCATCACATGTTGTTATAAAAACACCACCACCAACCGTTACTCCAATAGCCACTACTCCACCACCGGCTCCATCACAGACTGTTAGATCACCATCACCACCAAAATCACCTAAACTCCAACCCTTGGAATTATTTAGGACTCCTCCTACATCACCACATCTTGATGACTTAGAAGAACTTTCACCAAAATTACCCAATCTTCCACCCATGACTTTTGAAGGTCAACAACCCATGCTTTTTCACCCGATATACCCGGATATCCATGGCCCTTTATACCATGATGCACAATCATCCCAACCTCAACAAAAACCTCTATCACCCACATCCACTCTAGTTGCCATTGACGAGGCAATGTGGATGAATATCCCTCACACCCAAGAGGAGGTTAGTGAAGAGCTTAATCGTCTCTACACTCTCTCGGGTATGGTTGACCATCGCCTTCATGAAGCAATGGACATCCAAAACATCCTTATGAACTCCCTCCAAACACCACAACAACCATCCAACAACAACAACACCCAACCACCATCACCACCACCACCACACAACTTGGACCCTAGTCTTCCGCCCGGCTTCTCAAGTCATGATTGCGCACATTGTGAGAGAACGGCTCACTTGGCCCAAAGGACCAACATCTTGGTCCATGAGCTTCAAAACGAGATGAGGTTCATCTTGAACCATGTTCTTGAACGTTTGAACGCAATCTCTCATCCTCCTCAATAGGAGCTCTTTAGATTAGTTGTTTGGATTTTTCTTTTTAAGTTGTTTCTTTAGGACTTTTTATTTTTTAGGATGTCTTCTTATTTGTAACATCATTTCTCCATTGTGACTTTTGTCACAAAATTTTCAATTTATATGAATATGATGTTTTATGCTTATGAGTGATCAACATATTGCATATTATCATTATCATTATGAACTAACATTCCTATATTGCATATATTATATCCGGCATATGATTGCTTTAGGTACAAATTATGATCAGACACTTACTTTGACTTTGTAAAGTCAAAGACTTGTTTGGGAGAATACTTCACATGCATTCTACTTCTTCATTGAAGTCATTTCATAACTAACACTTCTTTTGCAGCATATCATACCCTTCAATAGTATACGTAACTCGAGAAGTGAGGAGTATACATCGAGGGGGAGCATCTCATAAGCATCTCATATACTAACCGTTTGTTTTGTAGATTCATGCATCATTTACTTGATTACTCCATTTAGGGGAGTATAAAACAAGGGGGGGCTCTTAAAAGTTCTCAAAATCGCATTCCGCTTCGCTACTCTTTTTGTTTCGACAAAAAGGGGGAGAAAGGACTAAGTTTGCATCAACTGTGAATTATCACAGTACATACATTTTTTTTTACAAAACTTTTCTTTAAATAAACAAACTTAATATATATTTTTAAGAACTCATGCTATATTTATTCTCTTGCTCAAAAATATACTTTATGTTTTGTCATCAACAAAAAGGGGAGATTGTTAATACAAATAACGTCCCAAAAACGTTATTTATATTCTTTGATCTTTCATTAGTTTTGTTAATGACAAATATAAGGAATATCTTTTAGCAAATAATAAATACTAGCTTAGTCTCTTAAGTACACACTTTACACTTCACATATTAACTTAGAATTACAAGTTTAGTAACTTGTTTCCTTAAAAGGAAACTTTAATTCATAATCTATGCCATGACATCATTGTATGCATCACATACAATATCTTTGATATATCTTGGTTAGATATGCAAGCAACATAGTTGACATTTGAAGATCTTGGATGATATGGTAAGATACAACTAAGATATGGTAAGAGACAACTATTACATAGCTGTCACATCCCACGGATCCAAGTGTTATAAGGGACGGATCCCTTTTGAAGGATCCGCCGGATCCGTGGGAGCCTTTCCTTGCTTGCCTATAAATAGCAGGCTTGGTATTTGATCTTGGCATCACTCATATAGCTTAAACACATATACTCATTCAGTATATATCTTACTAACATCATTCATAGTTGCATTTCACTTTGATCTTCCATTTTGTAGAAAGGAGATCAAGCATTCAAGGATCTACAGAACCGTAATCCTTTAGTTGCATTACTGTGTGATCTTATAGTTTGTTTCACACATCATATCTATCATTTGTAATCAGTGAGTGTGGTTAGTACTTTAGTCCTTAAAGTACAAAGAGTGTAGGGAGTGGTTGTACCCGTGTAAAGAACTCGACATCTAGCTTAGTGTCGGTAAAGTAAGTAGGCGACGTCAGGTTGGTTCTACCTTGTGAAAAGAACCCGGTGTTTAGCTTAGTACCGGAAAAGGAAGTAAGCGACGTGTAAAGGTTTTCTCCGCCTAGGAAAGGAGTTTGTTTCTTAGTGAAAGATAAACTCTCGAGTAGGAAACTCGGGGAGTGGAGTAGGGCAAGGAATAGAGTTCTTGTAGCCGAACCACTATAAACAACTGTGTCGTGTGGTTTGATCTTTCCTCTCTTTATCTTTTGTTTACATTGTGTGATTATTTATTTGTGATTGTTTCCTTTGAATTAACATATAGTAACAAAGCAAATAAAACTTTAAAAACGGTAAAAACTATTCAACCCCCCTTCTAGTTTTCCACAAACATCTTACTGGTCCCTTTGCTTTTGCCTTTCAGGAAGGCTATTTTTGGCTTGTCTGTGTTAACAAGCTTCACTGGGCTAGCAAAATGAAGTTAAACCAGTGGTTACTCCTCCAGTGATAAATGAGGCTGCTGAAAACGACGAATCAACAGTGTCCCAGGATGAAGACTATGAAGATTCAGAGACTGGAATAAAATCATAAGCTGATATTGGTCATGCACCTCGAATGACACATAGATGATGGGTCAACACTAGAAGATCCTTTGCTTGGAAACAAAACCAAATGGTGATTCAAAAGGCAAAGTAGCCATATGCACACTTATATCAGAAGAGTGGTAGAGAATAACATTTTTTTATTTTTATTTTTTTTCCATATCATTTGTCACATCATTGTGTACTTATCATATCAACAAAAAACGTTGTATTTGGATATATAACATGTTCATAATATATATACCACCCCATCGCACCTAGTCACATTTTTCTCCTACTTTTGTAACAAACATACACACATGTATAATGATTCATGCTATACAAAAATACATTTGTTGAGTTATATATGCCTGCATTTTAGATTCATGTTCTGATGTTCAATAAGAAATGGTGTCAGATTCTTATGTTATTGTTTTGTTTTATATAAGTTTCTCTAGCAAGTATGTCTGTGTGTATTAGTGTAAGTTTGAGCCTTTGTACTTGACATTTGGTACATAGTTTAGGGTAGCAGTAGGGGTTGTTTGGTACAGATGTTAGTGCAACAATAGGGGCTGTTTGGTAGAGAGTTTAGTGCAGCAGTTGGGCTGTTTGGTAGAGAGTTTAGTGCAGCAGTTGGGTTGTTTGGTAGAGAGTATAGTGCATCATTAGGGGCTGTTTGGTAGAGAGCTTGTACTCATCACTACACATAAACAATAAGGTTAACATAATTTGAGAATAGAACAACAGGAACATTGAAAAGTTCAGATGATACACATCAAGTGCAAAAATATTACCTTGATCGAAATCATTTGAATGTTATAATGGCAAATAAAGTGAAGTGTTTTTTAGGATGTCAAAATGGGTATGCAGGTCTGTGTGTTTAAATGTGCTGTCAAAATGTGTATGCAGATCTGATAGGTAGCTACCTGTATATGCAGATTAAGACAAGAACCTCTTGGTGGAGTCCAACCCCCCCAGAATAGCACTACTTAGTGACTAGGAGCGGTTGTAGCAGAAGCTAAGCGCTTGAAAAGCGCGCTAAGAAAGGTTGCTTCTGTCGGCCTTTATGTGCTGAAAAAGAAAGAAAAAAGGCTTTCGTCAGCTTTTTCCCGCTTTCACCTTCGATTGCGAAGGGCTTTTTTCCGGTTTTCAATTCCTCTCCGGCGAGGTTTGAACTTCGCGTGGTGGGAAGGACTTCACGATTCGCATCTTCCCGTCCAGCAAAGAAAGTGAAGGGGAGCGGACAGCGAGTTGGAGGATGCTGCAGAACCACGTGATTGATCCATCTGCGCTATTCCCTAATTGAAGAAAGTTGTAAAGCCTTCAGAGCCTTAGTCCCTACCATTTTTTTGAAGAAAATGAAAGCTGACTAGCAATCGCTCGTTTTTCTTATTAGCATGGGATTACATATTGAACTACTGGAAACATCTAATATTGCAAGTAAACACATCCAATTTACATGCCAATACAAGTAGCTCATGTGATTGAATAATGAACTCTTTTTATTAAACAAACTACGATTGAAACAACCGTTTGAAACAAAGAAAGGACTTGCTCTTAAGTCTAACATAACAAGAAGTCTAAAATAGTTAAAAGTGAGTGGAATTACGCAACATCGAATACATAATCTAGTCACTATCCATATAATCATCATTGAACTGGTCCACGTCCTCGTCTTGAAGGCACTTCTTCTTCTTGGGACAATTCCTAGAATCATGCCTAGCCAACGTGCCACAACTTTTGCACATTCTCTTTGGTTTCTCGCCTAGTTCCATTGCAATTTCGCTCTTTGATTTGTGCCTTGTGCGTCTCACCTGACCCTTATTATTAATATCTGTGGCGGTCAAAATAGTCAACTCTGTAGGTTCAGTTACGCCAAGCGTTCTTGCGTAAGCTTCATTCGTGTTCAGTTTAGGAGGGTTAGGAACGTCAAGTTTGGCTTGTTTCATCATTGCTGCTTGGTCGTCCCTATATATTTGAAGCTTTTGAATGTCACCAACCAAATGGCTAATAGATTCTTCAACGTTGCTGTAAATTTCTCTTACTGTATCATCAACTACAGAATCTGAGATTCAAAAAGCCTTTGTATTATTCACAGGGTTGTGACGCATAGCGTACTTTGACCATCTATTATCCATGTATTGTTTTGGGAAGTGGTGTACCTTGGACATACGGAGCACGTAAAAAATGTGACGACACAATAAACCATAACATTCGTACCTTAAACAAGTGCACTGAACAGAACATTCAGAAGGTACATACGTAACCTGCATATGGGATTAAAAAGACCGTTAACACAACATTAGCAAATATGCAGTTACACAATTAGATAAATTAACAAAATACAGAGTGTTGGATGTTTATTGTTACCTCATACTTGACTTGCACGAATGAATCCTTTATTTTGTAGTCGGCTTCTGTGTCACGAATAACAAACGTAGAACACGTATCAGACGCTTGTACACTCAGTGAACAACAATGCATCAACGATGAGAAAATCTCATCTTGAACATCATAAAAAATTTTGTGTGTTGATGAGTGTGTAAATACTCATCATTTCTTTCACATTTGAGCTACAGAAACAGTCAAAAATACTTTAAAAAGTCTAAAAATGTATAAAAATATCATCTGACTGTGTTTTTATAAGTTTCAGGGAAAAACAAACAATAAATGGCATAATTTGCATTTTAGTCCCTGAACTTTCAGAATTTGGCAAATCTAGTCCCTAGAATCTAAAAAAGTGGAATTTATCATTCAAGGTCCCTAAAATAATCTTAATTGCCAAAATTGGTCCTTGAATGATTGTTTGAGCAAATATTACAAAAAGGTCCCTCAATTTTGAAAAGTGTCAAAAATGGTCCCTGGGTTATTTAAAATGGAAAATAAATAATTATAACCCTTGTATTATTTATCTTGGCAATATTGGTCCCTTGGATTAACTTTGGAAAAGATACCAACTCAAGCCCCTCAACTTTCAGAGAATTACAAAAATGGTCCTTGTGTTAACTAGAACCGGATCCATTACTAAACCCTTAACCCAAAATTAAAACAACCCATCCCATTTACCCAACAAACCCAACCCAGCTATTACCTAAACCCAATACCCAAATACCTAAGCCCAAAATCAAAACAAGCCCAACTGCTTAACTGAGTTTAAAAACTCAGTCAAACCCCCTTTGACCCGTCTCTTTCCCACTCACCCCAGCCATAACCAGTCATCCCCCCAGCTGGCTCATCCACCTCATCCCCCCTCCTCAACACTCCACCTAACATGCCAAAACCAATTAATGCATCCCTCCCACTCCCCAATAGCAAAATCAGAGATTAATCACCAATTTCCACTTTTCCCGCCAAAAGTGCCAAATGGTCGAATCTGATGAATTCTTGGAAATCAATGGCTCAGATGAGGTGGGAAGTACTCAGAAATGTCGACAAGGTGATAAGGGACTATAAAGAGCAGAGGAGAGAGTGTGTACCAGATTATCTAGTGTAATTTTAGTTATCTTAGTTCGTTTTTAATATTTTTCAAATTCCAATGTATGTAAAGCTTTCAAAGCTCTTGTTTAAGTTAACTCAGTATTAATCAAAGCTACTTTCAGTTTCAATTTCAGTATTATCTTTACAAATTCAGAATTTCCATTTTCAAGCTTAAAATCTCATAATCATTAATATGTTGTTATAGTTGATTACATGAATTGAATAAGAACATATAAGCTCCCAGAAGCTCATTGAAGTTTTTAGAATCCTTAAAACTTGTATTAGCAGTAAAAAATCAAAAATACAAAAATAGTCAAAGAAAGTCAACACAACAGGATCATGGAATTCATGGCTGGAGCAGGGTAAATATTGGATTGCCCTGGGTTAGTGAACCTGAGGAGGTTCTATAGGAGTGATCCATTGGTCCTTGTTCTTGGTTTCAAGCTGGAAAGCATTTGTAAGCATTTCTAAGTATTTTGGTATTTCACTGTGTTAGTGGTTCATAATCTTTGATCATTGCATTTCTGTGTTTCTTAGTTGTTATTAAGTAGATTTGTGCATCAAAATATCCTGCTTGTGTTTTGAAATCCAGAGTTGCTTTAAATTCTCAATTTATCAGTCAATTAGCATATTGAGTTAATCCTGAGTTTTATGCTTGTGCTATAGTTTGTTTATGTTTCTTTAGTCTCACTTAATGATAATATGAAGCTCTGAATTAGTATCATGGTCTGAATCTTTGTAATCCTTTGAAAATCACACAAATCTGAGTTTTAAGGGGTGTTTGGATTTGCTGAATTATTGGGTCTATAGGGTTTGTTTGTTGTTGATTTCTGTTGGTACAAGTTATACTAGTCCATATTAGCTCAGTCAAACCTCAAACTTTGCTCATTTTCAATAAAAAGTCAAAATCACCAATTTAAAATCACAACAGCTTAACTGTTGTGATTTTGAATGTGAAACTCATCACACTTGTTAAAAACCTGTTGAAATAGCTCAATCTTATATCATTATCTCATAATTTACCATTGTCAATCACTAGGAATCATTCAAATCTCACAAAAGTCAAAACCTTTGATTTGTCTGCAAAAGTCAACTGCATCAGCAGACTCATGGTTTTTGGTTGCTGATCTAGCACCAAATCAGACCTCAATTGGTGTTTTGTTGATAGGGCTTTTGTGATTTTTAGATAGCTCACAAGCTAATCTAACTTTTGCCCCCCTAATATTGGATCTCAGTAGCTTATTGCTTAGCTTAATTTGGCCTTGAAGTTTGCCTGTTTTTCTGAGTTTCTGTGCAAGAATCCATAGCAGCCAAGTGTTCAATTGTTAAATATCTTGTGCTTATTTGCAATTTTCAGTTGTTTTAAGCTTATTTTAGTATATTTAGCTTATCCTGGTCAGTTGGTGAAGTTTAGTGCTTGTTTGCTTAATTTTGGCTTATTAGCTTATTGCTTATTAGCCCAAATCTGCTTATTGTGCCTTGTCAGCTTTTCATTTTATTTTTCCCAGCTTCCTTATAATATTTTAGCATTATCTGTAATTTTTCATAATTTTCTGATCAGTTTTAATATTTTTAATCATTTTAAGTAGTTTTTAATAGTAATTTAATCATAATAAATAGAAAAATAATCAAAAAAATATAATTCCAATTTTCATAATTTTCTTTTGTCATTTGTAATCTAGGAAAAATATAAAAATATTTTTAGGACTTAAAAACAAACGAAATAGAAATATAGTGATAGCTTCTATTTAATAGAATTTATCTTTTTAAATTTTAATTAAGTAATTTTCATTTTTATAATTTTCTTATCTTTTTATTACCTTAGAGTATTTATATAAAAATTTTCAGATTTTTGTTTGATCTTTTAGTATTTATTAGAATTTTAATTAGTTTAAATAATAATTAAATAGTTTTTAATTAATAATAATTAATTAATAAGTTAAATAAATAATTTTCTTTTTCCAATAATTTTCTTTTATTATTAGGGTTGTAAAAATATAAAATTCATATCCGTAGACTGTTTATTTCTTAAAACTCACTTTTTATTTCGTACGTTTACGTTTATTTAAATTTAAACGTACGCTTTTAGGTTTTTATACGTTTTTAGTTAATTTGGTTTCCTGTTCTTGTTTATATAGCTTGGTTAAAGCTATTTTCTTATCTCATTAGTGTAATCAAAATCATAATCCCTTTTCTGTTCAATTACATTTGATCACGATCCGTTTTTAAGCACAATTTCGCATCTCGCTGGGACTTAAACGACCCGGGGATAAAACTATACTCCTTGGATTATTGTATTGTGTCCTTGATAGTTTGACTTTTGTTGACCAAATCCTTGGTCAATATTAGTTGACTGTTTAGAGCCAATCAAATTTTGGCGCCGCTGCCGGGGAGGTGTGCAGCGTGTTTCAAACGTTTTGCAGTATCGTGTCTTTGAACCCCAATCTGTGAATATCTTCTCTCTCTTGTATATTTATCATATATAAAGCAAAACGCTTGTGAAGTTAACTCATTTAACGGATCAAGCACCAAAAATATCGTATTTCCATTCCCCATAAAACCATATAAAAAACAAAAATATTTTCTTTTCTTTTCTATATATAATATCATATAAAAAATAAAAACATCAAAAATATTTTCCATTTTCTGTGTTAAATAATAAACAAATAATAAAAATTAACCATCGAGAACCAAGACTGAGCACTACCTAACTGGGGGTGCGGCCATAATAAGTTCCCAAACCTAAGATAAAAACTTGCCTTTGTATCACTTGCGAATATCGGCTCACCTTTAATTGATAAACAAACTCTAACGGAGGTTCTAGGATAGTCTGACATTAAATTGTCAGACTGAAAGAAGCGGGTTTTTAAGGAGCGTAACTGCCCACCTTTGCTTCTCCGCCACTCTGTGCGTTTGTCAGTTAGAGAGCTACCGTACGCCTGTTGATTATTGGTTTAAGTTCACTTGTGTTTTTTCTCGATCTTGATTTTTAATAGAAAAATTTTGTTTAAATAAAAATCCAAAAAGAATCTTCTTACCCCTTTTCTGAGTTTCCTCCACTATAAAGGATTCTCAGACTCGTCTTAGTGCATGCACACTCGTTCTTCTAGGTCATCAAGCCCTCTCCGTGAGCTTGGAAAGATACCTCGAAGGCGTCGTAGACGTTCTGCCCCATCAGGCGTATCTGAGGAACGTACTGATCCTGTCGTCATGGCAGAATTGCCAATGAATGAGCTTCTCCAGGCACCCATAGAGGGTTATGGAGATGCCATTGTTGTTCCAGCTATTGTAGCTGAGAGTTTTGAGCTCAAAACCGGGTTACTGAATCTTGTAACCTCAAGCCAATTCTATGGTTTTGAGAGGGATGATCCTCATGCTCACATTCGATGGTTTAACAAAATTACATCTACCATCAAATACAAGAACATCCCTGCTAGCTCAATCAAACTTCTTCTATTCCCATTTTCTCTCGAGGGACAAGCCCGGATATGGCTTGAAAAACAACCCCCTCGTTCAATTGAGACATGGGAGGACTTAGTTACAAAGTTTGTAAACGAATTTTTTCCACCATCTAGAACGACAAGTCTTAAAAATGAAATTATCAAATTCACACAAAGATTTGATGAATCGTTTAGTGACGCGTGGGATCGTTACAAAGAATTGCTTCGTAAATGTCCTCATCATGGTTTTACCGAGTTGATGCAAATCGACACTTTCTATAATGGAGTGAGCCAATCTGACCAAGATGCGTGGGTTTTGCAACCTTACAACAGGTTTTACCTCTCGAGGGATCTCAAGAGGCTTACAACCCCACCAGGCAGTGTACCTGACCGATGTAGTATAGTGTAGTGGTAAGTACGGGGGATTGATCGTTCTCCACAGGGAATAGTGTTCGTTAGGTGTGAAAGGCTACTCTAATTAGGTCTAAGGGTTGAGGAAGATTCTTTTTATGTTTTTTTTATATTTTATAAAAGCAAGTAAAATCTCGGGTTTTGAAGGAGTGGGCGGAATTAGTTGCTAGTCAACTAACCCAAATTACTACAAATGCAAATAAAATAAAATAACAAAAAATGAAAAGTGGTGAGAAACTTATGTGTAGAGAAATGTGTTTACTTAGATTTCCTTACTCCCTAACTATCTTTTACCGGTTAATTAGTGTGTATTAGTCGCGTGGATGACGGGTGTATTCCTTAATACCATTCGTGGGGTGGCGTACTTACTTCCCCAAACTCTACAAGCTCCTACTTCACTCCTATGTCGAGCCGGCTAGGAAGCTCCTAACATGGGATCACTAGAATTCGCTTGTGCATTAAATACAACCATAAAAACCTTTAGTACGCGTTTGGTTCATGTTTCTTAAGACGTTCAAGCAAGTTACCGAATAGGAAGTTAGCCAGTTTTCTTAAGCCTAACATAGATAAACAATCATCCAATACAACTAACAACACACTAACAACCAATAATCAATAGCTAGGTTTCATTAGATCTAAGCAAACACAAGATAAAATTAGCCTAACATGTTAAACAAAAGACAAGCATAAGATAGAATCAAACAACACATAGACATATTGAATGATTAATTGATAACTTATCTTTCAATGAAACATGGAAGATCTCAGGGCAAGAAGCCCTGAAAAAGTAGCTAAAATCGTCTTAGGGTTTTATCCCAAAATTCCACACACTAAGCTCTCCCTTAATGACAAAAAATTAGAAAACTATATATAGACTTTGACATCTGACGGCGTCACCTTATGCATTGTGACGCCGTCACCTCGCCGCTTTTAGGGTTCCCGGATGACCATCTTGACGCCGTCCCTCTTTAGCTCTTCAAAAATCCATTCTGGCTTATCAAGGCTTGACGCCGTCGGATCCTAAACGTGACGCCGTCCCCTTATGATTTAAGCCGTGACGCCCTTGATTTAGTTAAAGCGTGACGCCGTCAGAATTCTCATGCAAACTCACTGGCCCGTCATGAGTAAATTTCACATCCAACTTTTCTTGCCAAGGCATGACGCCGTCTGGAGTTAATGTTGACGCCGTCAAAGGTGACTTTCAGCACAATTTTGAGACTTTGCCGTTTTCTTCACTTTTATGCTCCAAAAACGTCCAAAATGCCTCCTTTTCCAGATTTCTCCTCAAAAGTACCTAAAATGACAAAAGGAACGATTTAGGGCAATATTTGATCAAATAAATACGATTTCGGGCTTAAATGACCCCTTAAAAGCGGTACACTTTTCGCCTCATCAAATACCCTTACACTTGAGATTTGCTTGTCCTCAAGCAAATGCGCTTTTATTCTAATCAAAATACAAGTTAGGGGTCATTTAATGCAAACATAAAAGTAATTACAACAAATATTCGTTCCACTTCAATCATAATAAGCACGGAGATTATATACTAGCACCTCACAAGTAGTGTTTAGATACTCACATCTCTCAAGTGTCATCAAAATAAATCTCATAAATGAAAACGGAAAATATCTCTCACTACCTGTCATAGCAAATAGATTACCATAGGCTTGGGAAAGGATCGAAAACCTCCTCCACTAGGCGTAAGCACCTAAGATAAACTATCAAAGAGGGCTTTTAAATGGGTTATAACGTTAGGTGTAGGGAAAAGGAAAACACGGTTTGGTTGGATAAAGGATATTTTACTGGTGGCGAGTTAAAAATCTTGATCAATTACATGTACTATACAACGTTGCTAAGCCAAGACTAGACTCGATCTTAAGCTAATGAAAGAAAATAACAAAACATAAACATAAAATAAACATAAAATGAAACGGGATGGTAGTCCGTATGTTTTTTCTATTTTCTTTTTTTTTTTTTTTTTTTGCATACACTTTTACCCTACCATCCAAAATAATACATCATAGGGGCATTGCATCCCCTTACACTTGAACTTTTACATAACTTTACAAATAACTATTCTAATGACTCGAATTAAGATAATTGAAAAACTTGGAGTACTTTTAAAACATTTAGCACATATGGGGGTAATAAATGATGTTCTTCCCCATTACTCCATTACACTAGTACTTTACCCATGAGTCCCAATCGTCCCAAAACAATATGTACAAGGATATGACTCGACTTAGCAACCATGTAATCAACTAGATAATTAACTTGGGTTTAAACAAATGTTGTAACAATAATGCACTAAAAATGAGTGCATACAAGGTAGGCTAAGGCGATTTGGGTGTACATTTAAGTGGGGTGTAAACAAATTCTTCCTTTAAGTAAAATGCTTAAAGGTCGAAACGAAAAGATAGGCTCTGAGGGGTGTACTAGGGGTATCGTGTACTAAAAATGAGTACAACGCAAAGGGTGTGGGAGAATTACTTGACCAATGTAGCCAAAGTAATTATAACAAAAACACAGGTGTAAAACAATGGGTTAATCCTAATGCCTCTTATCATGTAGTAAATCTAACTACACGAATGTAGTCTCACTTGTGGCCTTGGAATGGTCCTAACGCAAGTTCTAGAATCTAAGTGCTACCGGTACACACATCATAGCATAAATGCTTTTCCTACCAATTCTAGGGGCGAACCTCACATATTTGGGGGTGGAAAATTTTTTAGTGGTACGGTTTTTGTGCTAGTCATATAACTCCTATCCGTGAGACGCTCATTAAGATCAAAGTTTCACTCCTATATGTTGTAAAAAATTTTAAATTTGGCACTAAAATTACCTTAACAAGTATTTCTCTCAGTTTTATTACACATCTACCATCAAACAAACAAAAATCAAGCGCAATTGTATTCTCAAAAATCGTACTTTTACCCTCCCCTTACACTTAAGATGAACATTGTCCCCAATGTTCAAATGACAAATGTAAAAGCATAAAGTAAAAGAATGAAATCAAATACTCCCCTGATTCGCTCGTTGGATAATGAAATTACACGGTTAAATCGTCCTCCAAAGAGAATGTTGAAGCTCCATGACTAATGCATCGCCATAAGCTTGATTCCAAAAAACATCTCCTTGTCCAAAATAACCTGTTAAACCTGAGAAAACAAACACGAAAACCTGCATAACATCGGCGGGATAAAATCTATATATAAGGATATAATGCTTGTGGAATGATAATTTTGCAGATTCCTGGAGATTATAAGTTGGAGATTTTAATAAAAACTTTTTAAAAACAAAAATTTCAAAAATTTCTGTAAATTAAATCTGACGCCGTCAGGTTATAACCCCTGACGCCGTCAGAAATGACCTGACAAAAATTTTCATTTTAAGTTTCCGGAAAATTTCTGGAAAAACCTTTACCTTACTTCCTGGAAATCCTGCAAAACATCATTATGACTCGATACAAGCATTTGACTCAAACAAATACGGATATGTATGTTAATTTATTATTATTACGATTCATGTTCATATGTGTTCTAATAAACCGATTTAGATTTCCCTTACACTTATCTTTTGCAAAATACCTTTATATGTAGTTAAGACGAAGTTAAAAACAAAATAAAGCATTTTCACAAATTAGTTTTGAACATGAATCAATAAGAATAAAAATTAAACACACATACGGAAACAAATAAAATCAAACAAACAAATAAATAAACACACAAAGCAAATAAAACAAATAAAGCTTGGGTTGCCTCCCAAGAAGCGCCTTTCTTTATTAACGAGTCTTGTAGCTAGACTCAAAGTCACGTACATTACGTAATTCCATCATTCATAATGACGTATCCCTGATAGATATGATCCTTGTTATCAGGGTGGTGGTGTCTCAGTCGCTCGACATTCGCGGTCACTTCACCTCCTCCTTTGCTGGTCAAGCTTACTATCCCATCTTGGTGTAAACTTTTAATTATGAACGGTCCGTACCACCAGGGACTTGGTTCATTAGTAGGTGCTTCAGTTTCTGAATGCCTTAGGAGCACTAAGTCCCCTTTTGTAAATTCAACGGGGTTATTGGTTTGCTCCTCAGCCTCAATGTAATCGTAATTTCCACCTTTACATTCTCTAATCTCATTTTCCATATAACTCTTAATCCTCGCCTCCCATGCAAGAATTTTCTCTCGAACATTACCACGGATTATATTGGGGTTAGCCTCCATCTTCTTCTGCAGAGCAACATCTCGTATATGTCGTGGGATTGTTGGGAAGTTTATTGTTTTCTTCCCCTTCTTCATTTGGATGGTGCTATTTTCGAAATTGATTTGTGCTCTAGTGGTAGCGAGAAAGGGTGCCCCAAGGATTATTGGCATATTCATATCATTTCTCTCAATGATCATGAAGTCGACCGGATACAGGAATCCGGCAACGTTGACCAATACATCTTCTGCAATTCCTAACGGGTACTCATAAGAATGTTTCGCAAAGGAGAGTTTAGTATGGGTGATGGATGGCAACTCATCGGTTAACTGGACATAAACGGATAAAGGCATCAAATTTACGTCGGAACCTTGGTCAGCTATCGCATCCAGATACTTATGTTTTCTAATGCTGCATGGTATTTCAAAGACCCCGTAGAATTTCTGCTTTTCCACTAACTTTTGTCCTATGAGGCATTCATACAATTGCCCACCGGGTAATGTGTCAGATTTGTCATCCGGTTCCACCTTCTTGGACTCCTTGTTGGGTAGATGAGTACGTCGATAGTTTCTCACCCAATCGTTTATGGTCTCCTTGTTTATTTCGTGCTTCAAGTAATGCTTCACTTGTTGTGACACTGGCGGTTCAACCAATTGGCGCTCCTCAGAGGGCGCCTCCTCTCCCTTGTCGGAATCGCATTTGTAAGCATTGGTGTTTCCCTTATTAAGTGGGATGAGGTCAATTTTGTTAACTTCCATAGTTATGGATTTTCCTCTTCCATCATTTCCGCCCTCTTGGACGACGGAGGTGGCCTTGACAAATTCAGTGTTAGGAACATCAGCGTCATTCCTCACCAACACTTTTTCAGGGGCTTTAGTATTTGTGTATTCTTTCAAAAGATTCATCATCTCCGCCATTTTCTCTTCCATTTCCTCCTTTTGTTTGTAGACGGCTTCCTCAAATTTAGCCAACCGTTCGGAGTGTTTCGACATGTACTCTCTCATTCGAGCTTCGAATGTTGGACTGAGTTCCTGAGGTGGTGAGTTGGGTGGAGCGTGCTTATGGAAGGGTTTAGTATTTTCCCTACGGGGTGATTCGGACAATGGTATTTGCTTAACGCTTAAGACTGAGTTAATTGTTGCTTTTTGTGGACTTAAGGGTCTCTTTTGCTTTTCCATAAGATATGCAACCCTTTTCTCAAGTTCACTAACGCTTTCCTCAGTGATTTGATTGGCTGTATCGGGCGAAGAATATGTCATGACTGCCGAGCGCACGTCGTGGGAGACTTGCCACAGTTCATCATCGTCGGATGCAAGCTCATCAATGATCTCCCATGATTCCTCGGCGCTTTTGTCGCGCAATCTGCCCCCGGCGGCTCGATCGATGGCACGCTTGGTGTGGTAATCAACATGGTCATAGAAGATTTGGATTTGAAGCCATAGATTTATGCCATGATGAGGGACTTTTTGAAGTAAGTCCTTGAATCGAATCCATGCCCCGTAGAGGGTTTCGCCTCGACGTTGTTCAAACATCAAGATATCCTTCCTTAGCTTGGTAGTTCTCCCCGGTGGGAAAAACTGAGCAAGGAAACGATTGGTGAGATCATCCCAAGAGGTGATGGATCCTGCGGGTTGACGTTCTAGCCACTGACTAGCTTGGTCCCGCAGAGAGAATTGGAAGAGACGCAATCGGGTCGTCTCTCGAGTGGCAACATCAAGGTCTATAGAATCAACGATTTTAAGAAAGTCCTTGAGATGTTGATTAGGATCTTCAGAACGAAGTCCATGGAATGCGCATCCGCTTTGCACCAACCGGATGGTGTCGGATCGCAAGGGTGTGATATTGGCTCCTTGAGTGAGCTCAATGGTGTTTCGATAGCCGTGGTGGCTAGGACGGGAATACTCTCCTAAAGTACGGGCTCTAGGAGGTGGTGGTGGTTGTTGTGGTGGTGGGTTGTGTGGGTTAAGGATATTACCATCTTCCATGATGTCGGACGGTATTGGTTACGAACAAAGACACGAAGAAAATAGATAGACTAAAGAAAACCTAGAAAAATAAAATAAAAATCTCACTAGAAAGGAATCTAGTGAGTAGACCTAATAGAAATAAAAATTCAACCTAAACAATAACTATTCCCCGGCAGCGGCGCCAAAAACTTGATGCGTGGGTTTTGCAACCTTACAACAGGTTTTACCTCTCGAGGGATCTCAAGAGGCTTACAACCCCACCAGGCAGTGTACCTGACCGATGTAGTATAGTGTAGTGGTAAGTACGGGGGATTGATCGTTCTCCACAGGGAATAGTGTTCGTTAGGTGTGAAAGGCTACTCTAATTAGGTCTAAGGGTTGAGGAAGATTCTTTTTATGTTTTTTTTATATTTTATAAAAGCAAGTAAAATCTCGGGTTTTGAAGGAGTGGGCGGAATTAGTTGCTAGTCAACTAACCCAAATTACTACAAATGCAAATAAAATAAAATAACAAAAAATGAAAAGTGGTGAGAAACTTATGTGTAGAGAAATGTGTTTACTTAGATTTCCTTACTCCCTAACTATCTTTTACCGGTTAATTAGTGTGTATTAGTCGCGTGGATGACGGGTGTATTCCTTAATACCATTCGTGGGGTGGCGTACTTACTTCCCCAAACTCTACAAGCTCCTACTTCACTCCTATGTCGAGCCGGCTAGGAAGCTCCTAACATGGGATCACTAGAATTCGCTTGTGCATTAAATACAACCATAAAAACCTTTAGTACGCGTTTGGTTCATGTTTCTTAAGACGTTCAAGCAAGTTACCGAATAGGAAGTTAGCCAGTTTTCTTAAGCCTAACATAGATAAACAATCATCCAATACAACTAACAACACACTAACAACCAATAATCAATAGCTAGGTTTCATTAGATCTAAGCAAACACAAGATAAAATTAGCCTAACATGTTAAACAAAAGACAAGCATAAGATAGAATCAAACAACACATAGACATATTGAATGATTAATTGATAACTTATCTTTCAATGAAACATGGAAGATCTCAGGGCAAGAAGCCCTGAAAAAGTAGCTAAAATCGTCTTAGGGTTTTATCCCAAAATTCCACACACTAAGCTCTCCCTTAATGACAAAAAATTAGAAAACTATATATAGACTTTGACATCTGACGGCGTCACCTTATGCATTGTGACGCCGTCACCTCGCCGCTTTTAGGGTTCCCGGATGACCATCTTGACGCCGTCCCTCTTTAGCTCTTCAAAAATCCATTCTGGCTTATCAAGGCTTGACGCCGTCGGATCCTAAACGTGACGCCGTCCCCTTATGATTTAAGCCGTGACGCCCTTGATTTAGTTAAAGCGTGACGCCGTCAGAATTCTCATGCAAACTCACTGGCCCGTCATGAGTAAATTTCACATCCAACTTTTCTTGCCAAGGCATGACGCCGTCTGGAGTTAATGTTGACGCCGTCAAAGGTGACTTTCAGCACAATTTTGAGACTTTGCCGTTTTCTTCACTTTTATGCTCCAAAAACGTCCAAAATGCCTCCTTTTCCAGATTTCTCCTCAAAAGTACCTAAAATGACAAAAGGAACGATTTAGGGCAATATTTGATCAAATAAATACGATTTCGGGCTTAAATGACCCCTTAAAAGCGGTACACTTTTCGCCTCATCAGCCAATCTGACCAAGATTCTCTCAATGCCTCCTCAGGAGGTAACTTTTTGAGCAGAACTGTCAAAGAAGCTTTAGCAATTATTGAAAATAAGTCTAAGGTCCGTACTGCACGAACAAAGCCATATCATTCTCAGGCTAGTGCCGGTCCTTCTACTTCATCTCCCGTGAGTACTTCTAGCACCGATGCTAAGATTGACAAACTCACGGATGCTATTCAAGCTTTGGTTCTCTCAAGCCAAAAGAAAGTCACTTTCACACAAACTCCTTCACATGCTGAAGTGAAGAAAGTGGAAGTCTGTGTTACTTGTGGTGGCCCTCACGCATACTACGACTGTACTGCCACCGATGGTAGTCCTTTTGAAGTTAATGCTATAGCCGGTACTTCAAATCAAGGAGGTAATCAATACCGTCCTCAAATGGAACCATACCGAGCTAGCACCTACCAAGGACCACCCGGTTTTAATCAAAACCAGAATTTGCAAAACCGGAACCAAAATCAACCTCGAATGAACCAAGGTTATCAAAACCAAGGGAATTTCAATTCTGGACAAAATCAAGGTTTCCAACACCAAGGAAACTTTAATCGAAACAATTCCAACCAGGGAAATCATTTTCAGGGAAATGGTAATCCAAATCAAGGGAATTTTCAACATCAAGGTTATAATCAAAATAACCGAATGCAAAATTTCCCTAATCAACATCAAGCCATTCCAGCCCAACATCCATCATCTGATGAGTTGTTGAGGCAGTTCATGAAAGCTCAAGAGGACACAAACAGGTTGTTGGTCAGCCAGATCTCTGAGATTAAAAAGTCTTTAAATGATCAACCTTCGGGCTCAGGAAAACTTCCGAGCAACACGATCGCTAACCCGAAGGGCGATGCTAAGGCGATCACAACCCGAAGTGGTGTTTCATATAAGGGACCCACTGTTTCCACTACCACTTCTTCTTCTTCCCCCAAGGTAGTGGGAAGTGAGCCTGAGGTGACCAAGGACCAGGTACTTCCTACTAATAACGGAAGTACCAACAACGTCCAACCTCAAAGTGTCCCGAAACCCAAGACTAAACCTCAAGTGGTCTTTGAACATCCTGAAACCCCGGTTGAAGACCCTAAATCCAAAACTTCTATTCCCTACCCATCACGTTTAAATGAGCAAAAGCTCCGCGAAAAAGCTAGTCAACAAATGGATAAATTCTTCCAAATTTTCCAAGAATTACACTTTGACATAAGCTTTGCGGATGCTATCATTCTGATGCCCAAGTTTGCATCCACAATCAAACACTTGTTGAGCAACAAGGAAAAACTGTTTGAGATGGCAAAGACTCCATTAAATGAGAACTGCTCAGCAGTTATCTTGAAAAAGCTTCCCGAGAAGCTTGGAGATCCTGGAAGATTTCTACTACCTTGTGTTTTTCCAGGAATGGTTGAATGCTATGCCTTGGCCGATCTTGGTGCAAGCATCAACCTGATGCCTAAATCAGTATGGAAGAAACTTTCTCTTCCTGAACTTACTCCTACCTGCATGACTCTCGAGCTTGCAGATCGTTCAATATCTCGTCCACTTGGCATTGCTGAGGACGTATTTGTGAAAGTAGGAAAGTTCCATTTTCCAGCTGACTTTGTGGTTGTGGATTTCGATGCTGATTCCAGAGTTCCTCTCATTCTTGGTAGAGGATTCCTGAGAACGGGCCGTGCTCTCATAGATGTATTTGAGCATGAAATCACATTACGTGTGGGTCATGAAGCTGTTACCTTTAACCTCGATCAAACTTTGAGGTACTCCTCAAATTATGATTCTGAATCGGTTAACCGAATCGATGTCATTGATATTGTTTCAGAGGAGTATTCTCAAGAGTTTCTTGGTTATTCTGATAATTCTGTGAGTGGGGATACCACCACATCTTCTTTACCTGGCATTTCCGACTCTTCCCCTTCTCTCACTCCGTTTGAGGGAGGTGATTTCAATTTGGAAGAGATCGATGATTTTCTCAAATGTGATTCATTCCTAGAGGGGATTGATGACGCTGAGATTGATCTGGAGGGAGATATTCTTCTTCTTGAGACATTGTTAAATCAGGACAATTCTCCTCCACTCCCTCCCGTTGAACTTCATAAAGAGGAAATCAGATCAGTTGAGAAAACTGATGAATTTCCTGAGGTCGAACTCAAAGACTTACCACCTCATCTTGAGTACGCATTTTTGGAGGGTGATGATAAATTACCCGTCATTATTGCTAAAGATTTAAGTGATGAGGAAAAGACTGCTCTAATAAAGGTCTTAAAGTCACACAAGCAAGCAATTGCTTGGAAACTCTCCGACATAAAGGGTATTGACCCTGAATTTTGTACTCACAAGATTTTAATGGAGGATGACTTTCAACCAGCAGTCCAACATCAAAGAAGGGTGAATCCTAAAATCCACGATGTTATCAAACAAGAGGTTCTCAAACTTCTTGATGCAGGATTGATTTATCCCATCTCTGATAGTCCTTGGGTTAGTCCCATTCACTGTGTTCCAAAAAAGGGTGGCATGACTGTTGTCACAAATGATGAAAATGAGTTGATTCCAACTCGATTAGTTACGGGGTGGCGTGTTTGCATTGACTATCGAAAGTTAAATGATGCCACCCGTAAAGACCATTTTCCTCTACCTTTTATGGATCAGATGCTTGAGAGATTAGCAGGGAACGAGTACTATTGTTTCCTTGATGGTTTCTCGGGTTATTTTCAAATTCCCATTGATCCACAGGATCAAGAAAAGACTACCTTTACATGCCCTTATGGAACCTTTGCTTATAAACGTATGCCTTTCGGCTTATGTAATGCTCCAGGCACGTTCCAGAGGTGTATGATGGCTATATTTACCGACATGATCGGTAAAACAATGGAGGTCTTTATGGATGACTTTTCGGTCATTGGGGATTCGTTCCAAGCATGTCTCTCCAATTTAGAAAACATGTTGAATCGGTGTAAAGACACCAATCTTTGTCTAAATTGGGAGAAAAGTCATTTTATGGTCAGAGAGGGCATTGTCCTCGGCCATAAGATATCAAAGAACGGGATTGAGGTTGACAGAGCTAAAGTTGATGTCATTGGTAAATTACCTCATCCCACTACCGTCAAAGGTATTAGGAGTTTTCTGGGTCATGCCGGTTTCTATCGTAGATTCATACAAGATTTTTCTAAAATCGCCCGGCCTATGACTCACCTCCTTGAAAAAGATGCTCCTTTTATCTTCTCACCAGAGTGCATCAAAGCTTTTGACATATTAAAGAAAAAGCTTACTGAGGCACCCATTCTAGTTGCCCCCGACTGGGATTTTCCCTTTGAACTCATGTGCGATGCAAGTGATTTTGCAATCGGTGCAGTCCTGGGGCAACGAAAAGCCAAACATTTTCAGCCTATCCACTACGCAAGCAAAACCATGACTGAAGCTCAAACTCATTACACCACTACAGAAAAAGAATTATTGGCTGTGGTGTATGCCTTTGAGAAGTTTCGGCCATATTTGATCTTGACAAAATGTGTAGTGTATACGGATCACTCGGCTCTCAAATTTCTCTTTGCAAAACAAGATGCAAAGCCGAGATTACTCCGTTGGGTTCTCCTCCTGCAAGAATTTGATATCATTATACGTGATAAAAAAGGAGCTGAGAACCTAGCTGCTGATCATTTATCCCGATTAGAGAACCCTCACCAAGATGTCTTCGAGAAAAAGGAAATAAATGAAACATTTCCTCTCGAAACACTCAATGCGGTTACTTTTCGAGGAGATTCTACTACCCCATGGTTTGCTGACTTCGCAAATTACCATGCGGGTAACTTCATTGTGAAAGGGATGTCGACCCAACAGAAGAATAAATTCTTCAAGGATGTTAAACATTATTTCTGGGACGACCCCTACTTATTCAAAATCTGTGCGGATCAAGTCATCCGACGGTGTGTTTACGGACAGGAAGCTATTGACATTCTCAAAGCTTGCCATGCTGGACCCACAGGGGGCCATCATAGTCCAAACTACACCGCCAAAAAGGTGTTTGATTCCGGGTTTTATTGGCCCACAATCTATAAGGATGCCCAAGAACTCATAAAAACTTGTGAAGCTTGTCAGCGTCACGGAAATATTTCACAACGGAATGAAATGCCACAAAATGCAATTCAAGTCTGTGAAATCTTTGATGTCTGGGGCATTGACTTTATGGGGCCATTTCCATCATCTCGAGGAAACAAATACATTCTCGTGGCTGTTGACTATTTGTCAAAATGGGTTGAAGCAAAAGCTTTACCCACCAATGATGCCCGAGTTGTTGTAAAATTCCTGAAGTCTCTGTTTGCCCATTTTGGAACCCCACGTGCTATAATCAGTGATCGTGGTACGCATTTCTGCAATGACAAATTTGACAAAGTCATGCAAAAGTATGGTGTAACTCACCATCTTTCTACTGCGTATCACCCACAAACAAGTGGGCAAGTTGAAGTTTCAAATCGGGGGATTAAAAGAATCTTAGAAAGGACTGTAGGAGAAAATCGTGCATCCTGGTCGGATAAATTGGATGATGCACTATGGGCCTTTCGTACAGCTTACAAAACACCCATTGGGTGTACACCTTACAAGCTTGTGTACGGAAAGGCATGTCATCTACCGATCGAATTAGAGCACAAAGCCTACTGGGCCTTGAAACATGCAAACTTTGACCTTCAAACTGCGGGTGATCACCGAAAAGTTCAAATGAATGAATTAAATGAACTGCGTGATCAATCTTACGAGAACTCTTTGATTTATAAAGAAAAGACAAAAAAAATTCATGACTCAAAAATCAAGAACCGCGTTTTCAACGTTGGTGATCGAGTCCTTCTTTTCAATTCAAGATTGAAGATTTTCTCGGGAAAACTCAAATCCCGTTGGTCTGGTCCATTCACTGTTACAAAAGTTTATCCATATGGTACCGTTGAGTTATCTCAAAATGACGGACCAAATTTTAAAGTGAATGGTCATCGATTAAAACACTACTTTGGAGAGGACATACCATTCATGGTTGTCCCGGATCTTCAAACTTTCCCCATGAACCAATAAATGCGGGGATCGAGTCAAGCTAATGACTCGGTGATCAAAAACATTAGCAAAACATGGGTTCTCACCCGTGTCTCTGTTTTCTTTCTATTATCTACTACCAAGTGTGGGGGAGATTGTCCCTTCCACTAACTTCCCCGTAGACTTTTAAATTGCTTTTTCTCCCGGGCTGTTCAGGAGTACTTTATTACAGTTGGCCGTTCACAAGCGGTTAGCTAGCGTGATAAACCTGACTGTTCGGGAGGAATCAGCTTAATTCGGGGTCGAGTCAGGCTAGTGACTCGGTGATAAAAAACATTAGCCCGCACCATATGGGTTTTCACCCATAAATTCTGACTTCTTTCTATTTTCTACCACCCAAGTTTGGAGGAATGCCCCACAGGTTGTATATATGTAAGTATTTACTTTAAATTTCAAAAAAAAAAAAAAAAAAAAAAAAAGAGGTAATTTGCATGCCGTAACGGCTTAAATGCAAATTAAATAAAAATAAAATAAATATGTATATAAAAATAATGGCTATTCAGTATTTCCCTTTTACGTTCTAAGTGTTGGGTTAACAGCCGGTACTTTGAATATTGAGGGCAATATTCAGTTCTAAGTGTGGGGGGGAAATTCTAGCGAATTTTATCAAATGTATCATCTAGCACCCCCATTTTAGCCAAAATTTTAAAATTTTTTCTCACTTAGAACTCAGAAAATGGTTATCAGTCCGCCATGTCTAACACACATAAGGATTGGCTAATCCCGGAGCAAACGGCTCTGGGTAAAGATATATCAAATCCGTTTATGGCTTGCAATTTGCCAAAAAATTGTATGGTTCTCGACTCACCATATCTTTAATTAGTGAAGAGTTGGCTAGCCCGCAAGTTTATGGCTTGTGGTAAAGGCTTTGGAATACCATAATTGGTAATCAGCTCACCAAAGATAATAGTTGTAATTTATCTAAGAGCTGGCTAGTCCAGAAGCAAACGGCTTCTGGTAAAGACAAATCAAACCCGTTGAAAGCTGATGGTTTGCTCAAAATCATTTGGTTATCATTGTGCCAAAGTATCACATACTAAAACAATGGCTAGTCCAGAAGCAAACGGTTTCTGGTAAAGACAAATCAAAACCGTTTACAGCTGGTGATTTGCTCAAAATCACATGGTTATCAGTGTACCATAGTTCTTACTTGAACTAAAACATTTGGCTACTCCAGAGGTAATGGCTTCTGGTAAAGAGATATATCCATTAAAATCTTCATAAAAGATTGCTAGGGACTAGCAATAATTTAGTGTGGGGGATTGATGAGTGTGTAAATACTCATCATTTCTTTCACATTTGAGCTACAGAAACCGTCAAAAATACTTTAAAAAGTCTAAAAATGTATAAAAATATCATCTGACTGTGTTTTTATAAGTTTCAGGGAAAAACAAACAATAAATGGCATAATTTGCATTTTAGTCCCTGAACTTTCAGAATTTGGCAAATCTAGTCCCTAGAATCTAAAAAAGTGGAATTTATCATTCAAGGTCCCTAAAATAATCTTAATTGTCAAAATTGGTCCTTGAATGATTGTTTGAGCAAATATTACAAAAAGGTCCCTCAATTTTGAAAAGTGTCAAAAATGGTCCCTGGGTTATTTAAAATGGAAAATAAATAATTATAACCCTTGTATTATTTATCTTGGCAATATTGGTCCCTTGGATTAACTTTGGAAAAGATACCAACTCAAGCCCCTCAACTTTCAGAGAATTACAAAAATGGTCCTTGTGTTAACTAGAACCGGATCCATTACTAAACCCTTAACCCAAAATTAAAACAACCCATCCCATTTACCCAACAAACCCAACCCAGCTATTACCTAAACCCAATACCCAAATACCTAAGCCCAAAATCAAAACAAGCCCAACTGCTTAACTGAGTTTAAAAACTCAGTCAAACCCCCTTTGACCCGTCTCTTTCCCACTCACCCCAGCCATAACCAGTCATCCCCCCAGCTGGCTCATCCACCTCATCCCCCCTCCTCAACACTCCACCTAACATGCCAAAACCAATTAATGCATCCCTCCCACTCCCCAATAGCAAAATCAGAGATTAATCACCAATTTCCACTTTTCCCGCCAAAAGTGCCAAATGGTCGAATCTGATGAATTCTTGGAAATCAATGGCTCAGATGAGGTGGGAAGTACTCAGAAATGTCGACAAGGTGATAAGGGACTATAAAGAGCAGAGGAGAGAGTGTGTACCAGATTATCTAGTGTAATTTTAGTTATCTTAGTTCGTTTTTAATATTTTTCAAATTCCAGTGTATGTAAAGCTTTCAAAGCTCTTGTTTAAGTTAACTCAGTATTAATCAAAGCTACTTTCAGTTTCAATTTCAGTATTATCTTTACAAATTCAGAATTTCCATTTTCAAGCTTAAAATCTCATAATCATTAATATGTTGTTATAGTTGATTACATGAATTGAATAAGAACATATAAGCTCCTAGAAGCTCATTGAAGTTTTTAGAATCCTTAAAACTTGTATTAGCAGTAAAAAATCAAAAATACAAAAATAGTCAAAGAAAGTCAACACAACAGGATCATGGAATTCATGGCTGGAGCAGGGTAAATATTGGATTGCCCTGGGTTAGTGAACCTGAGGAGGTTCTATAGGAGTGATCCATTGGTCCTTGTTCTTGGTTTCAAGCTGGAAAGCATTTGTAAGCATTTCTAAGTATTTTGGTATTTCACTGTGTTAGTGGTTCATAATCTTTGATCATTGCATTTCTGTGTTTCTTAGTTGTTATTAAGTAGATTTGTGCATCAAAATATCCTGCTTGTGTTTTGAAATCCAGAGTTGCTTTAAATTCTCAATTTATCAGTCAATTAGCATATTGAGTTAATCCTGAGTTTTATGCTTGTGCTATAGTTTGTTTATGTTTCTTTAGTCTCACTTAATGATAATATGAAGCTCTGAATTAGTATCATGGTCTGAATCTTTGTAATCCTTTGAAAATCACACAAATCTGAGTTTTAAGGGGTGTTTGGATTTGCTGAATTATTGGGTCTATAGGGTTTGTTTGTTGTTGATTTCTGTTGGTACAAGTTATACTAGTCCATATTAGCTCAGTCAAACCTCAAACTTTGCTCATTTTCAATAAAAAGTCAAAATCACCAATTTAAAATCACAACAGCTTAACTGTTGTGATTTTGAATGTGAAACTCATCACACTTGTTAAAAACCTGTTGAAATAGCTCAATCTTATATCATTATCTCATAATTTACCATTGTCAATCACTAGGAATCATTCAAATCTCACAAAAGTCAAAACCTTTGATTTGTCTGCAAAAGTCAACTGCATCAGCAGACTCATGGTTTTTGGTTGCTGATCTAGCACCAAATCAGACCTCAATTGGTGTTTTGTTGATAGGGCTTTTGTGATTTTTAGATAGCTCACAAGCTAATCTAACTTTTGCCCCCCTAATATTGGATCTCAGTAGCTTATTGCTTAGCTTAATTTGGCCTTGAAGTTTGCCTGTTTTTCTGAGTTTCTGTGCAAGAATCCATAGCAGCCAAGTGTTCAATTGTTAAATATCTTGTGCTTATTTGCAATTTTCAGTTGTTTTAAGCTTATTTTAGTATATTTAGCTTATCCTGGTCAGTTGGTGAAGTTTAGTGCTTGTTTGCTTAATTTTGGCTTATTAGCTTATTGCTTATTAGCCCAAATCTGCTTATTGTGCCTTGTCAGCTTTTCATTTTATTTTTCCCAGCTTCCTTATAATATTTTAGCATTATCTGTAATTTTTCATAATTTTCTGATCAGTTTTAATATTTTTAATCATTTTAAGTAGTTTTTAATAGTAATTTAATCATAATAAATAGAAAAATAATCAAAAAAATATAATTCCAATTTTCATAATTTTCTTTTGTCATTTGTAATCTAGGAAAAATATAAAAATATTTTTAGGACTTAAAAACAAACGAAATAGAAATATAGTGATAGCTTCTATTTAATAGAATTTATCTTTTTAAATTTTAATTAAGTAATTTTCATTTTTATAATTTTCTTATCTTTTTATTACCTTAGAGTATTTATATAAAAATTTTCAGATTTTTGTTTGATCTTTTAGTATTTATTAGAATTTTAATTAGTTTAAATAATAATTAAATAGTTTTTAATTAATAATAATTAATTAATAAGTTAAATAAATAATTTTCTTTTTCCAATAATTTTCTTTTATTATTAGGGTTGTAAAAATATAAAATTCATATCCGTAGACTGTTTATTTCTTAAAACTCACTTTTTATTTCGTACGTTTACGTTTATTTAAATTTAAACGTACGCTTTTAGGTTTTTATACGTTTTTAGTTAATTTGGTTTCCTGTTCTTGTTTATATAGCTTGGTTAAAGCTATTTTCTTATCTCATTAGTGTAATCAAAATCATAATCCCTTTTCTGTTCAATTACATTTGATCACGATCCGTTTTTAAGCACAATTTCGCATCTCGCTGGGACTTAAACGACCCGGGGATAAAACTATACTCCTTGGATTATTGTATTGTGTCCTTGATAGTTTGACTTTTGTTGACCAAATCCTTGGTCAATATTAGTTGACTGTTTAGAGCCAATCATGTGTGTAGAATTCAGAGGCTTCCTTTTCAACTTGCAGATGAGTTTTAAAATCAGGCGTTGTGTAGTTCGAATTATGTGTATTCTTGCCATATAGGAATCTTTGTGAATCAATTGCAGTATCGTAATGGCTAAGAAATTCAACCAGACTCAAGTGCGGGTTAGTAATCTGCCTAAGAAAGTGGTTTTCACTCTCGGACCTGGATGTAGTGCGCATAAGGCTAGACATGGGTTCATGACGGAAGTAAGATGGTATCCATTTAGTCCGCATGTCAAACATATCGCTCAACCATTTGTTCTCATTCAAATTGAAGTCTTCCATGATAGATTTCCATTCCGACTCAAACACATCGGGGTCGATTTTGTCGGTCCAAACTATATCACATAAACGGCGCTTGAAATCAGTGTTGCTACATAAAGCTGGGCCGACCTACAACAAGTTAGAAATTAAAACAGTCATGTAAACGTTTAACAGCAAATAATTAAAGTGATTCATTATTATATTTGGATTGTAATAATACTTTTTAGTGAGTTTTTGCATTATGTGCCACATACACAGGCGATGCCTTGATTCAGGAAATATTTTCTCTATGGCAATCTTCATTGCGGGGTCTTGGTCAGTTACGACTACCTTTGGCGCAGTACCAAAGATTTTTTTAAACCTTTTCAATAACCAAGTATACCGTTTGGCTGCTTCACTTGCTAGTAATGCAGCTCCAAAAAGTATGCATCGATTGTGATTATCTATCCCCGTAAAAGGAACCAACACCATTTTGTACCTATATGCATGCAAGCTAATTACAGCATGTAACACAAAGATATATACACTTGTGTACCGATATTGTTTGTACATATAGTATGTTTAGATGTATCAGTATACCTGTTTGAACGGAAGGTTGCATCAAACGATACCACATCGCCAAAAGAAGCATAGTTAATCTTTGCTTGTGCATCTGCCCAAAACAACCCTATCAAGGTTTTATCATTCTTGTCTTGCTTGTATTCAACAGAAAAGTCAGAGAAAAATTCTTGTCTACTCAACAGCTTCTCGAAAACCATCTGCGCATCCCGATTACCAATGAAATTATCCAAACCCCGCCTATAGTTCCTACACTCCACATCTGTAACCCCGATATTTTCAAACCCGCCATACATTTCTTTCATTACTTTCCAAGCTCTTGTGGGACCAATATTAGCATTGGAAAGTTGACGTAACAACTGCTGTTTAGAAAAAGTAAGTTTCCTAGCAGCCCGAAGATACTTGTAATCATTTTCATGGACCAAACTGTGGTTATGTTTTTCAAAAAAGGTGTACACAACATACTTATTTTCAGGGGTCTTCCTAAGACGAAGTAGAGCTTTGCATCCACAACGTTGGGATGATCGTTTCCTTCTTTTAATCACCTTTACTACTTCTGCGATATCAGATGATGATGTATCCGTTGTTGACTTATCTGTCTTTGGGGGTTTCGAGCCTTCTCTAGAACAACAAAAGTATTTCAAATCAGGATTTTCTTTTTTTTCCTGTTAGACTGCCCACCCCTCCTAACTTCAAAACCACCTTCCCTCCCATACTCTTTATAAAACTGGAAAGCTTGTTCAATTGTATCAAACAAGGTTCCTTCCACGGGTTTTTTCTTAGCTTCGGGAATCCAAAACTTACTACCTGGCGGGGTTGGTTGGTAACTCCCAGAGTTGATGGCTCACCTGCTATCAAATAAACATTATGTATTACTATGAATCAAAAAAAGAAAATAAAATGATCCAACTGCTTAATCATTGTAACTTAATAGCTGATTACAAAACGTATACACAGCTGGCGCACAATAATCCTAATCAACCAATACACAATGGTTTATTTCAAGAAACAAACATAAACAACGAATACATTATTCGAAAAGATTATTTCGACTAATACACATAACCAACATATACCTAAATTGAAAACAACACGTGAAACAAATACAAATAATCAACTAACAGATTCTTTTCAAAACATATGATCAATTGATGCTTATCGACACACTAACAGGAATACAACTCGAATAAGCTAATGCACAATTCGAATAAGCTAATGCACAATTCCATTTACAAATGGTTAAAAATTGTAACGAAAAGGAAACATAGAAAATGCTGGTGTTTTTTTGGGAAAAACGATTGAAATGGAAAAAGGAATACTGATTGAAAAAAGAATACCTTGAATGGAATCATTATCGGTTGAATTCGACATAGTGGTAAATTCGACCGTGGTGTTTTTGGGATGAAGCTGTCGCCTGGTTCCATGGTTTTATTGAGAATGAAAGGGAATGAAAAAAAAATAACGTATGAAACATAATAATTTGTAAGGATTGTGGGGCATTTAAGAAGGGATTACATTGGCAAAAATCAAATAATTGAACATGACAAATATTACTATAATACCCTTAAACTAAATATTTAATTAATTAATTTTATTATCTAATTAATTAATATTATTTATTTTGATCCTCATCTATCATGGTTGATCCAACGGTCCACATGTGTACCTATTTTATCTATTTTAAGCTTGTACATCACATGAACGCACTTCTATATATATATATATATATATATATATATATATATATATATATATATATATATATATATATATATATTTCAATGAACAATGAAACTTGTTCAACATTATGAAAGTCCACATAAGCTACGATAACACAGACACATAAGTAACAATTGAAACTTTGTTCCAACTTTAAAACATGTATTTGAACTCAATTCTTAGACTAAAAACATAACATACTAATCTAGGTTGCGTGTCGGAGCCGTACACACTTTCTACTTGATTATTTTCACCAAACGAATTACTGGGGTGAGTTTACAGCCCCACTCTTTAACTTTACTTTGCTTTGCAAAACTTGGGGTGAGAAACATGCAAAAATATTTTATGTACCAAACTGATACTTATGCTTTGTTAAAACTATTACGTGTATTAGCCTAAGCCCTTGAATCCCATGATGCCCAAACTCATGAACCGTCAATTCCTGCTGGGAAGCACGAATGTTATAAATAAATCTATTGGGGGTGACTCCCCCGTTTGGATTGACCAGATAGGCAAACAAACGTATATCATGTCGAAACACAAGTGTCTTGGGATAAACACTTGCCGGGCCCCATATATATTTTACATGCTTCTAGAGCATGCACACTGTTATTGCTTCGATTGCATGAACTTAGTGCTAACGTAATAGACTTTTTATTGTAATTTGTCATTATATTCGTTGTAATGGTCATATTCCTGCTTATGCTCCAACTTTACTGTTTATTTTTAAACTTATGAACTCACCAGCTTTTTGCTAACTTGTAAGCATGTTTTTCTCAGGTGCTTAATTTATTGATGAGCGATATTTTGAAGGCTTGGCATGGCAAGGTCATAGGCACATTTGGAGTGGAATAAATTCCCACACTTAACTACTTTTGTATTTGGGACAACTAAAAACTTTATGGGCCTTGTACTCCAAATTTGACTGTGATGTCAACTTATTACTTTTAAATTAATGTATGTTTTAAACGGGTTTTGATAATGTAACACCCCAACCCAATAAGGGTAAAGATGTCACACTAATGGTTTCACATCAGATCAAACAAGCATACATTTCAAATAATACAAAAATTCTCAAAGGTTACAAATGAAATTCTGAAATTTACATGGTTACAACGGAACCAAAACTAAACACTAAGTCTGCAAAAGTAACTCCTTCTAATGATCTCTACTTCAGAACACTATCAAAGTCTTCTAAAACCAAAAGTCTCTTCACTCATACCCAAACCCGTCGTCCTGCTTATTACCTGCCGCACACGAAAAGAAAACGTGCGGCTGAGCTTAAAAAGCTCAGTGAACAGATACATATACAAAGCAAAGAATAACGAAACAGAAAATATAGTATGGGCAATGGAAATGTCAGAAGGTATAAAAGATACAAATGGATAATAAGAAAAGAATAGGATAGTCATCCACCACGAGCCCAGAAACTCAAAGTCATAATCTCAACATCATAATCTCAAGTTCATAGTCTCACAATCAGAGGGGATACCTCTTAGGCAACCAGATAATATGAGGGGTGTCCTCATGTATCACAATAGTGGAGTGATCAGCTCCCAGAAAATGTGAAAGGCGTGTATTGCACACAAGCACCAGTCACCTCAAAGTCATACTCAAAGTCATACTCAAATTCATAGTTAAATCCACTAAACACACAAATCTAGGATTGCAATCCATACGCCCCCCAAACTCAAAGTCAATCTCAAAGTCAATAGCCGGCAGATAATATAAAAGGGACGGTGTGAGAAATCACTCCCCCACACAGGAGTCATGCCAGTGGTGCATCACAGACATGGCCAGGTTACCTTCCTGGCTAGGAAAGTACAAAAATGGCTCGGGTATCAAACTAAGAGTCATGTCTCAAAATCATAGCTCAAGGTCATATATCAAAAGGTGCATCTCAAAGTCATATCAAGAGTATTATCAAAGGTTCATTTAAAGGGAACATAGCAATGGCTTGGGAAATCTTAACTGAATCATATCTCAAAATCAATGTATAAGAATATAAGAACCCTTACTGAAAAAGGCAGAGTATCTGTACCTTATGACGAAAGCACAAACAGAATATAAACACAGGATATGGGAATAGCTCAAAGTCTCTCCTTCTTCACACCTAAAGGAGTAGAAGGGAATTACAAATCATTCTTAATTAATTGCTTTTCCATTTTTAGTAACTTTCTATTTTTAGCAGGTTTCCATATTTAGTAAGTTTCCACTTTTAAAAAGTTTCCATTTTCAGAAAGTTTCCATTTTTAGTAATATGGAGTAACATAACTTAGTTAAATCATTATTATGGAAATAAGGTATCTTTTATCATATTTACACATTTGGTCCTTAAGATTTCACAATTTACACTTTACACCCCTTTATTACAAAAGTTACACTTTAAACCTTCAAATATTCATAATTACACATTAAACCCTTAATTTATCAATTTTACACAATGGTCACTTATTTTATCATATTATAGGAATGTATCTTCAATTTTACAGAATTTACACAATAGGTCCCTCTAGTTTACAAAGTTACATATTTAGTCCCTTAATTTACAATTTCAACTTTATATTATTTATAATTACATATTAATCCAGTAAATCACCAAATTAACACATAACCCCCTGAATATATTAAAATACTCAAAACAGCACTAACTTTCCAGAAATTACAGGTTTAGTCCCTCCATTTAATTATTTCCTAAATCGAACCAATATTAAACCCTAAAAACATTTTAATCCTTTAAAATACAAAAATGACACTAGACCCCCTCCTCTTATATTTTATACAGTAAGTACATGTCCCAAAATAAGTTCTAAAAATCACCCTTGAGTTTTAAAAGTTGCAAAACACCCCCTACACATTTTAAAACAACTCGTTTAACACTTTTTGTTAACAAACCCTAACTTTAAAAATACAAATCATTACCCATCATTATACCATCATTTAGTACTCATTAAATAGCCAAGAACAAGCCCTAATCCTCAAACCCTAATTTATACAATTTATATTTTCTTTTCTTTTTAATTTCCTTAAATCGGTAAAAACAATTAAATCAAAAATAAGTATTTTAAGCCTTGATAATTCGAAATAGCATTTTTCCCAGATTAATATGATCATATAGAGTCCAAATAAAATAAATATGAAGCCTTAAAAATTCGGATTGAATTATTTAGGGTTTATACACGTTTTTAAGATTTAATTCACAAATAATGGTTAGATCATGCATGGATTGACTTTAACATTTTATTTGGTGTTCTTAACATATATAGGGTCTGAGAAAAATACCAAATCAAGATTTGAACGTGTGGAATGAGGTGTATGAATTCTTTTGTACGCGATTAGCCAAAACGGGTCAAAAATCACCACGACTTCAAAAACGATCTAAAAATCATGAAACCAATTTTCACAGGTCACATATGATGTGAGGAACATGGGAAAAATAACAAAAGAATTTTAAAATGATCGAATGATACAAAATGAATTATACCTCAAAAATGACATTCGACAAGGAAGAATTTTACACCGATCGAATCAGGCGAAGAGTAACTCCAAACTTATTTTTCTAGGCTTCTATGGATGCTAAAGATCACAGGAAAAATAGCCTTGAAGCTCCAAAAATTCGGATGGATAGGTGGTGAATTTAGTTAGGGTTTTTGGTGTTTTCGGTTTTGTTTTGAGTAAAGAAAATATATGAATTATTATATAACTTGTTTTAGCCGAGAAATAGGAGGGGGAAGGGAGAAAAATTCGGCCATAACCTCTAACAAATCAATCACCATTTATTTTATATACTTTCCTTATTTTATTTGATATTATCCATGCTTTTAAATAGTTTAAAAATAAACATAAATGCATACTTATGGATTTTCGGTTCAAGGAACTATATAATGTGCTATAATCATTTTTGGTGGCTTGCACAATTATTATTTGGTACCTCATAATTATTTCATGTCACATATGGTTTAATTCCATAGGTTTTGTAATTTAATTGCTAGTTATATAAGCTTTAATTAAATTTCAAAGTTGTAGGGTCATTTTGGTCTTTTACCATGCTTTCAAATTTTTGGGTTTTACAACTCTTCCCCTCTAACAGAAAAAATTTCGTCCTCGAAATTTGAAGTCGCAAAGTTAAACGAAATCGTAGAAAGTTGTAATTGATCACAGAACATTCTCACACCCGAGCAGGTTCTTCCAAACCAAGTATTTTCTCATGACTCAACCTTGCCGATCAAATAATTTCGATTTTCTCAAAAAAAAAAACATAACGCTCAGGATTCACATCAAAAGAATGATATATTAAGCGTAATGGATGATAAACGTATCTCATCAGAAGGGTTTCAGGGAAGATGTAGGACTGACGGATTTTCGTCCGTGGAATAGGAATAGTCAAATCAGATGAAAACGTATCGAATTGTAGCGAACATGGGAATAGTATATGGTTTCAACCTCTTCGGATTCTCAAATAGTCTCGTCTTCAGCATAACCTTTCATAGGTGTTCTCATAAACAAACAGGTTTTGCTCCTCAAAATCCAAAACCTCAATCGCTCATAGCAGGTCATAATGAAACATAATCAACGGATGTGAAACGTACATATAGCAAAATGTAGGTGTACTTTTCAATAGTAACAGATCAGATCCATACTGACAAAAAATAGACGGTAGAAAGTTCTACAACAGAATCCAAGATTCTTATCGGAAGCACAAAGGTCAACAAACGCGTGTCGAGTATCCAAACGTATCCAGTCGTATAACGATGAAAGCAGATTAAACGCATAGGTAGAATGAATCCTAGGTCTCATTAATCACAGATAATCCAACAGAGATCAAAATCTAACTTCTTTGGTACCCCCAAGATATCCTATGCCCACAACAAGTGCACGTTATATGATGTAAGTATTATCACGTTGGCCAGACGTCATAATACTGGCATCATATAAATGTGCCCTCATGATGGTCATACTTTATCTCAAATCGCAATCAAAACCACCTATCTTAATCCACCTAGTACTTCTACAGTCTCAGAGGTCAACAAAACGAATGCCATAGTCAAGAGAGGAAACAAAACTGTCCGCAAGAGTATCAAAATCCCAGATTGCCCAGCAGAATTGAGGTACGCCGTCGCAAGCATCATATCTTCAACAATTCGCCAAAATCTCTCAAAATAAAGTCATCACCGAATCATACGAAAGGTAAACACGAATAGAAGTGCTTCTAGGGAACTTAAATCATAAGAGGAAACTTGATACTAGATAACGAAACTTAAAAGGGTCAATGGAAATGAAAGTTAGTCGCCAAACTTCTGCCTTCATAGAATCAATTATTCCAAGTATAGAGGGTCTGTTTCAAAATCTGCTCATGTAACACATCTAATCTCTTCAAGTCCGGTTGATCTGTCTTCGGCTGTCCATCCGTTGGGAAGTGAAACCAGGGTCGGAAACTTGTGTCTGGGTTGTCGAGCCTCCTGCAGTTCTTTTTGGAAGGTGATGGAGCAACGTGGATTTCTGGCACGATATTTAAATCTCTCCATCATCCAGTCTGCTTCCGCTCTCAATTCATCTCAGTACAACTAAGATGAATAGGGAAGTGGGACTGCATGTCTTCATCAGCTCCATGTTCGCCATCTTGACTAGAATTTCTTCTTCTGCATCGCCAACACTTCTGTCTTGTAAGGAATGTCTCCACTCTTCGGGGTAGTCTCCGTTGTCGTCAACTCCAGGTCAGGCAAGGAACACCGTTGTCTCAACCAACATCAATCTCTCAGAATACACAAATGATCCTCAAATCTCTAACAAGGTGCAAAATGATTTTTCATGTTCTTCCTCGTCTCCGAATGTACCATTAAGTCATACAATGACCATATGCCCAGTACTCATGAGAAATATCATCTATCAAATTCACCAAGATCGTCAGAGCTTTAGCTAATATAATTAGCGTCATTAACCGTCATGGCAGTCGTTTACGAATACGGAAAACGATTTCAAGAATAGTATCAATTCATCAGAAAGGAAACTTGCGCTCTGAATTTAAACAAAACACATAATCGTTCCAGGGTGGAGAAATATTGGTTCCTAACGGTATTACGGTTCAGCTTTCAGAATTCAACACGCCCAGAAGATACACTTAAACCAGCTTACTTCTGGTCTTCGGTTCTTGCTCCTCTCGGTTGCTCAAACAAACTGGTAGGATCTCGGACACATCTTAAAGACACCTTCACCTGGTGACTAGACCATCTCCCGGTATCAGTTCAGATCCTATTTCACGTTCTGATGGAAAGTTTGGTGGTTCGACCAGGAATCATATTCAAAAAGTCCAGGATGCTAAACAATGTTCAATACAATGCTCGTGTACAGAGAGTTCAAGCGCCAAAAGCTTCTAGGATAAGGTTTAGTCGTTTAAATACGAAATGGTTTCTTAGGAAAAACTTCAGTACTCGAAACAACATATCTTTAAGGGATGCCAAAACAAATGTGGAAAGTTAAAGTTCTGGCTTATATAGCCGAGATGAGTCCTAACATAGTTACAAAGGTGAAGCACACATCGCACAAAATTTATTTCAAACATTTCTCAAATCTTATTCGGGAAAGTTCTCATAATTCAACGGAGGTACGCGAAACGTTAATGCCAAGGAAATTCGAGATAGACTTCTAAACAATACAACTACCAGACTCCTAACTCCATGCTTAGATTGGTTTACTTGCAGTAGATTCCAAGTCTGAATCCTCCTCCTCTTCCTCGCTGATCCATCCGTTCCGGTTCCCTTCTGGCTGGGGAAGTGGCTGGCTTGCAAAACCCTCAAAAGTGTCTCTTCTTTCATCTTCTATGCGGTCCACAAATCCGTACAAATTGCGAGGTTCGACTCGCACCACTCCTCCTTCTTCTGAAACCCTGGGGCATCTCCCCGGGTATCTAGTTACAATGCCCCCTCCATCTGTTATTTCCATCACGTGCAGCTATTCTTCCGTCCCACTTATATTCATGACGGTCCTCCTTTCTTCGATCCGGCCCGGCCACATCCTAGTGGGGATCAATATCCTCTTGGCAATCCTCCTCAATTTTCTGGTCCTCTTTCGGCCGATGGCGAACCTAGTTGTCCAACGATATCTGGGGCGTGCTGGAGGTGCCATGCTGAAAATGACATAAACGATACTAGGTATTAGGATTCGGTAGGTGTTAAAATTTTACTCGAAACTCAAGAAATTCACGTAAAATATCATCGAATGAGCGATCGATCAAAATTTATCCTCTAATCAAGCAGATCGGCAACGCAAATCTTATTATTCGGAAATGAGATGAGAATATCCTTATACTCGTAGTTATGAACTACAAGACTTCTCGCAAGGACATGGATGGTTGGAACAAACTCAAATAGGATCGGGAGATTCATAGTTACTTATCAAAACAAAAGACAATCAACAAAACATATCCAGTACGTCATCGCCATAGAGGTTCTCGGAATGCCTGAAGAGGCGTCAAAGTGATTAACAAAAGGATCAGAGTGAAATGCGGGTCATTATCAGAGTGATTAACAAAAGGGATTTGAAGATAAGGATCAATTAGTGTCAGGCCATTATGTAATTCTCAATCTCTTCAAGATTTAATCAGGTTCAAAACTTAGGTGGTGCAAAACATAAGCTTTCACTTTCCAGAAGTGGTATCAACGGGATCTAACCAAAAGCAAGGCACGAATCAGAGTGATGCGGAAGCAATGATACTTAAACAAATGCCTTAGTCTACCCATTCCTCACTGGTCAAAACTTACGTTTCTATAGGGAAGTCCTAAAGCAATTCTTACAGGTTATCTTATGAGCGCCTACAGGGAAAACTTAGTGGTCCTAACTTACACAGGCCAAGGGTAAATGTATTACGAATCGCAGCCTGTCTCTCTGATACCATAATTGTAACACCCCAACCCAATAAGGGTAAAGATGTCACACTAATGGTTTCACATCAGATCAAACAAGCATACATTTCAAATAATACAAAAATTCTCAAAGGTTACAAATGAAATTCTGAAATTTACATGGTTACAACGGAACCAAAACTAAACACTAAGTCTGCAAAAGTAACTCCTTCTAATGATCTCTACTTCAGAACACTATCAAAGTCTTCTAAAACCAAAAGTCTCTTCACTCATACCCAAACCCGTCGTCCTGCTTATTACCTGCCGCACACGAAAAGAAAACGTGCGGCTGAGCTTAAAAAGCTCAGTGAACAGATACATATACAAAGCAAAGAATAACGAAACAGAAAATATAGTATGGGCAATGGAAATGTCAGAAGGTATAAAAGATACAAATGGATAATAAGAAAAGAATAGGATAGTCATCCACCACGAGCCCAGAAACTCAAAGTCATAATCTCAACATCATAATCTCAAGTTCATAGTCTCACAATCAGAGGGGATACCTCTTAGGCAACCAGATAATATGAGGGGTGTCCTCATGTATCACAATAGTGGAGTGATCAGCTCCCAGAAAATGTGAAAGGCGTGTATTGCACACAAGCACCAGTCACCTCAAAGTCATACTCAAAGTCATACTCAAAGTCATAGTTAAATCCACTAAACACACAAATCTAGGATTGCAATCCATACGCCCCCCAAACTCAAAGTCAATCTCAAAGTCAATAGCCGGCAGATAATATAAAAGGGACGGTGTGAGAAATCACTCCCCCACACAGGAGTCATGCCAGTGGTGCATCACAGACATGGCCAGGTTACCTTCCTGGCTAGGAAAGTACAAAAATGGCTCGGGTATCAAACTAAGAGTCATGTCTCAAAATCATAGCTCAAGGTCATATATCAAAAGGTGCATCTCAAA
Source organism: Artemisia tridentata subsp. tridentata (assembly GCA_021014915.2). Taxonomy (NCBI): domain Eukaryota; kingdom Viridiplantae; phylum Streptophyta; class Magnoliopsida; order Asterales; family Asteraceae; genus Artemisia; species Artemisia tridentata. The sequence goes on from CP139503.1 coordinate 261,463,907, forward strand.
GTCATATCAAGAGTATTATCAAAGGTTCATTTAAAGGGAACATAGCAATGGCTTGGGAAATCTTAACTGAATCATATCTCAAAATCAATGTATAAGAATATAAGAACCCTTACTGAAAAAGGCAGAGTATCTGTACCTTATGACGAAAGCACAAACAGAATATAAACACAGGATATGGGAATAGCTCAAAGTCTCTCCTTCTTCACACCTAAAGGAGTAGAAGGGAATTACAAATCATTCTTAATTAATTGCTTTTCCATTTTTAGTAACTTTCTATTTTTAGCAGGTTTCCATATTTAGTAAGTTTCCACTTTTAAAAAGTTTCCATTTTCAGAAAGTTTCCATTTTTAGTAATATGGAGTAACATAACTTAGTTAAATCATTATTATGGAAATAAGGTATCTTTTATCATATTTACACATTTGGTCCTTAAGATTTCACAATTTACACTTTACACCCCTTTATTACAAAAGTTACACTTTAAACCTTCAAATATTCATAATTACACATTAAACCCTTAATTTATCAATTTTACACAATGGTCACTTATTTTATCATATTATAGGAATGTATCTTCAATTTTATAGAATTTACACAATAGGTCCCTCTAGTTTACAAAGTTACATATTTAGTCCCTTAATTTACAATTTCAACTTTATATTATTTATAATTACATATTAATCCAGTAAATCACCAAATTAACACATAACCCCCTGAATATATTAAAATACTCAAAACAGCACTAACTTTCCAGAAATTACAGGTTTAGTCCCTCCATTTAATTATTTCCTAAATCGAACCAATATTAAACCCTAAAAACATTTTAATCCTTTAAAATACAAAAATGACACTAGACCCCCTCCTCTTATATTTTATACAGTAAGTACATGTCCCAAAATAAGTTCTAAAAATCACCCTTGAGTTTTAAAAGTTGCAAAACACCCCCTACACATTTTAAAACAACTCGTTTAACACTTTTTGTTAACAAACCCTAACCCTAAAAATACAAATCATTACCCATCATTATACCATCATTTAGTACTCATTAAATAGCCAAGAACAAGCCCTAATCCTCAAACCCTAATTTATACAATTTATATTTTCTTTTCTTTTTAATTTCCTTAAATCGGTAAAAACAATTAAATCGAAAATAAGTATTTTAAGCCTTGATAATTCGAAATAGCATTTTTCCCAGATTAATATGATCATATAGAGTCCAAATAAAATAAATATGAAGCCTTAAAAATTCGGATTGAATTATTTAGGGTTTATACACGTTTTTAAGATTTAATTCACAAATAATGGTTAGATCATGCATGGATTGACTTTAACATTTTATTTGGTATTCTTAACATATATAGGGTCTGAGAAAAATACCAAATCAAGATTTGAACGTGTGGAATGAGGTGTATGAATTCTTTTGTACGCGATTAGCCAAAACGGGTCAAAAATCACCACGACTTCAAAAACGATCTAAAAATCATGAAACCAATTTTCACAGGTCACATATGATGTGAGGAACATGGGAAAAATAACAAAAGAATTTTAAAATGATCGAATGATACAAAATGAATTATACCTCAAAAATGACATTCGACAAGGAAGAATTTTACACCGATCGAATCAGGCGAAGAGTAACTCCAAACTTATTTTTCTAGGCTTCTATGGATGCTAAAGATCACAGGAAAAATAGCCTTGAAGCTCCAAAAATTCGGATGGATAGGTGGTGAATTTAGTTAGGGTTTTTGGTGTTTTCGGTTTTGTTTTGAGTAAAGAAAATATATGAATTATTATATAACTTGTTTTAGCCGAGAAATAGGAGGGGGAAGGGAGCAAAATTCGGCCATAACCTCTAATAAATCAATCACCATTTATTTTATATACTTTCCTTATTTTATTTGATATTATCCATGCTTTTAAATAGTTTAAAAATAAACATAAATGCATACTTATGGATTTTTGGTTCAAGGAACTATATAATGTGCTATAATCATTTTTGGTGGCTTGCACAATTATTATTTGGTACCTCATAATTATTTCATGTCACATATGGTTTAATTCCATAGGTTTTGTAATTTAATTGCTAGTTATATAAGCTTTAATTAAATTTCAAAGTTGTAGGGTCATTTTGGTCTTTTACCATGCTTTCAAATTTTTGGGTTTTACAGATAATCCGTTCTTTATTACCTTGTGTTGTGATTACCAATTTACGTAGCACCCCATGACCCGAATGCTTCCACTATACCAGATTTTGGGGGTGTTACAGAAACAATTGCTATTGAAGATCAAATTAATGATAATCCTTTTATTGATAATTTTGCTGCTGATTCTGTTATACGAAAATCAATACGGCGTATCGAAAATAATGATACAGCGCATCAATTTGAGAACAGCAGAACCTGTGATAATGAACAGCTTTATTCCAATAGTGCTAATGAAATTGATGAAGTAAAACCTGTACTTAAAGACTTACCCTCTAATCTAGAATATGCTTACTTGCACGATAATGAGAATTCACCTGTTATAATTGCATCTGGTTTAACAAAAAAAGAAAAGAGTTCACTTTTACAGGTACTAGGTAAGCGCAAGGGAGCACTAGCTTGGAAAATGTCTGATATCAAAGGAATTAGTCCGTCATTCTGTACACATAAGATCCTCATGGAGGACGAATTCAAACCTACTATTCAACCTCAAAGACGCTTGAATCCGAAAGTCCAAGACATGGTGAAAAATGAGATTGTTAAACTGCTTGATTCTGGACTTATTTACCCAATTTCAGATAGCTCGTGGGTCAGCCCTATTCATGTTGTCCCAAAGAAAGGAGAAATGACAACAACGAACTAATTCCATCACAAACCATAACTGGGTGGAGAGTTTGCATCGATTATCGCAAACTCAACGATGCGACGCGAAAAGACCATTTCCCTCTTCCATTTATTGACCAAATGCTAGAACGATTATCTGGAAATGATTACTATTGTTTTCTTGATGGTTTTTCAGGTTTCTTCCAAATACCAATTGCACCAGAAGATCAAGAGAAGACGACTTTCACATGCCCCTATGGAACCTTCGCCTACAGAAGAATTTCGTTTGGACTATGCAATGTCCCTGCGACCTTTCAGAGATGTATGACTGCAATCTTCCATGAAATGGTAGAAGACTTTATGGAATTCTTCATGGATGACTTCTCAGTGTTCGGTAACTCTTTCGATAATTGTCTTGCTAATCTTGATAAAATGCTTGCTAGATGTGAAGAAACCAGCCTTGTTCTTAACTGAGAAAAATGTCATTTTATGGTAAGAGAGGGAATAGTATTGGGGCATAAGATTTCTGGGAAAGGTATCGAAGTTGATAAACCTAAGATTGTTGTAATTGCTAAATTACCTAATCCCACTAACGTAAAATGGGTTAGAAGTTTCTTAGGCCACGCTGGATTTTATCGTAGATTTATTAAGGACTTTTCCATGATATCTAGGCCAATGACTCAACTCTTATTAAAAGATGCAAAATTTGATTTTTCTGACGATTGCAAAAAGACGTTTAATATACTTAAAGAAAAATTAACTACTGCACCTATTATAATTTCTCCGGATTGGAATATGCCTTTTGAATTAATGTGTGATGCTAACGACTATGCCGTTGGGGCAGTTCTTGGTCAGAAGATCGATAAGAAATTCAAACCCATTTATTATGCTAACAAAACCCTAAATAATGCCCACGAACATTACAACACCACTGAAAAAGAACTTCTTGCGGTAGTTTTTTCATTTGATAAATTTCGCCCATATCTTATCTTATCAAAAACTGTGGTTTATATTGATCATTCTGCTTTGAAGTATTTGTTTAATAAGTAGGACGCCAAGCCTAGGCTTATCAGGTGGGTTTTATTACTTCAAGGATTTAATATCAAAATTAAAGACAAAAAGGGAGCTGAGAATTTAGCCGCTGACCATTTGTCAAGACTAGAAAACCCCGAAATGGAAGTACTAGACGAGAAAGAGATTGCAGATGAGTTCCCTGATGAGCACTTAATGATGGTAAAAACTAGGTTTAGCGATAATGAACCATGGTACGCTGATTATATTAACTTTATTGTCGGGAAGGAATTTCCTTCCAAGTTGACAACCAATGAAAAAAGGAGGTTTCTCTCTCAAGTAAATGATTATTTTGGGATGAACCGTACGCCTTTAAACTATGCCCCGACAATATTTTCAGGAGATGTGTTGCTGGAAGTGAGATACCTGCAATATTAGCGCATTGTCACTCGGGACCTACCGGAGGACATCATAGCGCCATCATAACCAGAAGAAAGGTTTTAGACGCAGGATTTTATTGGCTTAACATCTTTGACGATGCCAACAATTATATTAAAGGATGTGATGCATGTCAACGGTCAGGAAATATCACATCGAGAAGCGAGATGCCTCAAAATTATATCCAAGTATGAGAAGTTTTCGATATCTAGGGGTTGGATTTTATTGGGCCATTTCCTGAATCAAAAGGAAATAAGTATATTTTGGTAGCCGTCGATTATGTATCAAAATGGGTTGAAGCGCAAGCACTACCCACCAATGATAGTAAGGTAGTACTGAGGTTTTTGCTAGGGTTGTTTTCTAGGTTTGGAATTCCTAAAGCCCTAATTAGTGATAGAGGTACGCACTTTTGTAACCATCACCTAGGAAAAGCCTTGCAACAATATGGGGTCTACCACAGGGTTTCTACTGCGTATCACCCCCAATCCAATGGACAGACAGAAGTCACCAATAGGGCCATTAAACATATTCTTGAAAAATCCGTCGGATATAATCCAAAAGGTTGGTCGGATAAGCTCAACGATGCTTTGTGGGCATTCCGTACAGCCTATAAAACACCCACAGGATGCACACCTTTCAGGCTTGTTTATGGAAAAGCATGCCATATACCAGTTGAAATCGAGCATAGCGCATATTGGGCATTAAAGCAATACAACATGGATATGGAAGCAGCCGGTAAAAACCATTTCATGCAACTTAACGAGCTTTCCGACTTAGAGATGAAGCTTACAAGAACACTAAAATCTATAAGGAACGAACTAAACAATGGCAAGATTCCCGACTTCGTGGGGACAAAGATTTCTTTGTTGGAGAAAAAGTTCTACTATTTAATTCTCAATTAAAGATGTATACCGGAAAACTCAAATCAAGATGGACGGGTCCCTTTGTTGTTAAAATTGTTTACCCATATGGAACCGTGGAGATTAGAGATAAAAATGGGTATATCTTCAAGGTCAATGGACGACGCTTAAAGAAATACTTTGATAACTACATCGACAACGTGGATAACGAAGTTGTCGAGTTTGAACCAGAAATACTGGAGTAAGAACTGAAGATGAGTCTAACTTAAAGACTCTGGAATAAAGAGAAGTGCTTACCGGGAGACAACCCGGATTTGTTATTTCTGTTTTCTGTTATCGAGTCTGTCAGACCTGCACATCGATACGGCGCATCCCATAAAAAGGATGCGGCGTATCAACTGTACAGGTCATATCTATCCCTTTATTTTTCTGCATCTAATTTTTATTTCTGAACTATAAACTATCTTTCAGTTATTTTGATGTGGCGTATCCAGGCCGGTTTAAGGATACGTCGTATAAAGTTCCTGACTCGTATTTTATTCCAGGCTCGATACGGCGCATCCCATCCCATGATGCGGCGTATCGATTGACCTGATAAAATTTTGGGATAATTACTAAAATAGCCCAAAACTCAAGTGGGATATTTCTACCCCGGTTGCCCTGGGCAATGCCCCCAGTTGCCCAAAAAAGGGCGATTGTTGCTCAAAAAATACACTGGAAATCCTTCGGTTGCCCCAAAAAATGCCGGTTGCCCTGGGCAACACAATTATTTTCGGATTTCGGGTTAGATAGGGAAGCGCCCATTTGTGTTTGGGCTATTTTTGTCATTATCCCTAAAATTTTTCAGTTTTTATTTTTTAATTTTCAGTTTTGTTTTCACTAACCATCGATTAATCAGAGACACATTAGTTGTGATTTTCATGTTCACAAACACAGGTTATCTACAAGAAGTGGTGGTTCACATACATTCTGTATTTTCTGTGTGTTGTAGCCATGTAGGCATTCAGACGCCATTACACACAGAAAATAAAAAGTTGCTCACAAACGCATCATGGAGGATCATACCGAGCAAATCTCAGGGGAGTTTTCCGTTCTAATTCTTTCTATTTCCTATTTTTAATTTCATTTTAAACAACGAGGAAGTTGTTTATCTTAAGTGGGGGGATGGAGAATTAGAACGTCACTTGTCATTATTTTTCAAAAATTTGCTTAATATGCTTAAATTTAAAATTTTTCTGGCATGTTTTTGTGAAATCTTAGTTGCATAACCGCACACATAACCCTTATTTCTATATTGTGAGAATTTAGCCTTATCCATTTCCTAATATTTTACCCAAATTCCACAAAAATATGAGTGTGCCGGTGACTTGTAGTAAACTTTAGAACTTGGCTTGTATACTATTCAAAACCACCATAATGAGTATTATAGATATAATTGGAGTGACTTTTCTAACTTGGTAAATTTCTAGGATTACACCCAAATAGCCTACATATGTTTTGATATATTAACTAACTACACTGGTTAGTTAATCCCCATGTTTAACACTTTTGTTACTCTCATCTATAGAGTAAGATACCCCTAGAAAAACCCTCAGAGTCATTCATTTCGTTTCTTACACCAATATTCAAATGTTTCGTTACACCCTTACACCATAGCCAACCTTGTAGATTTAAGTCCGTGGTTACTTGCTTGTGTAAAGTGTGTATTTCCTGTGTTCGTGTGCGTGTTTCTTATCTTTGGTTAGGTCGGGAATTGCACAATGCAATGGGAATGTGATAGTAGTTTTTTTTTCTTCGTGTGTTTGCTACTGTCACTATTATTTTTATAATCTGAAGAATAGAAAAGTATGGAAAAAAATTATCCAGATTTGTTATGATGGTGATGTGGTGAAATTTTACACCACTAGTATTTGATGTTTATTAAAAAAAATCGAAAAATTGAAAAGAAAAAGAAAGAAGTATGTTGGTAAGTGTTATAAACCAACGATTTGAAGTTATGTACTAGTAGAGATACCCTACTATTTGCTGTATTATATTTATGGATTGCAAGGGAGTTGGCCGTTATGGGAACGTCAACTAAGGTTTATTATTTGATTGAGACATTATTGAGTCTAATTCGTGTCTACCTACTTATAGCGTGAGTTTCTGTGTTAAAGCATGAGTTAGTCTATGATTTGTGTCTTCTTCATGGGATGGTTGGGAAGTAATTAACCACACCTGTTAGGACTTAATCTACCTGTTTGTTTATTTTGTTTTACACCAATTTATGTATTTCCCAAAGTTTTATCCCTACCGTTTACCAAGTTACTGTATTCGTTGTTTGCTTTCGAGCATCCAGATATGGTAATGGCTTAGTGAGAATGTCAAATGCATGAACAAGGCAGTGACCTAAGGTTCCCCCTTAGTAATGGCTTCGGGGTGTCAAATGCATGAACAAGGTAGTGACCTAAGGTTCCACCTTAGTGACCTAAGGTTCCACCTTTTAGACTAATCGAATAACGCGCCAGCGATCTAAGGTTCCACCTTAGTGACCATCCATTGTTTGAGGAAACGAGAGCTCGCGCCAGCGATCTACTAAGTTTGTGTAGGAGATGTTTGAACGAAGCTAGGTTTAACCCTTAAGCCTTATCATGTATTAACCCAATTTACCGCTTTAGACTTGTCACTCCTTAGCTTTAGTGGTGGAGATGTGTATCCTTGCCAAGCTTATGATAGAATATTCGTCACGACCGAGCAACTGAGCGAATTACTTAAATGTTACCACATAGATTAGTTGAGTGATTTGAGTGATTTCATTTTTCTACTTCGTGAGGTGTTTGGTTGTGCAATTGTGATCAAACGAATAAAATGCTTAAACTATAAAAAAAAAATCCTAGAATATGTTTAGGATACATTTTCATAAGTTTAATCTAAGGTTTACTTGAGGACAAGTAAAGTTCAAGTGGGGGATATTTGATGATATCAAATAACCACATTTTATTGGCATCATTTATCCTATGTTATTCGCTTGTTTTATATTATTTTATATGAGAATTGATACTTAATCACTTACTTTTGTGAATCTCAGTTATAAACAAGCATTTGGTCAAAGTTAGATATTTTGGACGTAAATTGGAGCAAAATGGATCAAGATGAAAAAGTCTACTGAACTGAAGGAAGATATGTCGTATCATTCTAGACAGATACGCCGTACATCAAGACTTACACGATTATGAAGACCATTTCCTGACTTTGAAGCATACGCCGCATGGATTTCCCATATGCCGTATATGAAACCTTGGTCAACGTAAGAAGATCTGACTCATCCTACTCCAGATACGCCGCATGACATTTCATAGATGTGGCGTATCAATCTCAATATTTCACAAGAGAATCCAAGTTACTAAGGAAACATGCGCCGCATGAAGATTGAAGGTGCGTCGTATCCTATGGCGGTGTACGAATATTCCAGAATATAATAATCTTGGACCCCACGCGAAGCTACCTAGATACGGCGTATCAACTTAATAGATACGCCGTATCGATCCTGTTATCATAATGTATAAATACCCCATTCATCTGCCATTCGAGACACCTTTTACCACATAATCATACCACAGAAGGCGGCGAATTGGCAGCACAAGACACAACCTAAAGGTCGAATTCAGAGCAGTAAGACGGTCCTGCTAGTACTTTAATTCATAGGAAGACTCGTTTATTTTTATTAGCAATCTGTTAATCATTGAGTTAGGGTCTTTTTCACTATTTGATCGGACTTAATTGTTTCCAGCTTTTACACAGAGTATTTGATGTTTAATTGGTTTCTTATGCATATGTTTTGATTACATATTGAGTTTATCGTGCCTTGTCGACCTTAGGCTCGCACAATTACTTCATTAACATCGTTTGCATAGTTAATGTAAGCCTGTAAAAGGGATAAATAATACATAAACCTAGTAATCATTAAGTTGTACGCATATACTAAGACTCCGCTGAGAGAGAACAGATTTTAGTACTCATCTTATACAGCTAAGCAATTAAACGTGTGACAAGTTTTCCTACTATCGGCCAGGTGTAACACCCCTTAAATTATGAGATAACAGCGGAAGACTAATCGGGGTATTACTGTGAGGATCGAAGTCATAATCATAGAAAATGGCTCGAAAGAGACGTTTTGAAAGTTGTTGTCATTCAAATAATACTTTTGATACAAAAGTTGAAATGTCTGATTTATAAAATCCCATAAAAGAGTGTGACTATTTGAAAAGAATGACATATTTGATTTTTACACCATTTAATTTATCAGAGTTATAATGCCCGCTCCGTGTCTTGTCCTGCTCCGTTAATTACCTGAGATAAACATGCTTAAAGTGTCAACACAAAGGTTGGTGAGTTCATTGAGTTTAATGGGAAAACAATTTATTTCAATAAATTCAAGATGTGTGCAGTGATATTTAAAATATGTACAAGTACGAGTAAACAGTGGGTTTCAATAATTTCAAAGGTGAAGTGATGTTTGAAATAAATGCTAATAGTGATGAAACAAGTAATGATTTGTACTGGGTAAAAACCACAAGTAAGTCATATATGAGATCAGTTAAATTCAAATATAGGATCATAATCCTAGCATGGAATGAAAACAATGATGTTATGCCTGAAATCTACAAATGTGGTGAAATACTAATACAGATGTATCTAAATATATATGAAAACATATAAATTCATATAAATATATCGCTCTAAGCCTCATGACACGCAAACGTTAACAAAGTACCGTAAAAATAGAGGTGATCAACGTCAAAGAAATGATGGATTTATGGCCCTCGTGTAATAGGTGATTTTCCGATTCCTATTTTTCTCAAATATAGTGCATCGCGACTAATATGACTAGCCACTAAGGCATTCCGTCAGAGTATTAGTGGGATAGGTTGTCAGCCTCTAACAGGTTTCGAAGCTGTCCACTATATTCGCGTTCACTTACTAGTGATTAATGGCTCATGATAAAGGGACTTTATGGCAATAAGGGTGTGCTTAGGCAATATCAACTTAATGGGGTACATAAAATATGCGTACTAAAATTCTGGCAAATATTTCCATTGGGGTTTGGAATTAACATATAATAGTGGGATGTACATTCATGGTGTTACGTGAATGTGTATAATGAAAACCAGTATCATGTTATAACAAGCAGTTTGAAAATGCTATCATTTGAGTTCAGTGTTTAAGCTAAGCAATTAGTTTACAAGTAAAACGAGCATATATCTCTCCCAAAGAGTAAATCAAAACATGTAAGTAGGAATTATAATTCTGAGTAAATCATGTGAGTTTTCAGAGTATGAAAGTAAACGTAAATAGTTGAGCATGTATATCCCCCAAAAGTATAAAACTTGTAAACAAATAAAAGTGGGGCTACGACTCACCTTGAGCGTATCTGACCAGGTGGAATTATGAAATCAAGTAAGACTACTGATGAGAATATGGAAACAGATTCAACACGTGACCTGAATATAAGGGAAGTCTGAGTATTTGACTTAATACGAATAACGAGTGTGGAAATGAGAAATCGATAACGATTTGATCGGTGACGTGAGTGTGATATGCTTAAAATGTCTAAAGTTCAAAAATAATATTATACTTAATATTATCTTGTTTTTAAATCCAATAATATCGTTTCCTCGAAAATGGTGAAACGAAACGGGAAGTTAAATCGTTTTAAAACTCTTTATATAGAAATATAACGAACGTTAAATATTAAGTAAACGAAATACATAAAAATGCACGTGACGGGGATTCGAAAAATGAAATATGGAAATGAAAATATTAATCATGTTCTGTTGGTCCTTGCAATTTTACTGTTTTTACACTTTACACCCTAACGGCGTTAGCGTTGCACCGTTAGTCCTTAATTATGTATAAATTGCATTTATAGTCCACTACATGTCCAAAATAACTTTCTGAGCTTGGAATATGAATATATATCAATTTCTACCCTAATGTTTCTGTTTTGGCAGTTTCAGTCCAAGTTTTAAAGGGTTGGCAGTTTTAGTCCTCTAAAGTGTAACTAGTTTGCATTTTTAGTCCAAACGTCCAAAAATTATGGGGAAAAATTATATGAAATTTTTTGGAGCTTATTGAAGCTTATTAAAACTTATTTCAACAGCTAATTTGCAAAAAGAGCTTATTTTTTCACTTAATGGGCTTTTAACGAGCTAATTAAAGGCCCTGGTATGTGCTTAAACACATACCTTTTATTTACCAAATTAAGACCAAAACGACCAAAAACTAACCAAAATGCCAAAGATATTTGTGTTTTTGCATTTGTTTCTATGCAGGTACGGATATTTAGAAATATGGACAAAATTAAGTCAAAACCCAAAAAACGAGCACGAGATTTGGAAAAGTGTCAAAAGCCAAAGCCGGGGATGCAAATGATCAAAGTTTATGCTCAAAATGTCACCAAAGATCATTAAAGAATCAAAGAATTACAAGAAAAGCCCTTGGATTTATTTTGGAGAAGTGGCAGAAGTGATCCTTGAAAATTCAGAAGTTACACTTTTGGTCCCTTCATTTTATCTAAAATCACACTAAAAATCCTTAACCTTAAAAACAAAAATCCAATAAATAACACAAACCCATCAGCCATTTAATACCCAACCCAATTTCCATACCCAGCCCACTATCCTACCCGGCCCAAGCTTACACCAAACCCGGTCAACTAAAAATAAAATAACCATTTTTAAATTACCCGCCCCCTAATTTACCCAGAAAACATGAACCCTAAAATTACCCCGTCCAAAATTAACCACAATTAAGGGTAGTTGTGTACTTTGCATGCACTTCTAAAAGAATTCTGACATGTCAGGACTGACATGTCAGCAATCCCAGCGAATTCGAGGCTTGTGATTGGCTGATGATGCGTGGAGCTTTGATCCAAGGGCTAGAATTGATGGATTGGTGTCCAAGTATGATCAAAGGGCTGATATCATCTCAAAGAAGCACAAAGGGGTGTGGATTGATGACATGGACAGCCTAGAAGCCTCCTCTTTCGGCTATAAATAGAGCTTCTCCCCTCCTCAGATTGATAAGTAGTTTTTAAGTAGTGTTATGCTGTCAATTTCTTTTCTAAATTGTAATCTCAAGTTTCAAATAGTGTAATCAAGTTTTATTAATGAAATTCTAGTTTTATGTTTTAATCCAATTTGCTTATTCAGTGTTATTCTCATTTAAGCTGTTAGTTAAAGTTCTATTACTGTTTCATAAGCTATTTCAATCTTCATTTAAGCTTTTTCAATCATCAATTTTCATTGTTATTGTTTTAAATCAGAAAATACAAAAAAATCCAAAAATATGTTTTCAATTCTTAAATCTCAGCTTCAATAAGCTGTTTCTTCATTAGTATAAGCTCATATAAGCTCTCTAGCTTATTGTGAGTATTAGATAAGGTTTAAAACTGTTTTTGTCTTAAATACTCAAAAAGTCAACGAAAGTCAAAGATATGGTCAAATAAGCTGTTGGAGGAATAAGCTGTTCTGGATAAGCTTGGTTGGTATATATTGGCTTGTATTAACAAGCCTGGGTTGTTAGATCTTTGGTCCATAACTGTTTCAAGCTAAGGATCTTAGTAAGCTTCATTCTATTTCAAGTTTTATAGCTTATAACTGTTCCATAGCTTATTTCTTGCATTTCAGTACTTTTTTAGAATAGTAGTAGCTTAATTGATTATATTTGTGCTTATTTGATATTAGTTAATTGCTAGATTTCATTTTGCTCTATAAAATCATAAAAAGCTAAAAAGAGTCCACATAGCTTATAGATTAATAGTGCTTATTTCTTAGTTAAAAGTTGCTTATTAGGTTATAATTAAGCTAGATAACCAATAGATAATCAGTTTCCTAGGTTAAATCAGCTAGGTGTAGTTTAAAATCTGAAAATCAGTTTCTAAAAGAGTGTTTGGATTAAGCTTAACTTAGGTTAGAGAAGCTATGCTACTGTTCATTGACACTCTTGTGAGTTTAGATTAAGCTTATTTGAATCTAGATAAGGTGTTTTCAAAAGGAATTTGGCCTGTTTGAAGCTTTGTGGAATTTTGAGTTTGATAGTGAAAGTATATGAAGTGAACTGCCATATTGAGCTGCTGATAAGCTGGAGCTTATTTGGCCCTGGTTCTTGGTACTTTTAGGTGCAATATAGTGATTTAAGTGAGTGCTCAAGGTTTGGTAGTATTTCATTAGGTCTTGAAGGAGTTAAGGACAAATAACCCCAACTGCTACATCAGTAGCATGTGTGCAGACATTTGTTTTTTTCATTCTTCTTTTTGATCCTTAATTTCTTAGTTATAAGCCCTATTAAGCTGAGATTTGGTGCAGAAGAACTTTGCTGGCTTGCCTAGTTATTGCTTATGTTTGTGGAATTTTAGGAGTGCTTATTAAGTGCTTTTCAGTAACCTATTCATTACCTCAGTTCACCCTTTTTTTAGGCCTGCAACAGTTATGAGTTTGCTTATTTGAGATCTTTTGAATGCTTATCTGCTGATTATTAGTGGTTTCTTGATTAATTTGGTAGTATAGAACAGAGTTTGATTAATATAGCTTATTCATAGTTCATTTTAGCTTATTTTAGCTTATCTCCTTTTGTTTCCTTGCTTTGCCTTACTTTCATTCTTTTTTGCTATTGATCAGTTAAGCTCAGCTTATTCTGAGCTGATTATAAGGTTTCAAAAATTATTTGCTTTTTAAAAAGTGCTTATAATTAAGTGCTATTTCAATTTCAAAAAGAAAAATAACAAAAAGGGGAAGTATGGGAAGTCTGAGGTGAGTGGGACTCGAACCTCAGACCTCAATCACACCTCAACCCTTAATCACACACCACACTACCACACGCACCCTTGGGATTTTTCTGTTAAACCTTGCACAATCAATTCCTTTAAACCTTTATTTCACCTTAAGCTTAACGGCCCTTTTTGGCTTATTTCCAGCTTATCTGGATAAGCTGGCTTTTTACTTTTATTTTTCCTAGATTCAGAAGCAAATTTAGGACTTTCCTTAAAAATTTCAGATTTTTCTCATTAGTTTTAATATTTTTAATCATTTAATTTCTTTAAAATAGTTTTTAATTCATAAAAAAATAAATAAAAATCAAAAAAATATAATTCTTTTTTCTAAAATTTTCTTTTAGTATTTAGAACTTAGGAAAATTATTTTCATAATTTTAGGGCTTATAATTTAGGATTCCACTATTTAGGTGCGTTTTTAGAATTAGTAACGTCCATTTTTAAGTTTATTTTGCGTTTTAAGAATCGTGTGCTTAGATTGCTTGTACTCTTTGCTTGAGTACTCATTTTTTGTTTATTATTTTATTGTTTTTAGTATAAAACCCCAAAATATCACTCTTATATCACTTTTCACTACACTTTTTGACACCGCAAACGACAACTCGACTTCAACCTTCGTTAGGACTACGACCCGGGAAAATACATTTGTTGTATTTTCTTTGAATAATAAATATACTTAATTGGTTGAAAAACATCAAATCAAATGGCGCCGCTGCCGGGGAAGGCTTGAGAAGAGTTTGTTAATTTCGATCGTTGATTCGTGTTTTGAAGACCCTTCCCTCGGAAGTTAATTGTTTTTGTTATAAAAAAAATACAAAAAGAAAATAAATAAAACACTTTGTCTAAAGTGTTTTCAAAAATACAAAAATAATACATCCTCACTTTATTGAAAGTGTTGTAAACCATTCCAATAAACAACAAAACAATCGTGAAATCATTTGATTTCGGATTATCTTTCGATTACAACCTATACAAGTGGTTTAAGGATGGTTTGACATTAAATTGACGAACCGAAAGAGGCGGGTTTTTAATTAGCTTTCGAGCGGACCTTTGCTTCTCCGCCACTCTGCGAGTAGTCTTAAGAGAAACGATATCGGTTGAGGGATCGATACCAAAAATATTGTGATTAATTTTCTTTGAAAAATAAAAATCCAAAAATATTTTCATTTTCAAATTTGGTTTTCTTTTTAAACCTTTGTTTCTTTTTGGTGTATGAACACCCGCTCTTCGTCTCATAACCTTCTTTCACCTCTCTCAAATCCCGAGAGAATTATCCGTCACAATCACCGAGTTAATTTCCCAACCGTTGAGGAAATGAACAACGATCAACCCCCGCCGATGGGTGGTAATCACAATGCAATGCCAGCTCCCGATCTCCGAACGCTGGAGGAGTTGTGCCAACCAACAATGCACGGACGTGGTGGCCCGATTGCCCCCGTCAATATTCAAGCCGCAGATTTTGGACTTAAACATCACATGATTCAACAAGTCCAAAACTCTTGCCAATTTCACGGTTTGCCGGGTGACGATGCCAACAAACATCCTGACAAATTCATTACCGTCACCCAAAGTATGAAACACAATAGGGTCACCGATGACGCCCTTCGTCTATATCTTTTCCCATATTCCTTGACGCATCATGCCACCGCATGGTTTGATCGTCTTCCCAAGAACTCCATTCACACTTTTGATGAGATGGTTTCAAAGTTCTTGGCGAAATATTTCCCACCATCGATGGTGACGAAATTAAGGAATGAGATTAGCAATTTCTGTCAGCTTCCCGATGAATCCTTATTTGAGGCATGGGAACGCTACAAACTCTCGATTGATCGGTGTCCTAACCATAATATGTTATTGGTCACCATTATAGACACATTCTATAATGGTTTGACATTACGACACCGTGATACGATTAATGCTGCAGCCGGTGGAACCTTTATGAAAAGGCGACCCGAAGAGTGCTATGATCTCATTGAAAACATGACTACCCATCATAATTATTGGGATTCCTCTGCCGAGAGGAATGAGTCAACTAGGTCTGACACTTCTTCTTCTACCTCCGAGATAGCTGCTCTTTCTAAGCAAATGAATGATATGTCCACTGCTATCTTAAGAATACATCAAAGTATGAATCAGAATAACAATAATCAGCATGTTAATGTGGTTAATCAGAGTTGTGAAACATGTGGTGGTCCACATTTGTATTTCGAGTGCCTAGCCTCCGGTGGCTACACTCAAGAGAATGTTTATGCTGCAACGGGAACCTTTAACACGGGTGGTAACGGTTACCAACCGCAAGGAGACCGTAATCTTCTCAGCTACCGTTCTAACAATTTTCTCGGACCACCCGGTTTCACCCAAAATCAAAATCAGAATATGCAAAACCGCAATGTTCAAAATCAAAATCGGGCGAATCAAGGTTATCAAAACCAGGGGAATTATAACCGAGACCCGAATCAAGGAAATTTTAACCAAGGAAATTTTCAAAACCAAGGAACTTTTAATCAGGGAAATTTTCAAAATAACAATCAGGGTTTTAATCAAAACAACCGAGGGCCAAATCTTAACAATAATCAAAATCAAGGATTTGTGCAAAATCAATCGCCCTCGGATGAGTTGTTAAAACAACTAATTCTTCAAAATCAGAATCAGCAAAATTTCAATAAATCCCAAGAAGATACAACTAGGTTTTTGATTAAGGAAATGACTGAGATGAAGAAATCTTTAAATGATCGACCCTCGGGCTCTGGAACTCTTCCAAGCAATACGATCGCTAACCCGAGGGGCGATGTGAAAGCGATCACTACAAGGAGTGGTGTATCATATGATGGACCCACGGCTCCGACTATCGATTCTTCTCTTCCTCCCAAGGTAGTTGCCCGTGAGACCGAGGTGACAAAGGACACGGAACTTCATGTTAATAACGAAAGTACCAAAGACGTCCAACCTCCGGTTGTCTAACCATCTAAGGATGTGCTTGAGCCCGAAAAAGCTCCCGTAAAAGCCGAACTTCCTTATCCTTTGAGATTGAATGATCAAAAGCTCCGCGAAAAAGCTTCAAATCAAATGAAGAAATTCTTTCAAATCTTCCAAGATTTGCATTTTGATATAAGCTTCGCGGATGCTTTACTTCTGATGCCTAAGTTTGCTTCTACCATCAAAGGTTTATTAAGTAACAAAGAAAAATTATTTGAACTGGCAAAAACTCCTCTGAATGAGAATTGCTCAGCGGTTCTCCTTAAAAAGCTCCCCGAAAAGCTTGGAGATTGTGACATTTCGTAATTTCATGTCACTAATTTTTCTATTTAAATTACCTAACTATTTTATTTTTATTATTTTTTTTTATAATTAACTTCGTCGGAAGTTATCCGCGTACGACATAACACGTTCAATTGTTCAACCGACACTAGACTATGTCCAATCTACACTTTTTATACACTTTTGGTTCCTTACAATTCTATTTTAAGAGACACTTTTCACTTTTTCCATTTTTACGTAAACCTTGCACCTTTTACGTCTTACGCGTTCTAAACCTCTGTTTTTATGTTCTAACTACATTTAAATCTTCCGATGAACTCACCACTCATCTAAATTACTAAAATATGTCATGAAAACAAGTTTTAATATTTTTAAAGTTTTTATATTTTTACACTACCCGGTATTGTATTACGTGTCTTAAAAACCCTACGTTTAAGTACCGGGAGCAACCAACACTACACAATACACTTAATACTATCTTTAAACCCAAAAATTCTGCATTAATAAAAGTCTCCCCTCCCCTCTCTTGTTATTCACGCCTAGGTGTCTCCACACTTGCCCAATTTGTGGACAAGTGTATCCTTAAGACTTCCCAAGATACATATCCCCTCAAATCTCACACCAACTCTCATTTTACATGCAAAAGTAACTCAAAATCTGCTCTCCCCTTGTTTTGAACGACCCAACATCATCCAAAAACACATATTTCATCAATTCTTTTACTAATATATTGATCTTGGATTAAAGATCTTGAAGGCCTAGTCTTATTCTTGGTTTATTACACTCAAACAACACATAAATCTCTTCACATCTTGGGTTATATTAGAAGTTCTTGCAAGGTTTATATAAGAGTTTAATAAAGTGTTCAAGGGCTGTGATTTTAAGCTACTCTCAAGGGTAAATAAAGGTGAAAAAGTTGGGTAAAAGATTGAAAGAAAATGGTGCAAGTATTGTTGGTAAATCTAGGTTTAGAGTCCATTTGTTCTTAAATCTTTCTTGTTCATCAACTCTTGTAAGGAACCAATACTCATCTTTTCATTTCACTTCTGTAAATTTTATATGTCTTGATGTATTTGAATAGTATATAAGTTATTATGCTTGGTTAGGCTTGGTACATAGCTTAGAAAACAATAAAAACACTAAAGGACTAGACATGCAACAGTTATTTCTGATCAGGGGTAAAAACGTAATAAACTGATTTTATCAGTGAACTTTGGACATAAACTAAAAATATTTAGTTTTAGATCAATGTCTTGCGGTCGTATTGACGGGTATTTCATTGAATAACTCATTACGATGATTAAACTAGAAATATTTTCGTGAAACATGTTACATTCTGAGTAACAGATTTGAAACGTATAAAAGTCATTTTTTGTGTGAATAACCCACTGTTACTCAAAACATAAAAGTTGTATATAACATCTTAACTTAAACGTGGCCACAAACGGGGAATTAATCGGGCTTTTAGAACTCAAGATATTGTATTTTTCGTGGGACTGTTGTGATATTGGTGATTTCAGAACTAGGTAGTAAGGGGAAAAATAATAAATTCACTACTGTTACGAAATTTATAAATTAGTGGGCCCCACAAAAATTGTTAGTACAGATGGATACCTTTCCGGGGACATAAAGAACATGATTTTTCGACTTACGGTTTGGGAGATATGAATTTTTGAAAGTGGTTAAGTTATAAAAAGTCCATCAGCTTTGTAATTAAAAGTTATAAAAAGGTTAATAACTTATGAATTTGGACCCTTATGTTTTATTCTGAACCACCTAATATATTTTGGACCTTTGGACATAATCTGAACCTTTTGACTAAGAATTGACCCCTTTAACTAAATTGAACCCCTAGACTTAAATTGGACCTTTAGTACTTATTTTGGACTTAGGAATAAAAATGAACTAGAGACATGAAATTTTGTAAGAAAGTTAAGATTTATACTTGTAAATCATTTTTAAATACCAAACTAAATCTTGATGTTCATTTAAACTTTATGTACCAAACATAATTGAGATCGTAATTTATATAGCATATAATAATGATTGTATCATTATTCATAAAAGCTAAGACACGCGTATATATTCTAGGTTGCTCGTAGAGCTCTTGCGGATTATTTCTTCATTTCTTCACTTGATTGTTCACTTTTGATTTCGGTGAGTTCATAGCCCCACTTTAACTCTTAAACTGTTTATAAACCCATTGGGGGAGATACATGCTAGTTTTACAAACTGAATACAAGTAGTTTTTGGTATGCTTGACCCGATTACATGATTATAGTTATTGAGTAACCTTGCCATATAAGTCCCAAATTTCATGAACCGTTAATTCCGTGGGAAACACTATTATTATGAATATGCATATTTGGCTTGACGAGCCTGACCGGGTGAGTAGCGCTCACAATCAACGACCACATAATATTGAGAAATTGAGGTAAATGGCAAATCTTACCTTTGGAGGGCATTATTAAATCTAGGTCAAGGTTCGATATCATGAGCTCGATGCTATAATCTTATTTCCCGACTTGTATTCGTTACATGTCAAATTATGAATAAAGCTTGTATTCAACTTATTACTTATTAAACTCTATGAATTCACTCAACTTTATGTTGACTTTTTAGCATGTTTTATCTCAGGTTCGTAAGTGTTTAATGCTTGGATGGGCGTGCAAGGACATGGATGGATGGACACGTGTTATTTCACACTTGATGGAACTTTTAATAACTCAAAAACTTATGTTGTGTTTAAATTATGTATCTTTTGGACTCTTGTCCTGGTTAAACTTTTGGGACCTAACTTTGTTAAACTCTGATTATTTCAAATGTGAACTTTGTTTAAAAACATCTTTAAAAATTTTGATGTTTCCTATGACTTGTACTATGTGACTAATAGATAACACCCCATGTTGTATTCCGCTGCGTTTCGAAAATGGGGGTGTTATAAAGATCCCGGAAAATTTCTCATTCCATGTGAATGTCAGGGGATGGTTGAATGCTACGCCTTGGCCGATCTTGGTGCAAGCATCAATCTAATGCCGCTGTCCGTTTGGGAAAAACTTTCTCTGCCCGAACTCACCCCCACTTGCATGACCCTCGAGCTTGCGGACTGTTCCATAACCCGTCCTAAAGGTGTAGCCGAGGATGTCTTTGTCAAGGTAGGGAAGTTCCATTTCCCCGCCGATTTTGTGGTTGTAGATTTTGATGCTGATCCCCGGGTTCCTCTAATTCTTGGAAGATCATTCCTGAGGACCGGGCGTGCTTTGATTGACGTATATGGTGAAGAAATAACGCTGCGGGTTGATAATGAGGCCGTAACTTTCAACCTAGACCGAACGTTCAAATACTCCTCCAATCACGATTCCGTCTCGATTAATCGAATCGATGTGATTGATGTTGCCTCGGAGGAGTATTCTCAAGAAGTTCTTGGATTTTTCGATAAATCCTTGAGTGGCAATCCCACTCCTTCTTCTCAACCAATTCTTTCCGACTCTTCCCCTTCCCTCACTCCGTTTGAGGGAAGTGATTTCATCTTGGAAGAGATCGAGGCTTGTCTTAAGAATGAATCAGTTTCACCGAAAATTGATGATTCAGACTTTGACCCAGAGGAAGACATTCTTCTCCTTGAGAAGTTACTTAACAATGATCCATCATCTTCTCTCCCTCCGGAAGAAATTCAAAAAGAAGAAATTAAAGAAGTAAATCCGTCTACTGAGAATCCTCCGGAGCTCGAGCTCAAGGATTTACCTCCTCATCTTGAATATGCTTTCTTAGAAGAAACCGACAAATTTCCCGTCATCATTTCTAAAGACCTAAAAGATGAGGAGAAGACCCAACTCTTAGACGTGCTTAAGAAGCATAAGAGTGCCATCGCTTGGCAGATCTCCGACATAAAGGGCATAGACCCTCGGTTCTGTACTTACAAGATCTTACTTGAAGAAATTTTCAAACCCGCCGTCCAGCAACAGAGACGGGTTAACCCAAAAATCCATGATGTCATCAAAAAGGAAGTTATCAAACTCCTCGACGCTGGAATGATTTATCCAATTTCCGATAGCTCATAGGTTAGCCCGGTCCACTGTGTGCCCAAAAAGGGTGGAAAGACCGTTGTAACAAATGAAGAAAATGAGTTAATCCCCACACGTCTCGTCACCGGATGGAGAGTGTGTATCGATTATAGAAAACTCAATGATGCCACCCGTAAAGACCATTTCCCTCTACCTTTTATGGACCAAATGCTTGAGCGTTTGGCGGGAAATGAGTTCTATTGTTTCCTCGATGGCTTTTCCGGGTATTTTCAAATACCAATTGATCCCCAAGATCAGGAAAAGACCACCTTCATGTGTCCTTATGGAACGTTTGCCTACCGACGCATGCCTTTTGGCTTATGCAATGCTCCAGGCACGTTCTAGAGGTGCATGATGGCCATATTTCACGATATGATCGAGAAGACAATGGAAGTCTTTATGGATGATTTTTCCGTGTATGGAAATTCTTTCTCCTCGTGCCTCTCCCATTTAGACAAAATGCTGCAAAGGTGCAAAGACACCAACCTTGTGCTAAATTGGGAGAAGTGCCATTTTATGGTCAAAGAGGGCATTTTCCTCGGCCATAAAATCTCTAATGCCGGGATTGAGGTAGATAAAGCCAAAGTCGATGTAATCGCAAAACTACCTCATCCCACCACTGTAAAAGGAATCCAAAGTTTCCTTGGTCATGCCGGTTTCTACAGACGATTTATTCAAGACTTCTCTAAAATCGCCCGGCCTCTGACCCATCTTCTTGAAAAAGATGCTCCCTTCTTCTTCTTCTCCCCCGAATGCATCGAAGCATTCGAGGTTCTTAAAAAGAAATTGACTGAAGCTCCGATATTGGTTGCCCCCGATTGGGACTTGCCCTTTGAGCTAATGTGTGATGCGAGTGATTATGCTATTGGTGCAGTCCTGGGGCAACACAAATCAAAGTACTTCCAGCCGATACACTATGCTAGCAAGACAATGACCGACGCTCAATCTCACTATACTACTACCGAGAAAGAGTTGTTGGCCGTTGTCTACGCTTTTGAGAAATTTAGACCATATCTTGTCTTATCCAAAAGCATAGTGTATACGGACCATTCTGCTCTCAAGTATCTCTTAGCGAAGCAAGATGCTAAGCCGAGATTACTTCGGTGGATTCTTCTGCTCCAGAAATTTGATATTATCATTCGTGATAAAAAAGGAGCAGAGAATCTGGCCGCTGATCACTTATCCAGACTTGAAAATCCCCATCAAAGTGATCTTGAGAAAAAGAAAATCACCGAAATATTTCCTCTCGAGACACTTGGGATGGTATCTTTAAAAGATGATCCGAGTACCCCATGGTTTGCCGACTATGCAAATTACCAAGCGGGGAATTTTGTGATGAAAGGGATGTCGTCCCAGCAGAAACAGAAATTTTTCAAAGATGTTAAACATTACTTTTGGGACGACCCCTATTTGTTCAGAATATGTGCAGATCAAGTGATAAGACGGTGTGTGCATGGCCAAGAAGCCGTTGACATTCTCACGGCTTGCCATAATGGACCCATGGGGGGACATCATGGTGCCAGCTACACCGCTAAAAAAGTCTTTGATTCTGTGTTTTATTGGCCGACAATCTATCGCGATGCCCACGACTTGGTAAAGTCATGTGACTCTTGCCAACGTCAAGGAAAAATCTCGCAAAAAGACGAAATACCTCAAAATGCAATTCAAGTCTGCGAGATCTTTGACGTGTGGGGCATCGATTTTATGGGGCCATTCCCGTCTTCACGAGGGAATAAGTATATACACGTGGCCGTCGATTACTTGTCAAAATGGGTTGAAGCGAAAGCGCTCCCCACTAATGACACCCGAGTTGTGGTTAAGTTCTTGAAAAATCTCTTCTCCCGATTTGGAACCCCGCGGGCTATAATCAGTGATCGTGGTACTCACTTCTGCAATGATCAATTTGCAAAAGTTATGCTCAAGTATGGTGTCACTCACCGACTTTCTATCGCGTATCACCCGCAAACAAGCGGTCAAGTCGAGGTTTCGAATCGTGGATTGAAACGTATCCTTGAAAGAATTGTTGGTGAAAACCGAGCCTCGTGGGCCGACAAAATGGATGATGCATTATGGGCCTTCCGAACAGCTTACAAGACACCCATCGGGTGTACTCCTTACAAGCTGGTTTACGGAAAAGCTTGTCATCTGCCCATCGAGCTTGAGCATACGGCATATTAGGCCTTAAAACATGCCAACTTTGATCTCAAGACCGTGGGAGATCACCGTAAGCTCCAAATTAATGAATTAAATGAGCTTCGGGATCAAGCCTACGAGAACTCTTTAATCTATAAAGAGAAAACAAAGAGGATTCATGACTCTAAGATTAAAAACCGCATCTTTAATGTTGGTGATCGAGTCCTCCTCTTCAATTCTCGATTGAAGATCTTCTCGGGCAAACTCAAAACCAGCTGGTCTGGGCCGTTCACCATCACTCAAGTTTTTCCATATGAAACCGTCGAGTTAGCTCAAAACGACGGTCCAAACTTCAAGGTGAACAGTCATATGATCAAACACTATTTTGGAGGGGACATACCATCCATGGTTGTCCCGGATCTCCAAACTTTCCCCATGGACAACTAAATTCGGGGACGAGTCAAGCTACGTGACTCGTTAATAAACAAAGCGCTTCGTGGGAGGCACCCCATGCTTATCCATCTATCTTCTTTCTATTTTCTTAATAAAAGTGAGGAGGGGCACCTCTTCCATATCTTGTGTTTCGTGGTTGTTTGTGTATGTCCAGGATTTGCCCGAATTATGAAGACTCTCGTGCTCGTGGTTTACTTCTCTCCACTCGAGTTTCATCATTCGTTGCTCATCCGATATCCTTAATCTTATCGTCTAACGTTTATCTTTTGCATAATTAATAAACGGCCTTAGATTTATGTAGGAAAACCCTTACCTTTACGACATTGGGGACAATGTCTCGTTTTAGTCTGGGGGGTAATCTTTCGATTTGATTTGTGCCTTGCAATTTTTGCCGTTTACTCATGCAACCCCGTTTTTCCTCTAAAAAATTGAAAAAAAAAAAGAGTCCATAAAATGATGAAATTTAAAATTTTTTGCAAAAATATAATAAATTTTGACATTTTGTTGACTTTCCGCTGGTGAGAGTAGGAATAAAATTCTGACTTGATCGGGCGTGTTGAGCCCTAGCTTGTCCCCTTAACCTTTCTTGGCTAAGCATTCGCGGATCTTATTATTTAAGATTTTAAATTTGCGAAGAACGAGAAATGATAGAGTTTATTTAGAAGTTAGATGCTAAGCGTGGAGTAGTTGGTTCTCTTTAGAGCTCATCGAAGTTACTTGTGGCCTTTTGCTCCCACAAAATTGTTTCACCATATATAACTATAAGAATAATCAAAGATGTTAGGTTTTGCCGATGATTAGTTCTTGGTTTTCTTAGAAGAATCCTTGCTTTAAAAATTGGGTATGTTTGTGCAAATATTATGATATTTAAACTAAACGGTTTCTTCGGTTTTAATAATGACAAACATGTAACTTGTAAGACATAACGTAAAATGTGCAAGTTACTTGTAAACACAAAACATCAATGCATACTTACATCAACACCTCCCGACATCTCAAGTATGCTTCAACGAAGTTGTAGATTTCCATCCCGACATAAATCACTCAAGGTATGGACAAACAAATCTACTACTTGACAAATGATCAAAGGATTTTATTTTTCTAAACTTCACATTTTTAATGTGACAAAACATTTTTTCAAAAATATATTTCACAAATTATTTTTGAATTAAAAAGAAATGTTTTATTTTGAAAAATATGTTTGAAAATCCCAACATTCAAATTTCCCCCCAAAACAGCTTCCAACTTCCCCAAATAAACCTTCCCCACTAAAGACAAAAAAGAGAGCGTCCACGGCACCGTTAAGTATGGACGGCTCTACTAAATTTAGTGGAGCCGTCGGGTATTTAGTGGAGCCGTAGGTCTATAACGGTCAGATTTTCCCTTGCCTATAAATAGTGGACCATTCCACACTTCCAACTTGATTTTTCCAGTCCTTTTTCTCTGGTCTAATCCCTCCTCACTTAGATGACTTTCTTTGATCATTTGGAGAGTCTTAGTTTGTTTAAGAGTGATCCAATCCTCCATTCAAGTGATCCTCTTCATTCCTCTTGATTAGCAAGAGAAGAACACAAAGTATCCAAGTAGATACAAAGTGTTGTCATCCCTCTTGATTAGCAAGAGAAGAACACAAAGTATCCAAGTAGATACAAAGTGTTATCATTCCTCTTCATTTGCAAGAGAAGAACTCAAAGTATCCAAGAAGATACAAGAGTTGTAGTTGTTAGGTCTTGTAACAATGGTTACACTCTTGATTGTATCATAGCATACATCAAGATTATTTTTCTTTTGTGAGAGAGTGAGTCAAGATCATTGTGATCTTAAGAGATAGTGAAGATCTCTTGAAGCCATTGGGCTTATGTAATTGATCATGTGGATCAAGGGTAGATTGGGTAGATCGTGGTAGATTGGTGCTAGCTAAGATTAGCACTCGACATCTAGCTTAGTGTCGGAAATAGGATAAGCGACGTGTAAGGTGTAGATCGGGTAGATCGTGGTAGATTGGTGCTAGCTAAGATTAGCACTCGACATCTAGCTTAGTGTCGGAAAACAAGTTAAGCGACGTGTACGGTTTTCTCCGCCTGAAGGGAGTTTGTTGATTAGTGAAGTAACTCTCGAGTTAGGTACTCGGGGAGTGGAGTAGGGCGAAGAGGAGCTTCGTGACCGAACCACTATAAATCACCGTGTCCGGTTTGAGCCTTCTTACTTATCTCTTTACTTTCATTTTATTTTTTATCGCTTTATGTTTATATTTGCTTTGCGTTTATGCTTGTGTGGCTAGTTGCTTATGCTATGTAGATTATGTATGTGTCATGGTTGATTGTGCTTGAGTTGTAGTTTAATTTATTCATCCATAGATGATATATGATCATAGTTGACACTTTTCATATTACGTCACACTTGATCGGGAGTTTGATACAAAAGTTTTAAGTTTTTTAAATGGAAACGTATTCACCCCCCCCCCCTCTACGGTTTCCACAGGGTACACATCAAGGTTACTTAATAAATACGTTTAATAATAATAAGTTAAGTGCTCTAAGCTACGGATTCGAGATCGGGCCTTGGATCCTTATTTCCGGAAGGCGTTTAGGTCTTGGCTACCCTCTTGCATCGGCCCTTGGACCTCTAGTTCAGGAATGTGTGAGGTCTTGGTCTAACCACCTTGGATCCTCATTTCGGGAATGTCTAGAGTCTTGGAACACTTCGTTGTAACGGCCCTTGGATCCTTAATTCCGGAAGGTGTAAGGTCTTGGAACTAAACCGTGAAGCTCCGTCGTTTAGGGTACGCAAGTGAAAAGTTAGTGATATATAAAAAAAAATGATGAAAAATGAAAAAAAAATGGTGATAAATGAAAAATAGAAAAATGCAAAATATAAATAAAAAAAACTTGATGTGGACCTCATTTTCAAAGCAACGGTTCTCGAGAGAAGATTGAAAACAACTTAGCGTCTTAATTTAGTATCTTTATCAGACTAAAAACCTATCGAAACGAGAAAATATGAAGCAATTCATTTCTCACCAAAAATAAAATAAATAGAGGCAAATTAGGAAAATGGGAGCAAGAGGTAATTACACAAGTAACTTCCATGGGTAGTGTTGGCATCTAACTTGTAAATAGAAAATGATTTTGTTTTTAAGCTTAGTTTGGGGGCTTGTGAAAAATCAGGGATGACGAATTTTATCCATATGGTCACTTCTTTATGAGTCGTGTTTCCTACTCGTTGACCCTAAAAGTTATTGATAGATAATGATTGTCAACAAAGCCGTCACATGATAATGAGAAAAATACAAAAATAGAATAAAAAGGAAAATCGGGGAGTTTTTAAAACTTAAGATTTCTTAATCTCTTTTGAAAATTTTACTTTTTCTCAAAGTTAGTAAAAAAGAGGTTGGAAATTTTTGGTTTCAAAAACGTGTTTTTATAACATTGCGTGAGGACACTGCAATAACTTAGTCTGGGGGATTTTGGTATGTGCTTAAACACATACCTTTTATTTACCAAATTAAGACCAAAACGACCAAAAACTAACCAAAATGCCAAAGATATTTGTGTTTTTGCGTTTGTTTCTATGCAGGTACGGATATTTAGAAATATGGACAAAATCAAGTCAAAACCAAGAAAACGAGTACGAGATTTGAAAAAGTGTCAAAAGCTAAAGCCGGGGAAGCAAATGATCAAAGTTTATGCTCAAAATGTCACCAAAGATCCTTAAAGAATCAAAGAATTACAAGAAAAGCCCTTGGATTTATTTTGGAGAAGTGGCAGAAGTGATCCTTGAAAATTCAGAAGTTACGCTTTTGGTCCCTTCATTTTATCTAAAATCACACAAAAAATCCTTAACCTTAAAAACAAAAATCCAATAAATAACACAAACCCATCAGCCATTTAATACCCAACCCAATTTCCATACCCAGCCCACTATCCTACCCGGCCCAAGCTTACACCAAACCCGGTCAAAAAACAAAACCCGGTCAACTAAAAATAAAATAACCTTTTTTAAATTACCCGCCCCCCAATTTACCCAGAAAACATGAACTCTAAAATTACCCCGTCCAATATTAACCACAATTAAGGGTAGTTGTGTACTTTGCACGCACTTCTAGAAGAATTCTGACATGTCAGGACTGACATGTCAGCAATCCCAGCGAATTCGAGGCTTGTGATTGGTTGATGATGTGTGGAGCTTTGATCCAAGGGCTAGAATTGATGGATTGGTGTCCAAGTATGATCAAAGGGCTGATATCATCTCAAAGAAGCACAAAGGGGTGTGGATTGATGACATGGACAGCCTAGAAGCCTCCTCTTTCAGCTATAAAGAGAGCTTCTCCCCTCCTCAGATTGATAAGTAGTTTTTAAGTAATGTTATGCTGTCAATTTCTTTTCTAAATTCTAATCTCAAGTTTCAAATAGTGTAATCAAGTTTTATTAATGAAATTCTAGTTTTATGTTTTAATCCAATTTGCTTATTCAGTGTCATTCTCATTTAAGCTGTTAGTTAAAGTTCTATTACTGTTTCATAAGCTATTTCAATCTTCATTTAAGCTTTTTCAATCATCAATTTTCATTGTTATTGTTTTAAATCAGAAAATACAAAAAAGAATCCAAAAATATGTTTTCAATTCTTAAATCTCAGCTTCAATAAGCTGTTTCTTCATTAGTATAAGCTCATATAAGCTCTCTAGCTTATTGTGAGTATTAGATAAGGTTTAAAACTGTTTTTGTCTTAAATTCTCAAAAAGTCAACAAAAGTCAAAGCTATGGTCAAATAAGCTGTTGGAGGAATAAGCTGTTCTGGATAAGCTTGGTTGGTATATATTGGCTTGTGTTAACAAGCCTGGGTTGTTAGATCTTTGGTCCATAACTGTTTCAAGCTAAGGATCTTAGTAAGCTTCATTCTATTTCAAGTTTTATTGCTTATAACTGTTCCATAGCTTATTTCTTGCATTTCAGTACTTTTTTAGAATAGTAGTTGCTTAATTGATTATATTTGTGCTTTTTTGATATTAGTTAATTGCTAGATTTCATTTCGCTCTATAAAATCATAAAAAGCTAAAAAGAGTCCACATAACTTATAGATTAATAGTGCTTATTTCTTAGTTAAAAGTTGCTTATTAGGTTATAATTAAGCTAGATAACCAATAGATAATCAGTTTCCTAGGTTAAATCAGCTAGGTCTAGTTTAAAATCTGAAAATCAGTTTCTAAAAGAGTGTTTGGATTAAGCTTAACTTAGGTTAGAGAAGCTATGCTACTGTTCATTGACACTCTTGTGTGTTTAGATTAAGCTTATTTGAATCTAGATAAGGTGTTTTCAAAAGGAATTTGGCCTGTTTGAAGCTTTGTGGAATTTTGAGTTTGATAGTGAAAGTATATGAAGTGAACTGCCATATTGAGCTGCTGATAAGCTGGAGCTTATTTGGCCCTGGTTCTTGGTACTTTTAGGTGCAATATAGTGATTTAAGTGAGTGCTCAAGGTTTGGTAGTATTTCATTAGGTCTTGAAGGAGTTAAGGACAAATAACCCCAACTGCTACATCAGTAGCATGTGTGCAGACATTTGTTTTTTTCATTCTTCTTTTTGATCCTTAATTTCTTAGTTATAAGCCCTATTAAGCTGAGATTTGGTACAGAAGAACTTTGCTGGCTTGCCTAGTTATTGCTTATGTTTGTGGAATTTTAGGAGTGCTTATTAAGTGCTTTTCAGTGGCCTATTCATTACCTCAGTTCACCCTTTTTTTAGGCCTGCAACAGTTATGAGTTTGCTCATTTGAGATCTTTTGAATGCTTATCTGCTGATTATTAGTGGTTTCTTGATTAATTTGGTAGTATAGAACAGAGTTTGATTAATATAGCTTATTCATAGTTCATTTTAGCTTATTTTAGCTTATCTCCTTTTGCTTCCTTGCTTTGCCTTACTTTCATTCTTTTTTGCTGCTGATCAGTTAACTCAGCTTATTCTGAGCTGATTATAAGGTTTCAAAAATTATTTGCTTTTTAAAAAGTGCTTATAATTAAGTGCTATTTCAATTTCAAAAAGAAAAATAACAAAAAGGGGAAGTATGGGAAGTCTGAGGTGAGTGGGACTCGAACCTCAGACCTCAACCACACCTCAACCCTTAATCACACACCACACTACCACACGCACCCTTGGGATTTTTCTGTTAAACCTTGCACCATCAATTCCTTTAAACCTTTATTTCACCTTAAGCTTAACGGCCCTTTTTGGCTTATTTCCAGCTTATCTGGATAAGCTGGCTTTTTACTTTTATTTTTCCTAGATTCAGAAGCAAATTTAGGACTTTCCTTAAAAATTTCAGATTTTTCTCATTAGTTTTAATATTTTTAATCATTTAATTTCTTTAAAATAGTTTTTAATTCATAAAAAAATAAATAAAAATCAAAAAAATATAATTCTTTTTTTTAAAATTTTGTTTTAGTATTTAGAACTTAAGAAAATTATTTTCATAATTTTAGGGCTTATAATTTAGGATTCCACTATTTAGGTGCATTTTTAGAATTAGTAACGTCCATTTTTAAGTTTATTTTGCGTTTTAAGAATCGTGTGCTTAGATTGCTTGTACTCTTAGCTTGAGTACTCATTTTTTGTTTATTATTTCATTGTTTTTAGTATAAAACCCCAAATATCACTCTTATATCACTTTTCACTACACTTTTCGACACCGCAAACGACAACTCGACTTCAACCTTCGTTGGGACTACGACCCGGGAAAATACATTTGTTGTATTTTCTTTGGAATAATAAATATACTTAATTGGTTGAAAAACATCAAATCAGGCCCGTTAACATTTAACGATCCGTGAGCTTTGAGACAAGTTGGGCTTATCCCTAGGCTCATTTTTAATGTCCTATTTTCATATCAAAAGAGCTTTTAGGTCCATCTTATACGGATTGCTTAAAAAGTGCTTATTGGGCTTATGATCCAATTTGAAAAATAATAAACTGTTTTGAAATACATGTGTGTCGATTTACTTTGGCAATTTTAAAGGGACTAAACGAGCTTATCATTACAAAGTATAAATGTGAAACTTTTAGTTTGTCGCAAGGAGAAACAGGTCGTGCAAAAATATGGGTATGTTGTTAAGTCGAATTGGGTTTTACGAGGTCATTTAGGTCACTACTTGGAGCAGTTTTCTGGGTGAAAAGACTTAAGAAATTTTCTAAGTGTTTGTGCTATATACGTGTTGGTCACTTCAATTTGGCCATTTTTAAAAGGTTCAAATGAGCTTATCATCATAAACTATAGTTACGAAACTTGTAGCTTGTAGCAAGGTTTATTAGGTGGCATAAAAATATTGACATGTTGTTAAGCGAATTTTGGTTTTATGGGTTCACCTATGTCGCGACCTGGGACTGTTTTGTACTAGTAAAAGACTTAGAAAAATAAATGTTTTTCATAAATTTAAACGTGTGATGCTAGGTTCAAATGATGTCGATTTATGTATGTAGCAAGGAAATAAATGTGACGTGAGTATCTTTCGTGATTCCTAGGCCTTCCACAAGGGAGGCAAATCACGTTTTATGTTCTAGAGTTTAACGTGTACATATAAATAAATATAAACACTATACGTTCGACAAATATTTAAAAGTGATGCATGGTGAATTATAAACTTACGAAATGAATTAGAAATGATATAGGAGGACTTACAACACCTCTAGGGTGGTGAGTGAATGCGTATGGAAGAGCTAGAACACACGAAAAATCCCATAAATTGCTATAATTAATATATATATGCTTCGTATAATATACCATAGGCCTCGAATGACTTCCAACCGAAGTTGTAAATGCTTCTGGCCTTCTAGGGACTCTTAAATGATTAAAAGGGGCTGAGGAAACATGTAAGAGAGTTGTGTGGGAGAGGTGGTGAAGGAGAAATGGGTGATACGTATTATATGAATACGTATTGAGTTATATTAAGTTTTAAAACATACACCACTTGCACCTACTGTACATGGCAGAGAATGTTGGGATTCTTGATAAGATTTCTAACATTAAAGACTTTGAGAATGTGTGGAAGTGAGGGGAAAAAATGGGTGTGTTGACATATTTTCATATATGTCGACTAGAATTTAAAAAATGTTCACCCATTGGTTTTTAACGTGCAACATGATATCTTGGGTAATATATACTCTTAATGACTCAAAAATGATCAATTACCAATATTAGGATGGGTGGAAACAAGCTCGGGTCAAAACGGTTGAGTTTGTGAAATTCGATATATACCGAATGGGTTGTCAATGATCATTTACTTTGCTCCTTTTTAATGCGTCAAACGTTGATATTAGGAGCTAATATTTTGCATCCTAGTTCTTTGGTGGGGGAACAAATAGGAGGTACAAAAATATATACAAGTCGTGTTTAAAAATTGGAAGAAAACAGGGCGATTTGGAGGGCATCTAGTCGATCAGAAAATGAAATAAAGATAGAAGTTGGGCCTGGTGTGGGCTGCGTGAACAGTGGACCGGATTTAGGGATTGTGTGGAAAACTAGAAGGGGGGTTGAATAGTTTTTACCGTTTAAAATTAATTCGCTTAGTTACTTATCGTGATTTCAAAGTAAAGTAAACAATCAAGCATACAAACAAGTAATGTAAGTAAATAAGTAAAGAGAGGAAAGATCAAACCACATAACACGGATGTTTATAGTGGTTCGGCTACAAGGACTCTTATCTTTGCCCTACTCCACTCCTCGAGCCTCTAGCTCGAGAGTTATTCTTCACTAAGAAACAAAGCTCCCTTCTCGGCGGAGAAAACCTTAATACACGTTGCTTACACCTTTTTCCGGTACAAAGCTAAATACCGAGTTCTTGTTTAAGGAAGAACCAACTTGACGTCGCCTAAATGATTACCGACACTAAGCTAGATGTCGAGTTCTTTACAAGGGTACAACCACTCCCGTTTGGTTCTTTACAAGGGTACAACCACTCCCGACACTCTATGTGTTTTGAGGACTAAAACACTAACCGATTTCTACTGAATAAAAGATGCAACTATGATGTGTGAACTGATGCAAGATCACACAGACTCTATACTACAGGATGACAACAGTATGTTGATCCTTCTATGTTGAGATCTTCTTTGCTACAAAAGAAAAGATCTATGTAATGTTAGTATGCTAAGGGTTAGTGATATGTAAATGAAAGGATATCTAAATTAAGCTATGTAAGTGATAAAATGGCCAAATGATCAGCTTGCTATTTATAGGCAAAGCTGATGAACATGCGGCAGATCCGGCGGATCCTCAAAATTGGATCCGTCCGTGTATGCTTTTGGATCCGCCGTGTCAGGCCAGCTAAGAGATCTCCAAATCTTGTCATATCTTTCCATATCTTCAAATGTCAACTCTTTGGCTTGAAGATCTAAACAAAATATCACAAAATCTTACCAAGATTGTGTAGATGATGCATGCCATGATGTCATCCTAATATTTAACTAATAAAGTTTCCATTTTAAGAAATAAACATGTAAACTTGTAAATGTCATTTCTAAAGAACTTTGTGATGTGAAAATGTGTTTGTAAAATGCTTATCACTATAAATGTAAAAGACTTAATCTTATTTATGCTTTGCTTAAAGATAAACTTTGTAATTGTCATTAACAAAACTAAGCAAAGATCGTAAAATATAAATAACGTTTTTAGGACGATATTTGTATTAACAATCTCCCCCTTTTTGTTGATGACAAAACATAAAGTGTATTTTTAAGTAGAGAGCTTAAATAAAGGATGAGTCTTTTAAAAATATAGATTAAGTTAGTTTATGCAAGTTTTTAAAAAATTATTTTAAGCTAAAGACTTAATCCTATCTCCCCCTTTTTGTCAAAACAAAAAGAAGATATGCGTAGCGGAATGCGATTTTGAGAACTTTAAAGTTCCCCCTTGATTTATACTCCCCCTCATTGGAGTAACAAGGATATGATGTATGCACCTACAAAAGAAATGGTTAGAATATGCAATGCTCCCCCTTGATGTATACTCCTCATTGCTAGAGTTCCAACGTATACATTGCAAGAGTATGATATGATGTATGATCCTACAAAAAAAATGGTTAGACTATGATATGCTCCTCTTTGATGTATACTCCTCATTGCTAGAGTACCAACGTATACGTTTCAAGGATGCTAAAAATGATGAGTTAGTATATGATAATCTCCCCCTCGATCTATACTCCCCGTTACTAGGGTACCAACGTATAGGATTCAAGGTTGAGAAAAGCTAAAAATGATGAGTTAGTATGTGATAAACTCCCCCTCGATCTATACTCCCCGTTGCTAGGGTACCAACGTATAGAATTCAAGGTTGAAAAAAAAAGCTACAAAATAAAGGTTAGTAATGAGATACTTCAATCAAGAAGCAATATGCATATGCAATAGTCAACCAATAATGGTTAACCCATTTGACGTCTAAAAGGTCAAAATGAAGTGTCTGATCAAATTTTTGTACCTAATGTACATTTGATCAATGCAATATGTTAAGTTAAGACAACCACACTATGATGTTAGTATCCTAAAATGAGATAATATGCTTGATATTGATCACTTACAAGCATAAAAATATAACATCCATTCATTGAAAATTTGTTTGTGACATAAGTCACAAAACATGACGTTACAAGAAGGAAATAAATCCTACAAAGAAAATACTAGGATGAATCCTAAGAACACCTATTGAGAAGGATTGGTTGGGTTTGATGAAGATGTGATAGAGGCAAGCCAAATGGATTCTAAGTTCTTAGTATCATGTGGGTTTGAATCAAGTTCCTTATTGCCTTGAATGTTTGGTTGATTGATCCACATTGACTCATCAATGTTTTGGAGTGTGGTAAGTAAATCATGGGGTTGCAAGTTGGGTGGTTGTGAAAATGATGATGATTTTCTTACTTGAGATGATGTGGGTATTGGTGAGGAAGCTAATGGTGGTGATGGTGATCTTGGTTGAGATAGAGTTGGTGATGGTGTATTATCTATTGGAGTTATGGTAGGTGATGGAGACCTTGATGTAGGTGATGGTGAGTTACCTAGTGGACTTATGATAGGTGAAGGTGATCTTGATGGTTGAGTTGAAACGGGTGATGGTATGTTAACCATAGGAATGATGATGGGTGTTGAAGTAGTGGAAGATATGGTAGGGAAGTTCACATTAGAGGTTGGATTTACAAGCCAGTATGGTCTAACACTAATTCTGGCAGTCCTTCTGTGTGGTCTGGACATGTGTGAGTTATTGGTTTTGTGCATTGTGAAGTTGTGCAGGTATGATTATGAGAATGTGAGTTGAAATCATCCTAAGGCTTCTAATTTATACTACTCTAAAGTTCATGGAAATTGATGTTTGGATTGATGTTTGAAGAGGTGTTGGTTTCCAAAAACATGGAGCAAGATAAAGTTGTTTGTCCTATTTGTGAAGGTCAATCAATAGAAATGGAGTTGATATGAAGAAATACAGAATATGACTCAAAAGAATGGAATGTGATTGATTCACGGATTCCAAGGAACCTTAGCTAAGGAATCCTGATGTGTTAGAAAAGGGTAATCTAGACAAAAATTTGAATATTCAAATTTTGGTGGGAATGTTGATTCTATTGTTTTCTAATTGTTCTAATGGTTCCTAATCATCCCAATGATCAGTGAAATGCTCCTAAAATGAAGAATCTAATAGTCGTTTAATCGGGAAAGTTTTGAAAAAGGTTACTGTTAGTACCCACGGATCCAATCGACAACAAGGGCGGAGCCAAAGTGTGGGAGTCGTGGAATCCGTGGGTTCTGGACTGGCGGAACCAAATGAAACACTAGGCGGAACCAATTTATGGGATCCGCCAAATCCGCCATATGGATTTTCAGTTTCTTAACAGAATGAAAGTCAAATTTCGCGTTTCTTGGTCAAAACCTGAAAAATCTCCTAAAACATATGTAATAGCTAATATATGAAACAAATATGCTAAACATATAGATTCTAACACACATATACACATAGATTAATCCAATTATAACATCTTACCGTAAAGAGGAGTTAAGCCAAACGAGGTCTTAATCTTGGAAAATTGATAACAATATGTGTTATCGACCTGCAACTACAAGTTAGTTCACGTAGGAGATAAGTACAAACATAATATCTCAAGAACCACACAAGTTCAATATCACATTGACTAAATAAGTCTAAAAAAAATCTAAAACCAAACACTCCTTGGTTGTCACTTGTTGCTCAACATCTTGATTATTTTCTTCTGACCCTTCTGAAGTTTCATGATACATCGACCTAGATTCTTTATCATTCCCTTTGTTTGTCGAAGCTCTTCGGATTCATTGTCAATGGAAGGAAGTTCACTCAAGTATTCGGGTGGAGGAATCCTAGAGTTAGGCAAGCCGTCTTCGTCACTAGCTGATGATGATGAAGATGGGGATGGAGAATGAGCACGTTTTCCTCTAGCTACGGCTACCCTATAATCGCTAAGAGGAACAAAGGTGTGTGAGATTTCGGTGTAAAGAGGAAGGAAACCACTCTCATTTTGAGGAATAGGTATAGAAGCTCTAAACAGACGGGTAAGAAGCATCCCGTATGGCATGGCGGTTGTGCCTAAGGCAGGTATATCGGTCATTCTTTTGGCGATATAATAGGCTAAGTTGAATTGTTGGTGGGTCGATACACAGTAGAGCATGTAGCATAAGCTTACATTCATGTGATCCCTATTACCGACAGTGCTAATGACATTGGCTCTAAGAATTTCCTCTAGTTTCTTGAATTCGGGTTTGAGTTCATTAAGCTTCATGGCAAATGGATCT
The DNA here is from genome assembly GCA_021014915.2 of Artemisia tridentata subsp. tridentata. Lineage (NCBI taxonomy): Eukaryota > Viridiplantae > Streptophyta > Magnoliopsida > Asterales > Asteraceae > Artemisia > Artemisia tridentata. The sequence goes on from CP139503.1 coordinate 261,500,530, forward strand.
CGATTTACTTGTTTACCTCGGATTTTCTTAGTTTGGTTGGTTCTAGGATTGAAGAGATGGTCTCGAATGATTTCTTTGGAAGTGAGAGGTGTATCATATGGATGTGAACGACCAAGGTTGCATTCTAGAATGGACAAAGGCCATTTGTCTGAATAAAAGCAAGTTCCTTGATTTGGGATACCTAAAACTTCTCCGAATTGATTTAAAGGAAAGCTGAATTGACTTTGGTTTACTTTGAAATGGATGCTTAAAGCTCCAAAGTCGTCAGATGTAAGTTTTACCGAGGCATAAAATTCAAGAATAAACCTAGGAATGATAGGTTCATCTATGTCGAGGAGACACTCAAGTTGGATGGATGCTAATTGTTCACGGATATTGGTTTCTTCTAAAAATGATGAGTCTACGGTTCTGCCTTCGTGAACATACCGGTTTTCTAAGGTTTTGAAGACATTAACTTGAGCTTCGGTGAGACCTTTGGTTTTGTGGCGTTGAGGTAGGTATTTTTGTGTGTGTTTATGATCGTAATTGGTTGCGGGAGGCATAGTTATCCTAGACATGAAAAATATATAGTTTAGTTGAAATTATCAAGCATACGTATATATATGTCTAGTATGTGCCTACATGGGGACAATGTGAAGGTGTGGTTATCTCGACTCCTTTTGATGCATGAAAATTATGTTTATGCAAGTTTTATGATTAAACAAGAGATAACCCAAACGCTCCTACTTCAATGTAGCTACGATTGAATGTACCCGAAAATACATATTAATTATGTATTCCCTTTAGCATTCAAGAGACATTATGCAAGTGATGCTTAAAACCTAACGTTTTTGTATTTGTATGAACAATGTCCAAAAACCATTTTTCCTAGTCGTGAGAAGATTTTAGCAAAAATTTCTCATGGGGTTTTTGATGAATAATGACAATGTACTACAAGATGCAATTCCTAACTATGAAAAACATGATTTGTTATGCAATTTTGAAAGTATGCTTCATGATTTTTCAAGATTTATGCATAACCCCAAGTTTTGATTTTGTGCCACAAATAGGAATCCTAGACTCAGATTAGAAATTAGATAGGATTAGGATACTTACAGTGATGAATTAAGCACAAATTGGTTGTTGAGAATGACCTAATTTTTGAGTTTGGTGAATTATGGGTCGAGTTCAGTGAGATGTGTGTTTTGGTGAATATGGTGTACAGTAAAGGGTGTTTGTTTCAATGAGTTTAAAACTGTCTCAGTAACTCACGGATTCGGCGGATCCCAAACAAGGGTTCCGCCCTTGTTGTCGTTTGGATCCGCAGGATCAGAACTTAGGTTGGGTTTTTGCCGAGTTTGGTTAATCTTAAGGTTTGAGCTAACGTTTATTCTACTCACTAGGTTTCATTAATCCTAAACTAGTTGAAAGGTTCTCTCTTGAGAGGATTTGTGAGGATATCGGCAATGTTGTCCTCTGAGGAAACTTTCTCAATTGAAATGTTTCCCTTCTGAACATTGTCACGAAGGAAGTGATGACGTGATTGGTTCTAGTGTGTTGGACTGGGTTTTTGCTAAGATTGATGGCTCATTTGTTGTCACAAAGAATGAGAATGTCGTTGAGTACAATTCCATAGTCGTTGAGAGCCTGTTTCATCCATACTCCTTGTTGACACACTTTGCCTTGATAGTTGAAGTTGCGAGAACTGTTTGTTTCTCAGTGAATCATGAAGTAAAACAGTGTCTCACACTGCTTGTACTTTCCTTATTAACGTAATTACCGAAATGGTCTAAATTGGCACACACTTATGGTTTCTACACCTGTCCCTTTGAGATACCATAATCCTAAATGTGTAGTGCCTTTTATGTACCTAAATATCCGTTTAACGGATTCAAGATGGGATGTTTTAGGATCTTCTTGAAAGCGTGCACATAGAAAAACACTAAACATAATGTCCGGTCTACTAGCCGTTAGGTAGAGTAAACTACCAATCATTCCTCTATATTTAGTGCTATCTACGGATTCACTTTCGTCATCCTTGGTAAGTTTGGTTTCGGAAGACATTGGTGTTTTCATGGGTTTTGAATCTTCAAGACCAAACTTCTTAAGCATATCATTGATATACTTAGATTGGTTGAAGAGTATCTAATCGTTTAATTTGGAGATCTAAGAAAAAGTTTAGTTCCCCCATTATACTCATTTTAAACTAGTCATGCAAGATTTTTGAGAAATCGTTGCATAGCTCTTTTGACAAGTTGAACCGAACATAATGTCATTCACATATATGATAACATGTGATCCCTTTTTCTTGGTGAAGAGAGTATTGTCTACTAAGAAAGTCTTAAGTTGATCATACCAAGCTTTTGGTGCTTGCTTAAGTTCAAATAATTCTTTCTTGAGTTTGTAGACATGGTTTGATTTTTCAAAATGGGCAAAGCCTAAGGCATTTCTAGGAATGGGTTCGAAGGTTTTATAGAGACGGGTCAAAAGCATCCCGTAGGGTCCTAACGAGTTCCTTAGATAATAATGACGTGACCTAAGCGTCGATGTCATAGATTTGAGTTATCGTCCAAGGGAGTGAGACAAAGATTTGTCTTTAGGTGTTTTATCTACTTTGATAACGTAATCGTTATTCAAAACACCTTTTCCTACGGTTATGCCATCCTTAAGTATTTTACTTCCATTTTCACTAAAAGGATGTTATACTTATTATGGCATAGTTGACTAATCCTAAGCAAGTTAAATCATAAGTTACCTACAAGAGCACCACCATTAATAGTGAGAGAGTCATGAGAAATTGTACCTTTTCTGATGACTTGACTATCAAGCTTGCTACCGAATGTGACAATACCTTCGTCGTACACTTGGTAGGTTGAGAGAAAGGCTTTTGCTTCTCATCATGTATCTTGAATACTTACCATCTTTGATTCACTAATTTGATTTTAACTTGACTTTTGAGCATACCTTAGTTTAAGACAAAGTTCAAATGTTTGGTTCCCAATATCTCATGGGTCCGTTTGGGTTAGACACAACATTACCATGGTTCACTGATATCTAGCATATAATCAAAGGGAATTGCCACAAATTTTTCCCTAGGCATGGTTTCTTCATAAAATGAGGAGTCTACAATCGTTTTAACCCTATTCTTATTTTGACCTTTTCCTATAGAGACTGATGATTTTTGTTTGTTATTAGTTGTACTCGTGCTGGGTTTTCTAGTGACATTAACAAAATTTGTACGATCTAATTTAATAGCCTTCTGTTCAACTTCTATTTCCGCGGATCCTTTGGATACACCTGGCGGAACCAAAATTTTGGATCCGCCAGATCCGTGGTTATCAGAAGTAGTTGGAACAGTTTCTTTTTCTTTTGCCGTTTGTTCCTGAAAGTCACTAAAGTTTCCATTTCTCATAAAATCTGGTTTGAAACTACCATGAGGTATTCTTTGCATTTTCATTATGTCATCAGTACAACTTAAGTGTTTGTCAAACCTTTTGAATTTGGAGTTTTGTCTGACAAGACTCTCCTGTGTGGATTTTAATGTCTATTTCAAGTTTTAGTTTTTGACATAAAACACATGTTTCTCTAATACCTCTACCTCTTTCTAACCTTATAGCTTTCTCTTTTAACTAATGAATTTCGTTTTCTAAAAATTCCTTTTTGGTTTTTAAGAACTTATTTTTGCTTATGATTTTTAGAGTGATTTCACATAGTTTGTTATATTCTATATCTAATGTGTCATCATCAATAAAAGAGTATGAAGAGTCAGAATGTACCTCTTCTGTGTCATGAGCCATTAGAGCAACTTCGTCGTTCTTAGGCTCGTCGTCATCTACTTCACTATCACTCCAAGCTCCACTAACAAAGGCTCTTTGAGACTTGTTCTTTGGAGGCTTTGGACATTCTCCTATAAAGTGATTAGAATCTCCACATCTAAAACACTTTCTATCTATCTTTCCTTTCCTATCATCATGGTCTTTACGGAAGGATTTCTTCTCTTTATGAGGAGGTCTACCGAACTTTTCTCGTTTTCTAAAGAATTTCTTGAAATCTCTTACGGCCATGGCATACTCTTCATCTTCACTACTAGCACTAGATTTTGTATCACTACTTGATTCTACCCTAGCTTTCAAGGCAATGGACTTCTCCTTTTTGCCTTTGACTATTTCTGAATCTTTTTCCATTACCATCTCATGAACTTTGAGATTTCCTATGAGCTCGTCCAGTGTCATTTTTGAAAGATCCTTAGATTCTTCAATGGCAGTCACCTTTGCTCTCCACTTTGGGTGGAGTGCTCTTAGAAATTTCCTGACAAAATTCTTACTAGAAAAAGATTCGTCAAGTGCTTTGAGAGATGTAATAATAGTATTAAACCTAGAAAAAGCACTATCAATGGTCTCATCCTCAGAGATAACAAATTGTTCATATTGTTGAACAAGAAGATCAATTTTGTTATCTTTGACTTGTGAGTTCCCTTGATGAGTGATGATTAGTGATTGCCAAATATCTTTAGCCGTTTTACACATGAAAACTCTTTCATATTCCTTTTTAGGTAAAGCATTGTAAAGCATCATTTTGGCTTCATTATTTTTGGCAATCAATTTCTTTTGTTCATCACTGTGACGAATAAAAGAGTTACCTATATCCCGACCACCTGAAATATCACTACTTATGGGTTTGTAATCACCCTCTACAATAATATACCACAGATCTATGTCCTTTGACTTCACATATGTCTCAAAGCGATTTTTCCAATATATGAAACAATTTGGTTCAAATAGTGGTGGTCTTTGCATAGATTGCCCTTCTTTAAAGTTTTCAAAATCCATTGATCGTTTCAAGTTTTTAAAATACAATATATTTTGAAAATCTTGAGTAACACCGCTCTGATACCAATTGTGGAAAACTAGAAGGGGGGTTGAATAGTTTTTACCGTTTAAAATTAATTCGCTTTGTTACTTATCGTGATTTCAAAGTAAAGTAAACAATCAAGCACACAAACAAGTAATGTAAGTAAATACTCTTATCCTTGCCCTACTCCACTCCTCGAGCCTCTAACTCGAGAGTTATTCTTCACTAAGAAACAAACTCCCTTCTCGGCGGAGAAAACCTTAATACACGTCGCTTACACCTTTTTCCGGTACAAAGCTAAATACCGGGTTCTTGTTTAAGGAAGAACCAACCTGACGTCGCCTAAATGATTACCGACACTAAGCTAGATGTCGAGTTCTTTACAAGGGTACAACCACTCCCGTTTGGTTCTTTACAAGGGTACAACCACTCCCGACACTCTATGTGTTTTGAGGACTAAAACACTAACCGGTTTCTACTGAATAAAAGATGCAACTATGATGTGTGAACTGATGCAAGATCACACAGACTCTATACTACAGGATGAAAACAGTATGTTGATCCTTCTATGTTGAGATCTTCTTTGCTACAAAAGGAAAGATCTATGTAATGTTAGTATGCTAAGGGTTAGTGATATGTAAATGAAAGGATATCTAAATTAAGCTATGTAAGTGATAAAATGGCCAAATGATCAGCTTGCTATTTATAGGCAAAGCTGATGAACAGGCGGCGGATCTGGCGGATCCCCAAAATTGGATCCGTCCGTGTATGCTTTTGGATCCGCCGTGTCAGGCCAGCTAAGAGATCTCCAAATCTTTCCAAATCTTGCCATATCTTTCCATATCTTCAAATGTCAACTCTTTGGCTTGAAGATCTAAACAAAATATCACAAAATCTTACCAAGATTGTGTAGATGATGCATGTCATGATGTCATCCTAATATTGAACTAATAAAGTTTCCATTTTAAGAAATAAACATGTAAACTTGTAAATGTCATTTCTAAAGAACTTTGTGATGTGAAAATGTGTTTGTAAAATGCTTATCACTATAAATGTAAAAGACTTAATCTTATTTATGTTTTGCTTAAAGATAAACTTTGTAATTGTCATTAACAAAACTAAGCAAGGATCGTAAAATATAAATAATGTTTTTAGGACGATTTTTGTATTAACAGATTGGGTGGTGATTTTTGAGCCCACTTGGTAATTTTTAGTATATAATTAGATTTCGTGATTTCACGTGTGAGCTCGTCCCGTTATTTGGTAAATTATGTGATAACGTGTTTGCGTTAAAATAATATAATAAAGAAAATTTTAAATTTTCCCGTAAAAATGGTGATTAGAAATAGTGATGGAGATTAATATATAATTAAACGTTGTTAATTATAGAGAAATTTTGTAGTTTGCTACACCAGGCCTCTTATCTGCATCTGTCTTCTATCTGTGTACGTGTGTGTCAATCGTACTAATTAGTTACATTTACTGTTTTACTTAATTTACACATCGTCCCAGTCTCTCAGGCTGAAAACCCCCTTGCGCCAGATTATGTTTAATTAGAACTAACTTTAGGATTAAAATACTGATAGATACTTAGGTGTTGACGTTCCACTCTTAGTGATCGACACTCTACTTACCAACTAGGCTACATTGATCAAGTACACTGCCCGTTAGTGTTTATTATAGGTTAAGTCGGCTAAATATAAATGTAAAACTTGATAACAATAAAAACCTATACACAACGAAGCACATCATGTGCAGATCACATTTGAAGCTAAAACAAGATGGACTAATCATATAGTTGACTCCCCCACCCACGAAAGTCAACAATTTATTATATGGAAAGACATGGGCTGATAATCCTGGAGATGAGAGATGGGTTTGACACATAAATAAGTTATAGTAAACTTTATGATGTTCTCTTTCTAAAGGCTTGCAAAAATGAAGCTCTTTCAATATACACATTTTGCTCATAAACAGCTTTGTTACAACACAAAAAAATAAATTGGCCTTTGTAGTTTATTTAAGTCATATATGTTGCAACTACACTTATGTATAAACATGTCTTAAGCAAGTTCAAAGCATCAACACAATGCTCCCGCGGGGTTTGATCATGCATTTGAACAAGAACTTGATTGCACAAAGATTCATAAGGTGCGTGTTGGGTATTGGGTTAATACAAATATATTTTTTGGCAGAGGTGAAAACATGTTGGGTTGACACCAACAAAATTTAAGATACCTTTACACATACCGACAACAACCTATAAACACGGGAAAAAAAACTCTTGACACTCTCGACAAAACACTCCCACGGCAATGCGCAGACCACCACACTCGTTTCTAACTGAGACTACTTCTATCCAACAGGAGTATATGTAACTAGGGGTGTTAATCGGGTCGGGTTGGTCGGGTTCAACTCAATTTTGGTCGGGAAAAAGTCGGGTCGAGTCTAAAAATAACATACCGAACCCAACTCTATTTGAACTCGGGCCCATTTGGGTTCGGGTCAACCCGAATATAAGTAAAATGGTTATAAATTTGCCTATTTGTTCTAATTTAGATACATAATTTATAAAAAAGTATGTTAAAAAAAAGAAAAAAAAAGATAAAAGAAAAAACTTTATTCGGGTCAAACGGGTCAACCCGAAACCGAGTTAGGCGAATATTTTCAACCCGAAACCCAACCCTATTTAGTACTCGGGTTGATTGAATAACCCGATTTTTTTTTACCCAAGCAACCATGTTAGTGCAAATATTACGATATTTAAACTAAACGGTTTCTTCGGTTTTAATAATGATAAACATGTAACTTGTAATGCATAACGTAAAATGCACAAGTTACTTGTAAACACAAATCATCAATGCATACTTACATCAACATCTCTAGACGTCTCAAGTATCCCTCAACAGAGTCGTTGATTTCCATCCTTACGTAAACTTGACGGATGATCAAAGAAATAATTTTTTTGTTCTAAATTTCACATTTTTAATGTGACAAAACATTTTTTCAAAAATACATTTTACAAATTATTTTTGAATTAAAAAGAAATGTTTTATTTTGAAAAATTAGTTTAAAAATCCCAACAACTATTCCCCCCCCCCCAAATCAGCTCCAAACTTCCCCAAATAAACCTTCACCACTAAAAACAAAAACTGGAGCGTCCCTTCTCTGGCACAGTACCACGGTACCACTAAATTTAGTGGTACCGTCTATGTATAACAGACAGATTTTCTTTGCCTATAAATAGTGGACCATTTTACACTTCCAACTTGATTTTTCCAGTCAGTTTTCTCTGGTCTAATCCCTTCTTAGTTAGATCACTTTCTTTGATCATTTAGATAGTTTTTCTTTTGTTTAAGAGTGATTCTTTCATCCAACTAAGAGATCACCTTCATTTCTCTACTAGTGCAAGAGAAAAACACATAGTATCACAAAGATACAAAGTGTTATAGTGTTAGTCAAGTGCACTCGTAACATTTATTACGCGCTTGTTGTATCTTGTTGTACATCAAGTTGTCTTTCATCTTGTTTAGTTAGTTTGTGTGGATCATTGTGATCTTGTAGAGATCGGGGAGATCTTGTGTAGCTTGTGTTGTTATCGGGTAGATCGTGAGTAGATCAGGTGGATCGTGAGTAGATCGGGTGGATCGTGAGTAGATCAGGTAGAACGAGTGTAGATTATGTGGATCTTGTAGCTTGTGTGATATGTGAGGATCGGGTAGATCGTGAGTGAGATTGGTACTAGCTAGATTAGTACTCGACATTTAGCTTAATGTCGGAAAATAATGTAAGCGACGCGGTTTATGTGTTTAGGCCTCAAAACATAAGGTTTGTTATGTTGGGCTATAAAACATAACGGGTTTAGTTGCACCCGAAAAAGAACTCGACATCTAGCTTAGTGTCAGAAAATATTGTAAGCGGCGTTGTATGGTTTTCTCCGCCAAGAAGGGAGCTTGTTGATTAGTGAAGTAACTCTCGAGTTGGGTACTCGGGGAGTGGAGTAGGGCGAAGAGGAGCTTCGTGACCGAACCACTATAAATCATCATGCCCGGTTTGCGCTTTCCTTACTTATCTCTTTACTTTTTATCTTTGCGTTTACCGTTTTATATTTGCATTGCTTTTATGTTTGTGTGGCTTATTGCTTATATTGTTTGGTTGTTATGTTGTGTCTATGTTTGTGTTATGGTAATATGATTCACTTATTGAATTCCACTATCACTAGTTATCACAAGACTTTTTGTTGACACTTCTCATATTACGTCAAACTTGATTGGTCATTTGGTACAAAAGATTTAAGTTTTTAAATGGAAACGTATCCCCCCCTCCTCTACGGTTTCCACAAACCAGATTCGAATAGGCTTAATCGGGTTCAGGTTCTGGTCGGGTCGGGTTTTGACGCCCCTATGTGCAACTAGAATGATTTACGCTCAGTTCCCGAGTTTATTTTTTGGAGTGAAAGGGAAAGGTTTGGTATGGTAGTTAAAAAAAATTGTATTCCTTGAGATTTTTAGGAGAGAAAAAGAAATTAAAGGATAGTAAATTACACCAAAATTACTCCCCAAATCTTCTTCTTAAATTGAGATAAAATGAAGTGAAGTTGATTTTAAAGCATTTTTTTGCTTACATGCTCCTCTCTTCTTTCTAATTTGGGAACACAAGATAAGAAATCATTTCTTTTTTTCTCTCCACTTTACTTCTCTCTTTTTTCCCTCTCCGTCAGAGGTGGAGCCAGTAGGGTAGCAGGCCGGTGCTCACCCCCCCCCCCCCCCCCAACCGGCCCAACCAGCCTAAGTTTTAGCTACATTTCTGTAAAACTTTTTTGCTCAGCCCCCCAGCAGGCCACTGCTTTAAGCCACTTTTTTTGCTCGTCTTTTTCTTTTCTCAACTTGTGGAGTAGGTTTTTCAGTCGTTTCAAATATATATGGAACCTTTTACACAATTTTGAAAAATATTTGGGTAAGTGATTGTTTGAAAATGACTTCAAATCAGTAATTTGTTTGAAAGGGTAAAAGATAGGATGCAAATTTTGGATGAGGAAGAAGATCAAAAATATTAATATAAAATATTTGTTGTGGATGTAATATAGTAATAGTACTTTCATTATTTATGTCAGATTGCTTTGGACAAAGGGAAAGCCTTTATTATTTGTTTGCTTCTAATTGTTTGATTTTTTAGTTTAGCTTCGGTGTTTTTTTTTTCTTTGAATAATGATAAAAAATTAAGGAAAGATCGAGACCTGTTAATTTAATATTGTATCATGTTAAAAGTAGTGTTTTGTTGATGCTTTAAGATCACAATAACTTAAATTTCATCACTGCCCACCAAAATTCTTTACAATTGGATGAAACAAAAAGTTTGAGATTTATTTTAGAAAAGATTATACAAATTATTTACGGCATTAAAGGGCATGTGTCCTAATGATACTCTTTGTTATGTGATAAGCTCCTCAGCCAAAATTTTTATAGTCTGATCGAAACAAAAAGTTGACATTTATTTTAGAAAAGATTATACAAACTATTTACAGCATCAAAGGACTAGTGTACCAATGGTACACCTTGTTGTGTGAGAAGCTCCTCAACCAAATTATTTCAGGTTCAAGTCCTACTTAGGATATGTGAGATAGTTGTTGTGTATAAATTGAGAGATAGTTAGTTGCCGTTTAAAAAAAAAAAAATTACGGCCCCCCTTAACACAAATTCCTGGCTCCGGCCCTGCTCTCCATCTCTCTTTTTTCCGTTATACTCACGAACAGAGTGTAGTAAAATGGTAAACTACGTGGCTATATGGTAACTAACTGAAAAAATGTATCGAAACGAAATAAATAAAAAAGATGAGGGGCCTTAGTGACACAATCTCCCGCATTTCGTCGTCTCAGAGGCATTGCCCAAATTATGTAGTTGTTGGTTAATTCACAAAGCCATGATTAGTATCCTTGCTCAGGTAACCTTCATTTATATAATACATTTAATCATGATTACATATAGATTATGATTTGGCTTGGATAATGCAGGAGCGTGTACTAGGGGCTGCCCTTGGAATTGCATTGACCGGAGCTCTTGTTTTCGATGAGCGCAGATTCATTTACAAAACCATCGCACATAATCAACCTCCTTCTAGTTCATCTCAGGTTACTTTTCATATCCTCATGGAATTGTATATTTTGTGTGGATGATAGGATTTTGCTATATCATTTCGGTATTATTTTATCATATTTGCTTTCGGCTTATATTTCATAATCCTTAATTTTCTGGCTTATTTCAAGACTTATGGGCTTATATAAGCTTGTTATAATATAATAAACTTATATAAGTCTCAAAATTAAAGCCCACGTATAAAGCAAACACCCCAAAATTGTAGTTCTGGCCAAAGGGCTTGTGTTCCAATGGTACCTCATGTTGTGTGAGAATCTCCTCAACCAATTGGTTGCGGGTTGAAGTCCTTTCTAAGACATGTGAGATAGCTAGTTGCCTTTCAAAAAAAAAAAAAAAAAAAGGTTCTTGAGTGAACCAACAATTGAAGTAGTTATTGTGGCTCAAACCGGGTAAAGCCCTACCCATTTTGGGAAGGTTGCCGTGACCATCTCGTTTTAGGTCTACCAACATAATATATCATCTAATAGCCACATCAAAGTTGTTTGCATCAAGTAGAAATTGAAATTTAGATCTCTCACATTTAGTGATGATAGTCACAAGTCTTTATGAGTAGGCCACCCCTGATTGACCTATGTGAATAAGCTTTGATGTTTCCACAATCCTCAAGTTTTAAAATATATATTCATGGCTCGGTAGTGATGTGTCAAAGAAATTTTGGTTAAACAATGTAGAAATTGTAATATTGTGTTATAGTTTTGTGACTCATATGTGCAAATGACCATAAAGAAGGTGGTTCTAACAGCTCGATAATGTATGACTTATTGACACTCATGATAGCTCATAAGTGCTAAACGCCTAAGTATGACATAGACATTACACATCTAACAAGTGTTTGTTTCTATTTCTTCTAATCTCCACCGAAATTATAAATTGTAGAAGTAACTTCTATATAAGTAGCAGGAGAAAATATCGTTTTTTAGAATCTCAGCTTAGACGCTTAGCCACTTCCACTTTCTGCTTGTGACTCTCAAAGCTTTCCACTAAGTGAAGCAGGCAATGTTGACTGTATGCAAGCTGTCCTGTTACATCTTATATTGAGATTGGAGGTCATATCATTGTATGCTGATAATCGTAAAGTCTTGATTTTTCAGTTAGTCTTTCGTGTATATCATTTAATCTTTGCCATGTCCGAGCCTTGTTGGAATCTACCGAGTCCTGGTGTCACGTCTGAGGTCATAATGGAGTGGTTTTCTGTCTTTATTTGTATAGTGGATTGAAAACTATAAGAATCTATCGAACACATCAGAATAAGCTTTATAATAAAGGAAAGAATATAGAGGCTGTGGGAGAGGTGGGGGGTTGAGATTATCTGATGCGGATGAAGTAGTTTTTCGCCCATATTTGATTTACATTGACAACTTTCCGAATTTGCGAATAGTAGAGATGTTTCTCTCCTTCGCATATTTGCTTTTATGGTATTCTGCTAAAATAAAGTTTGTTATATATTTTCTGTTATCGCGTTTTCTGTCACGTGTTAAGGATTATCTGCCTAGATGAGTTTAAAATACAGTCTGAACATAAGAATGTTGGAAAACATAATCCATGTAATCTTTGTTCTATTAGATTGTTAATATTTACTGCACATATTTCGACCAATAAGGTTGAAATACTAGGATTGATGACCTGTCCTTTTTGACAGTTATTAGAGTTAGTTATATATGACAGTTATGAATTCAATGGTCATGTCTGTTGGCACACATGAACCAACACAACCTTTGGATCATACCTCTTAGATTAGTATATATAGGACCATATTTCTGTAAATCAAAGTAACCCTTTCCATTTTAATATCATCTTATTAAAGGGTTCAACCCCAATCTTTCTTGTTTCCTACTCTATTATTGTCTGATGTTGTTACAAACATATTTCAATCCAGACACATTTAGAACCTGTGACAATACAACCACAGATTAGAACCTATGATACATGAAACTACTTCATGTTTAATTCGATCCACTGATACAGAAACTTATCTGCATAATTCTCATTCTATCATTCTACATTTGAAACACATACAGCCTGTGAATAAAATTTGTGCAGCAGAAACATATTTCTGCATATTCTGAATTCTATAATTCTACATTTGGCATCAGAGCCTATGGTTAAAGATCCTGGAAGAAGAAAAAGAAAACCGAGCGAGTCGGAGAAAATCTGAAAATAAAAAACCTGTAAAAGATCCATTCAACATGGTTTGGTTATTTTGAGATACTTGGCTTATCAAATGAAGAGATCAAAACATGCTACAATCATACTTGGATGTTTCAATTGCTATTATAGCACAACAAGGGTGTCACATATTGAAGCAGCATGCTTCAAAGGGCAGAAGAATTGCCAGGCAGAGATTGCCATGAAGATCAAAAGATAAAGTGACCAAAACCCACTGGAATGAACATTCATCAAGAAAAGAAGATTGAGCACTTTTGGAATAAATTCCTTTTGAAGATCTCAACAACAAGTATCAATTAAAGAAGAAGGAAACTCAAGATAGGAAGCATTTAAACAAGAAGAAAGCACAAGAGGAAGAAAACATGAACATGAAAATCAAGGAACAAGAAGATTGAAGAAAACAAAGAATTATAGATTAGGGGGGAATATGTTGGAAAACATAATCCATGTAATCTTTGTTCTATTAGATTGTTAATATTTACTGCACATATTTTGACCAATAAGGTTGAAATACTAGGATTGATGACCTGTCCTTTTTGACAGTTATTAGAGTTAGTTATATATGACAGTTATGAATTCAATGGTCATGTCTGTTGGCACACATGAACCAACACAACCTTTGGATCATACCTCTTAGATTAGTATATATAGGACCATATTTCTGTAAATCAAAGTAACCCTTTCCATTTTAATATCATCTTATTAAAGGGTTCAACCCCAATCTTTCTTGTTTCCTACTCTATTATTGTCTGATGTTGTTACAAACATATTTCAATCCAGACACATTTAGAACCTGTGACAATACAACCACAGATTAGAACCTATGATACATGAAACTACTTCATGTTTAATTCGATCCACTGATACGGAAACTTATCTGCATAATTCTCATTCTATCATTCTACATTTGAAACACATACAGCCTGTGAATAAAATTTGTGCAGCAGAAACATATTTCTGCATATTTTGAATTCTATAATTCTACAAAGAAATGAATGGCTACTGGATTATATGAAATTTAAGCACCTACAGTAATTTGCAGCATCTATTAAGCTGTTTTATTTATTAATCCGGAAGCTTTTATATTGAACTTTCAGATAAAAGAGTCTACTTCTGGAAAGAAAATTGACTTTGCACACTATTGGAACAAATCAGTGGATCGGATTTTTGGACCAGCTATCCAGGCTGTTAGCTCTCGGCGGTCGTAGAGGTGCAATACTTGTGCTACACAACCGAAGTTATGAGAATATTTTACTACATTATGTTCGGCCTAATTTTTTCAATGCCATGCTAACATATTCTTTTTAAGGATCTTGATACCATTTGCATTCCCATAGCAATTTTGGTGTTCATGTTTTTATTATGACGTATTTTTACCATTGTGTTTCTCTTTCATTATAATACCCCTTGAATATTAATCCTACCATCATTAGTCTTTACAAGATCATAGATACATTTATACATATTGACTTTTAGGAGTCAAACCAATTAACTTTGAAAGAACAAGTTATATCATTGTTTAACTTTGGGACTGTTAGAGTCGACTTTCAGTAGTCAAAAACAGAAAATGGATCGAATAGTTAAACCTGAAGCCATCCTTCATTCGTATAGACGAGGTTAAAATTGAATATCGATGATTGTAGTAACAGTTTTGAGTGTTCAATGAAGGACTTGCAAACTGACAGATGTAACATTTGGTATGCAAACAATTCCAATCTTTATCTTGTTTTTATTGTTAACTTTGTCAAATATATCTCATTAATGAAGGTTTATTTACGATAACATTGTCGGTTCATATTAAGTTCTCCAACAAAGATAATAATGAATGCCTGGTTTTTTCTTGTTTTGTAGAAAATACTAAAATAATCTGAGCATATAACACACTGTTCCATAAATTCCAGTCTCGTTGTTTGTCTTTGCAGTTCTTAAAGCTGATATATTTTATGTACATGAGTTGCTCATTGTTATTCAGAAACTGATATGGATCTAATGTCTTTTGCTAGAAAAATGAACCACATTAGTGCTGCATTTTAGATCACTGCAAAGTTCAAACACAGTTAACTTTTAATACAACGTTTGATCATAGCTCACCTTGGCTTTTGATATTAATCATTGTGATCCACAGTTACATGCATTTATCACTGATGGTTATATTGCATGAGTCATGTATCCTAAATTGAGGAACAAATGAAGAGTAACAAAAGAAAAACAGCTTAGAACTTATTACATCAGACTGATGGTATAACTATACTGTTTCTACTCAAATTGGCCCGTCGGGTATTCAACACATAGTAGACACCCATGGCTACGAGAACTAAAAATACAAAACTAAAAAGAATGGCAGCAACGCCTCCAGCTCCAACTATAGGTCCACCCACTCTGCTTTCATGTGCTAAGCTCGGCTGAACCGTAGCAGCTAGAGGCAAAGGTGAGCAATTAGAGACTTCACATGGGTTTTGAGCGTTCAGTTGTGCATTCAGGTGAAAGAAAGTATAAGCAGATGGTGGTAAAGCCATATGGTTGTGAGCGAGTCCATGAGGAGCTCGATCTTGAGTTCCTGAAGCGGTGAAGAATAGTAGAGTTAGTATGAGAACAACTGATGGTCTTGGAGTCATTTTGAATTTGTGCAGTACTTGATACTATTATGAGCGGATTTCACACTATATATAGTGGTTTTTTAATCATATTTTGTGACATACAACACTTAAGAAGGTTGAGTGAGGGAACAAAATGATGACTTAGGGTGCTTCTATGTGCATCACATGATAACAAATGACAATAGAATACCCCTTTCTTCTATGTCAACCCTTAATGTTTCTTCATGTTTGGTACATATACTTGACTAGCATGTAGCTTCTGTATAAAGGGTATAATGGTCATATAAGGATATAATATATAGAAGGCCAAAACACATATTAGTACCTCGAACTTGGCAAATTATTAAAGGGTTTTTTTTTTTTTTTTTTTTTTTTAAATAAATAATTTATAGTAAAACGGCTAGGTATATATATATATTTTTTTTTCTAATATTTAATTATTTTTCATTTTTTTTTAAATTAATATACTATTTTAATTGATTATTTAGAGTATAAAGAATATATATGTAGTATTTATTTCTAAAACATTTCTAACGCATTATTGTTAATATATCTTTATATTATATTATTAAATGTTTGTTGCAAATAACTTTTAAATCAAGTTATAATTAACTATATACGTGCTTTTTTTTTTCTTTTTTCAATTTAACATATGCATGTGAAATAGTTAAATTGTTATTGTCTCCAAATATTTGAACAAACACTTAGTATATAATACGGATATCTATATATAAAAAGTAGTGCACTAAATTCACTTTCTATAAATTATCATTTAAAATATATATTTATTCTCAATAATTAAATATGATATTATATTAATTAAAAGGAAAATGAAATTAACTAAAATTTCAAAATAAATATGATTAATTCTCGTAAGTTTAACTACAAATCATTTATATTACATTAGGCCTTAGTAAATTGATTTTTTAGCGAAAACTAAAAAATAATATATTATGGAGATAATTAGTATAGGGTAGTAGTAATTCCAGTTTGCCAAGTTTGGGTAACATTCTGCACCCTTAAAAGTTTAGGGTACTAAATGATCCAGTTTGCAAAGTTCAGGTACTAATATGCGTTTTGGCCTATACAGAAACAGGTATGATAGAATGAATGTGTGTAATTATTGTATTATTAGAGTGGCAAACGCATGCTGTTGCTGAAATCAATGCTTATTTCTTTTAGCCCCATGCAAACATCATTTGATATGCTCCACATAAATCTACACAAGTTTGTATAACGTTCCATTTTACATTTACTCCTCCCAAATAATCACTCCAACGTTTAAATAATGAATTTATGGCCACCGGTTTGGCAAGCCGGTGAGCAAAGATTTTGAGCATAAATTTGGGCTTGGCGGCGGTGCGGTGTTACCGCCGGGTTCCCCATACCGCTGGCCCATAAATGGTTCCACTCCGAGTGGCCTTATGTTTTGTTATATACAAGTACTTGTTTGACATGAGTACTCATAAGCTGAATGAATAATCTGTAATGAACTTGATTTGACAACTTCAAGCCCATCCTTTCATTTTTGGATGCTTGAGACTTGAAGCTAATTTATTTAATTTGGTGGTGTTTTGTTATAAGTATGAGGTTTTTGCTCAAACCCATGATGATGCCTTATTGTTTTGCCAACATTGAGGTTTGACATATATGTCTTAATTAAGAAAAAAGTTACTAGAAATATAATGGTGATCTTCACCAGATTAACAATAATAATTGATGTAGTTTAAGAGGTGACATGAATGCAAAATATGCCACCATACAAGCTATCAAAGCCAACTCATCACCATCATTTCTTTGGGATTACTTTTGATTTGTTTCTTTATAGTAATTGTGTTGATATGTTATAAAATTAGTTTATAATATATAATTCTTATTATTAAGTTTCCAGTACTTATAGTTTTTATTCAAACTGATTAAGAAAAACTTATACCTACATCATGTCTTTGAAATGATTAGATGATCGTAACACAACAACAATAATACCTAATCTTGCTGGAGCGAGGTATGAGAAGGTGCGATGGACAGTCACACCCCTACTCAAGAGTAAATGTATTGCTTCCAGAAAGACCCCCGACAAGTGTTTTTGTGCAAGAAAAATAGATTTTATGTGTGTGGTGTGTGTGGATTGAAAAGACAATGACATAAAAGAAAGCATATAAAGCAAAAACATACACGTGTGCAAAGATATAAACGCGTGCTGACATAGAAACATGAGAGCATGCAAGCATATATATGGAAAATATGACACTAAGAGTAAATGTATAGCTTCCAGAAAGACCCCCGACAAGTGTTTTTGTGCAAGAAAAATAGATTTTATGTGTGTGGTGTGTGTGGATTGAAAAGACAATGACATAAAAGAAAGCATATAAAGCAAAAACATACACGTGTGCAAAGATATAAACGCGTGCTGACATAGAAACATGAGAGCATGCAAGCATATATATGGAAAATATGACACTAAGGGCATATAAAGATCATATTTCAAAAAGACAACATATAAGAAGATAAAGTAATACAATCAAATATAAACATTAAAACACAATAGCATACAAATATAAAAATAAAACACGCATAAAAGCCATATAGCCATCTATGGATACAATCATTCAAACATATGGGGAATAAAGCTAAATGAACATACATAAGCCGTAAAAGCATGAAATCCTAGAGACATGAACTCATAAAAGGCTAAATAGGCCTACACTCAATATATAAGTCTATGTACACGGGGTGCTGCGAGATAAGAAGGCATATAAAGCAATGTGACTCTATACCTAGGGTGATCAACTATTCCCACGAAGCTACCATGCATCTCTACACCTATGCACCCTGCTCATCTATCATAATTCTAGTTCTCCACTTGTTCCTATAAGATCGAGGTCATGTCCTCGGACAATAGGAGCTCCTTCGGGTCAAGCATTAATCTATCCTCCCAGCTGAGCTTTGGTCTATCCATTCTCCTCAAGCCATCGACACTAATAGACTTCACTCTTGAACAAGAGTTGACTGCAGTCTCCTCTTGACATGCCCAAACTATCTCAATCATCCTTCCCTCATCTTGTTGATTATAGTCGCAACTTGGAGTTCTCTTCAAAAAACTCCATTCGTTATCATGTCTAACATAGTTTTACCAGAAGTCCACCTTAGCATTCGCATTTCTATCACTTTCATCCTATTTGCTAGAGTCTTTGTTAACGGGCCCCTATAAAATTTTCCATTCAGCTTCAGAGGAACGTTCTTGTCACAAAAGATTCTTGTAGCCGCTCTTCACTTCAACCAGCCTGCTCGTGTACGGTATGTTACATCATCATTTATCCTTCCGGATTTGTGAATTAGATACATAGTTCTCTTCAGTAGTCTTCACATGATTAGATCATGTGAAGAGAACTATATAAAATATAGATTGTTCTGTTTGTTGAGGAATTGTTTGTCTTTTCTCTTGAACGATTGTTTGCTTCTAATACCACAAAGTTTTATTAATCTGAATCTTTTGTTGAGTGAAAAATCCTTAGCCACATCAAAACATAAGATGTACGTCATAGCATTAGAAGAATAAATATCAACTAACATGGCACTTGCTCAAGAGAACAAGAATGACAATGAGTAGTTTGTGACAATGTTTTAACTTTCTTCCTAGGATTTTAAGCCCAGAAAAGAAGTACGGTAATATATGGGCATTTGTGTTGTATTAGAAAAAAAATGTTACTATATGTTCACCGAGTGTACATATGGCTTTACGTCTTTAACCATGATGACATATATATGTTCGAAGTAAGATTTGATATAATCATAGTGAAATTTGAGCTATTGGGATTTTACCAACCGTGTAGAGCAAAATTAACTCTAGAATAACATGATATGGGTTCTTTCTTTTGTTGTTTGATCTTTCTTATGGTCGTTGTAGCTTCCGGGTCGGTCTAGTTTTTAATGCTGTTTTGGTCAGAGTTGAGGTTTAGGATCGTTATAGTATTTTTAGTATCGTTCTGGTCATAACCATCATTTAATTACATTGTAATGTATAACATCTTAACTATTAAAAAAAAAAAAAAAAAAAAAAAAAAGCTCTAGGAATAACAAGCTAGCTTTTCTCCTAATATTAGCATATGAACAAATGGCCGTTTAGAAATTAAAGTTGCCCAACGAACAACACCTCCTTGGTGATATTTCACATGATAAAATCAATAAGATCTTTCAGTATCATGAAAAGATAACAATGCAATGCATCTATGGCCAAATATATCACGACTTGTTACTTTGAATTCAAATCAGTGTTTGCCAAATCATATCGTCATCACTCGACACACTGTCAATATACAAATCCAAAGTCTGACATTAACTTGTTTTCAAGGTAATAACTATATTTAACATTATCTTTGTATTAAAAAAGTACACGATAAGGAAGGTTCTCTACCCAATTAACATTAGAATATATAGATTCTCAATCAATGGATAACAAAGTTATTTCCGTTCACAATAGAAAACTATCATGTTTTTGCTATAATATGAGATTTTATATGCTTGATAGTTAATACTATATATACTCCACCAAAACGACCAAAGTAACGTTAAAATGATATAGATGAAAGAAATTCTAAATTTGATTGATGAAAACATGATTAGGACCACGTACATTTAACACTCAAGATTCACAATGAAAACGAAATGATAAAAATGAAATTACAATGCTAAAAGAGAACATAAATTATTATCTACAATTGAGCACTTCCACACTCGTATATCCATCCATTTTAACGCCTCAACCTCGACTCTAGATGAAACCTTTGTCGCGCTGTTCGTTTATTATTTTTGCATGGACATACATATTCATCATCTTTCAATTTATGCATTGCTTCTGAAAGAACCAAGTGCTTTAATGGCTCCAGCTCTAAGTACAAATTGGTGGTAGAATGCTGCTGCGGCTGCGCCCAAAAATGGTCCGACCCAGAAAATCCACTGCAAAACATTTCATTTTTATAAGAACTAGCAACAATGATATAGAAATGATTTTTTTTCAAAATGGTGATTCAAGAAAATGTGCATACTTGGTCATCCCAAGCCTTGTCGTTGTTGTAAATCACGGCCGCGCCAAAGCTTCTAGCAGGGTTGATTCCGGTACCAGTGATGGGAATGGTGGCTAAGTGTACCATGAAGACTGCAAACCCTATGGGCAATGGTGCCAAAACCTTCATTGTTTAACATTGTTGTTGTTAGTATTTCTTTGATTCCCATGATATAAAATTGAAGTTGAAAAGTATTGCTTGATAATAAATAAATTTGTTAGAGATAATAATAAATAGTCATTTATCAACTACTTTAAATATTTAATGAAAATGAGTGGTTGCAAAAGATTTTGTCATGTTCTAATAAAAAAGTTATTCCTTTGTCATTGTCCCTCTCATAACTCATAAGCCATAAACCCAACTTTATTCCTTCTTTTAAATGACTTCTATAATTTTTTTAATCTTTTTATAATCAATCAATTCTTTTCTTTCTTGCTAGACTTAACCCTGTACTTTTTTTGGAGATGTTTTTTATTTTCTGTATACGATTTATATTGAGACTGCCTATGCACATGTTGAATCTTGTTCAAACCCAAAAAAAACTATTTATACTATTTATTCTATACCTATTTTGTCTTGCAAAACAAAAATAGCGTATTCCTATGATAAGAAAGAAACAGATAAGATAAGAAGATATGACATGCTTACAGGAACGTGAGAGTCTCGCGCACTTCTCTTAGGATCAGTAGCAGAGAAGACGGTGTAGACAAGGACAAAAGTGCCAATAATTTCGGCACCTAGTCCAGTGCCCTTGTTGTAACCATCTGCCAAAGTGTTGGCCCCACCACCATACCTATTGTAGTAGGAGCTTTGGAAAGCTTTGACTAAACCAACACCACAGATTGCACCCAAACATTGTGCTAGCATGTACATTACTGCTCTAATTAATGACACCTTCCTTGCCAAAAATAACCCGAATGTCACAGCAGGGTTAATGTGTCCTCCTGTAATGCAAGTTAACCACAACGTTTAAATATAAGTGTTCTAATCTAACAAATCAGTAATTTGTTTTAATTTGTTTGTACAATTGTATGGAGGCAGTGTTTTGGGCTTGGTTAGTTCCAGTATTTATTTCCTACAGTATAAAATAAGCAGATAAGTATATTTGTCCAAACATTAAAAGCTGTCTAGCTAATATATCTATAACATAAGCTAATTAGCTAAACACCTAATTATTAATAAAGCAAATATCAAACACTGTTGGAAAATTAAGAAGGTTGTTCTATCAACTTTTAAAGGTCAAACAACAAGAGTTCTTCTATGACTTCTATCCATTTCATTTCAATACTTTTTTACTACTACGTACATACATAACGATATAAAATACTCATCTTTAACAAACTGATGGACCAAATCAAATTCATCAATAATTACTTTATCAAATTATTATATGTTTGGCAAAACTAGCTGTAAGCTACAAACTGTAGGCTACAAACTGTATTTTTTTTTAAAATGACATAAAAGGACATATCTATAATTATAAACAAATGTTTGGAGGGTATATCAGTAATTTAAAGTTTTAACAGCTCCAAAATATTTAAAAAGCTTAATGAATCAACTTTTCATTTATGAGCTATTTGTTTGAAATAAAAGCTTGAAGTAAATGTATTTAGATGAGATTATTTAACAAAAAAACTAACGGCTCAAAAAAAAAAAAACCCTACCAACCATGCCCTAAGACATTTTCATTAAACTGTATGTCAAACTAATTAAACATTACTTATTTAGAACAATATCCCATCATTAAAAACATGCAAAAATAACTATTAGGGACACAAGAAAGAAATTACTACTAACCAGAGATACCAGCAGTGCAGTAAACAAGAACAAAGATCATGCCACCAAAAGCCCATGCAATACCAAGAATCCCAACACCACCACACTGATCAAGATCCAACAAAGGGTCAGTAGAGCTCTTGTACCCGATAACGGTCAAAACCGTCACGTAAAGAAACAGAAGTGTAGCAACAAACTCGGCTATAAGAGCTCGGTAAAAAGACCATTTGGTTAGCTCATCAGCATCGAACAAGGGTGCTGGTGGTGGTTCATGGTAGTCTTTGCCACCATGGTGCTCAGCTACTTCGACGTCTTTTGTCATGGCTGATGATGATGTTCAAACTTCAAAGAATAGAGATGGATAGAAGTTAGTGTTTTGGTGTGAAGTGTGTGGTGTTGAAAGCTAGGTTGGTATTTATGGTGCTAGTGAGGGATGAGATAGAGTTGATCAATTATTTTTAGTACATGCTGTATATGTTTTTTTGTGTTTTTTTAATGAATATTATCAATTTCACATAATTAAATTTTTAGTACATGCTGTATATTTCTTAATTGTATGATTAGTGTTTTATAAATGTTGTGAAAGCAAGATGTCAATGCATAACAAACTTAAAGAAAAGAGATTTAAATGTTTGTAAGATGAAAGAAATATAAATTAACGGACAGAAAATACCTATCGAAACAAGTATAAATTAATTAACAATAACGTAGGCTACCGCTATAGTATCCAAGCTTATGTATGCATTTTTACTTTTAGTCATACAATAAAAAAGTAAATTACATATATGGTCTATGTGTTATATATATATTTTTTTTGAAAGGCGAATTAGTACAATACTAAGTTAGTTATTCGATTCTACAGTACTTACTCAGAAGGTAATCTCTATCAACCTCGAATAATAATTAGTGATTCGATTCCACAATACATACCCAGAAGGTAGTCCCTGACAGCATCAAATCGACGCATCTATGGGACATATATGGTCTATGTGTTATATTGATAGCTATCGAAATGCCTATACTCTCACTCGTGACTCGTCCAAGTAAAATGAAAAACCTAGTGATGGATTTTAGTTCTCAAATTTGTTACTCTTTCTAATAATAATTTGATAGACAATTTGTTTTTAGATTTTTATTTACTTAAGCCAATATGATTATCTTCAGAATATAATGAAAACTTGGTGCCAATTTAGTGATAATATAAAGTTACATATGTGCTCTAATGGAACCCCTCCAATGGAACCCTTTCATCAAGTTTCACAATTAAATGGTTGTGCGTTTAAATCTTATTTAATTATGTGAAATTGATATGGGGATAATACTTTTAAATAGCATCATACTTGTTTAAAAATACTCTTCTGGATATTGAATAATTTTTTTTGCTTATATGAGTACCAAACTTTCAATTTTGGACTTTTTGAAATACTTTATGACATTATTGCCCCTCAAATTATTAAAAATTTAGGGGCAAAAATGTCACAAAAGTACCTCAAAAAGTTCAAAATTGAAAGTTTAATACCTCAAAAAGTCCAAAATTGAAAGTTCAGTATCCGTATAAGCAAAAAAAATTATTCGATGCCTAGAACAGTATTTTTAGACAAGTAAGATAATTTTTAAAGTTATTATCCCTATTGTATATATATTGAGATATTTAGAATCTTAGATTGTTAAAAAATAGTTACATATATGTACTCCTAGTTCTAAGACCACTTACAACGGTGAGGGTCAAAAGCACGTTAAGGACCAAATTGAGCACGTTAAACGCACGTTAAGGTGCGTTATCTGTTGTGACCATACCACGTTAACGCAGCGTTAAGGGCTGCGTTATACCCTTAACGCTGCGTTAAGGGCAGAAACTGTAAAAAAAAAAAAAAAATCATTCTAGCCCCCTTAAACGGCTATTTCATGCGTATGAATTCAAAATGGAAAATTATAAAACATGCCCTTGTGTTTAATACTTAATAACGGCTATATGTAAAAAAAATAAAAAAAATTCAAAACCAATTTCACTCTCCTATAAATACCCATTTCACACCACACTTTTTTCACACTTTTACAAATCAATATACTACATCTTACACTATCTTCTTCAACCTTACACTAAAAAAAAAAAAAAAAAAAAAAAACGTTTTTCATTCACAATGGATCCGAATCAAGCTAGCAACTTTTCAGATGACGAAGAAGAGATTCAGTGGATGGCATCCGTGTACGAACAAGTTGTGCAGATGGAACAACAAGAAGCAGCTGGACCTTCGATTGCACGTGGGCATATCTTTCGTGAACGTGAGATTGCTGAT
Source organism: Artemisia tridentata subsp. tridentata (assembly GCA_021014915.2). Classification (NCBI taxonomy): domain Eukaryota; kingdom Viridiplantae; phylum Streptophyta; class Magnoliopsida; order Asterales; family Asteraceae; genus Artemisia; species Artemisia tridentata. The sequence goes on from CP139503.1 coordinate 261,525,411, forward strand.
GAACGTTTGCGTGCCGACTATTTCGATCAAGACTGTAAGTATCCGGCACGGGTTTTTCGAAGAATATTTCGTATGAGCCGGCGACTATTTCTACAAATAGTCGAAGGTATTCAATCTTATACCTCCGATAATCTTCCTGATCATTTTAAGTTTTTTTCTGAAGCGAAAGATTGTACTGGTCGAACAAGTATAAGTGTTCTTTTGAAGTGTACATCTGCCGTACGCCAATTGGCGTACGGCACGTCACCCGATGCGTTTGATGAGTATTTGCAAATGGGTGCGACTACATCATCTGCGTGTTTTGATAATTTTAACAAGTGCGTTATTGATTTGTTTATGCCGGAGTATTTAAGAAAACCAACATGGACCGACATTCAAAGTATTTACGAAAGACATGAGTCGGCCCATGGTTTTCCTGGAATGCTTGGTAGCATTGATTGCATGCATTGAGAGTGGAAACATTATCCGGTTGCTTGGAAAGGGCAATTTGGTAGGGGTGATAAAAAATATCCAACTATAATGCTTGAAGCAGTTGCTTCACAAGATTTATGAATTTGACATGCATTTTTTGGGATGGCGGGGGCGAATAACGATATTAATGTTTTGGATAACTCACCGTTATTCGACGACATTCTTAATGACGTCGCCCCTGCAACATCTTATATGGTAAATGAAAGGAGGTATAAAAAGGGCTATTACTTAGCCGACGGTATTTACCCACAGTGGGCTACGTTTGTAAAATCCTTCTCGGCAACAACTGACGCGAAACATGGTTACTTTAAAAGGAAACAAGAAAGTGCACGAAAGGATGTCGAACGTGCTTTTGGTGTGCTTCAAAGACGTTGGGGTATACTACGACAACTGGCACATCAATTGGAACTTGCGAGGATAAAGAGAATCATGTATTGTTGCATTATTTTGCATAACATGATTATAAAAGATCAAAAGTTTGCACTACGTGATTTTAGCGATATGTGGGTGGATCCGTCACTACGTTTGAGGCAAAACAGGTGGATCGACAGATGCGATGGCCAACGTCGAAGGGCAAGAGAAATACGCGACAGAGAAACGCATACTCGACTCCAACGAGACCTTATGGAACATGTTTGGTAGAAGCACCTTCAACATCAAGAAGAAGAATATTCAGAAGACGATGAATAAATATTTAATTCATTATCATGTTATGTTTTTTAAATTTCGTTGTAATTTTTTTTTAAGTATGTTATGTTTTTTAAATTTCGTTGTAATTTTTTTTTTTTTTAAGTATGTTATGTTTTAATGAATGTTATGTTTTTAATAAATGAAGTGTGATTATAAATTTAGGGGTTGAATTTGAAAATATTTGATATAAAGGTGAGTTAAGGTGTGTTAAAGCTGAGTTAACTGTTGGGTGTATTAAAGCTGACGTGGCATGACTTAAAATTTAAGGCTGAGTTAACTGTTGTGAGTGGCCAAAAACAATTGAGAGACTTTTTTCCTTGTAGAGTTTTCGAGAAGTTCCAGCTACAGAGATCGGATAAGACGGGTGCGTTTGGTTCGCAAGTGAGATTGGAATTGGATTTGGATTTGGGAAAGGTTTGAAAGATTTGGGAAAGGTTTGAGGAAAAAGTAGGAGAGAGAAAATATATTATTATATATATTATTATATATAATTTATTAATTTTATATTATATTTAAATATTATATTATAATTAAAAAAATAAAACTGTGAAAAGGACATGCATTGGGGCCCGCTGTTTCAGTCGATACCACCAAAAACCCACCACACTAGTGTGGATTGATATTTGCTGTCAGAAGTTTTCGGTCAAATGTATCAACTTGAACCAAACATGGTTTTTAAGGAGGCTATCAATCCATACCCGGTACAAACCGTAAACCAAACGGGCCCAAGACGAAATGTTTCTTCTTATATCTTCTTGAGTTTCCTCAAATCGAGTAATTAATTAGCCAAACTTTGTCATTTGGCGTCGAAGATGTGGCTTAGTTTCATTAGTGTTTGAATTTAATTTATTATATTTATTTATATACTGAAAGTGTGAATTTTTGAAATAACATAGTTAGTAGTGACTTCATTTTCGTAAGACGTAGTTTGGTGAGCCTAGATGTCTTGTAATCATCCAAATATTATTGGTATAAGAACTTCATGTAGAATGCACAAACTTTATATTATTGTACGAAAACTTAGTCCAATACCCCAATATATATATATGATGGTTGTACTACTTTTGCATTGTGAAAAGGTCTCATGCAAGCAATTGATGAGTTACGTTATTCAGGGCATAAATTTTAATCAGTCATGTATTTCATGAGTTATGTTGAATTAATTATATATATGTTGGGCTTTAGTTATGTTTTTTACACGTAAAATTCTGAAGATGTCTACTTGTCTAGCTAACAACAATGGGCCTGCACGTTGTTGCGGAAATGCGATGCTAAGTCTTATTTGAAAGTTAGTCATTAAGGACTAAAGTTGAGAAAGATTGATAAACCAAATGACTATTTTCGAAAACTAATTGTGAAAATAATATGTTTTTTTCGGAAAAAGTCTCTAGAATTCTCGGCGCGTTGCATCGTTAGTTCCCGGAGGACCTAGCATGCAAAAACATTTACACCTTAGGGACTAAGTTGCATATGATGACTGTTAACCCTAGGACTATTTTTGAAAAGTAATTCTGGAAATAATATGTTTTTTTTGCTGAAAAAGTCCTTAAAATTCTTGGCGCGTTGCAACGATAGTTACACCTTAGCGACTAATTTGCAAACGGGTACTGTTTCGTCCACTGTAGCAGCTACAGTACTTTACTACATTGGCCCTTCCCCTTTTAGTCTATCGATAATAATTTGGAGATGATTTGTACCTACTCAAAAGTTGAAATTTGCAAGTCTGTATTCATGATTAAAATAAACCTTTTTTCAGAAATTATATATTTTTTATTCAGATGTATAATTATTTGGATAAATTAAATTAAACAAGTCATAACAACTCAAGGCAGCTCATATAAGCAAACCATGTCCCTATATAATTACTATATAAGCTAATCTTCAATATTATTATCAAGCTTATCTTTTCAAAAGATTTTATACTGAAATTGATATTCTACATGAATTATATATGAATTTTCAGTTTTCAGACATTTTACGTATAGGTATTTTCTCAAGCTGAGTATATAAAATGGTTTATATATGTGGTTTGCTTTAACATATTTATATGCTTTAATACCTTATGTACGTACATATGGAACTGTAAAGTGATAACCATATAAAAATCTCTAGCACTGTTGCAAGTCATTTTTAGTGGGGGGGGGGGGGGGGGGGGGGGGGGGGGGGGGGGGGGGGAAGAAAAGACAAGGTGATGTTCAAAAAAAAAAAGAAAAAAGAAAAGAAAAGAAAGTAGGTGGATTGATGTCTCGTATAAACTCTTGGGACGAGGTTGTGGATAGTCTATGTTCTCGCCTCTCTAAGTGGAAGATGAAGACTCTCTCAATCGGTGAAAGATTAACCCTCCTGAAATCGGTCTTGGGTTCGACGCCTATTTATTATATGTCTATGTTTAAAGTCCCTTCTCAGGTGTTAAAAAGAATGGAAGCTATTAGATGTCATTTCTTCAATGGGGCTGAGTCTCACGAGAAAAAAATGTGTTGGGTTAAATGGAGTAGTGTTTTGGCGTCGAAAGAGAAAGGGGGGCTGGGTGTTTCGAGTTACTTTGCTTTAAATCGAGCGTTGATGTTTAAATGGGTGTGGCGTTTTCGTAATGATGGTAAATCGTTGTGGGCTAGGTTTATTAAAGCAATGTATGGTAGAGATGGTAATCTTGGTACACTAGCCAAAACTGCATGGATGGAAATTGTTAATGAATTACATAAGCTTAAAAATCAAGACATGGATCTTATTAGTTTGATGAAGAAAAAAGTTGGTAACGGAGTAGATACGTTTTTATGGGAGGAAGTTTGGAGGGGTGACAATATGTTCAAAGCTTGTTTTCCTAGAGTCTATGCACTTGAATCTGATAAGTCGATTACAGTGGCTGCTAAATTGGCATAGGATGACTTGGGTTCTTCTTTGCGTAGGATGCCGAGGGACGGAGCAGAGATGATGCAATTTTCTGAGTTGAATGCGGCTATTGCTGGTTTGCAGCTGCCTATGATTCACGATAGATGGTCATGGTCTGTTGTAGGTTCGGGGGATTTTTCTGTAGCTTCGGTGAGAAAGTATATAGACGATCATCAGATAGTAGGCCACAGTTCTATAACTCGTTGGGTCAAAGCGGTTCCGATAAAAATAAATATTATGGCTTGGAAAGTAAGGCTCGATTATCTCCCTACTCGCCTTAACCTTTCTAGAAGAGGTTTGGATCTTCAATCCATTCTTTGTCCGATGTGCAATAAGGAAGTTGAATATACAAATCACATATTCTTTGCTTGTTCTATGGTGCGTGATCTCTATCGTAAGATTGTTTCATGGTGGGATGTTTGTTACTCGGAGTTTTCATCGTATGAGGAATGGTTAGATTGGTTGTTAAACCTTAACATGCATTCTAATCGTAAAGCTATCTTGGAAGGTGTTGTATACATAATGTGGTGGCTTGTGTGGAGTTTTCGGAATAAAAGTCTCTTCGGTTCAATCCATCCTTCCAAAGCTATCATTTTTGATGAAGTTGTTAGCCGTTCATTTTTTGATGTAGATATAGATGCAAGGCTAGTTTTAATTGGGTAGACTGGTTTAAAAACCTTTCTCTTATTTCTTTGTAATGTTTTATCTAGCTTCTTACTAGTTGTCTTATTAAATCCGCCGTTCAAAAAAAAAAAAAAAAAAAGTGAAAAATAAAATAAATACCAAGTTTGTCATAACTAAAAAGTTTATTAACCACACAATTACGTTTGCACAATAACTTACTCTTTTTGTTCTCCTGTCTGTATTTGATTAATGATTAATAAATACTCCTTCCGTCTCAAAATAATTATCAGGAGATAAGAATCACTTAATTTAATAAAAGTGGGGTCACTTTTATTTTCAATCACTCAAAGAGAATATTCCTCTATTATATTCTCTAGTTTTTACTTAAAAGGGAAAGTAGAAAATTATTTTGTGACATCTCAAAATAAAAATATGGACAATATTTTTGAGACGGGTGGAGTATTAATAAAGAACTGTTAAGTTAAAGCAAATTCGCATGGTCGGTATAACACAATAATATGTGATCGATATATTTTATTTCATAATCGATAAGATGTTGATTTTTTGAACAAATAATCGATGTTGATTGGTAGTAGTAAATACAAATATGAGAACGTTAATGTCCTCCGAAAGTGTGATGCAAAAGTAGTACAGTATTTAAGTTTTGTGGCGGCTTAGGCAATATAGTGAGAACACCTGTCGCAATTGTAGTGAAGCCACTTCATAAAATTATGGTATTTGCCAACGTAATAAGACCGACCATCGATATTATATTAAAACCGCCCACTTTCTCTCCACCACTTATATAATTCTTTCATTAAATTAAACATGCGAAAATGGACGAATAACTTTATAATCTAATGCAGTTTAAAACTTTTATAGGAATACATGTTCTTTTACCCCGACGTATAGTGTCTATATTACGTTTGTTAGAGCACGCGATATGACACAACCATATTAACTTAGGTTGACGTATGTGTTACCACATTATGGCCCGTGTGGTTAAGATAATGTTGATTGATAAACCGTCGTGTAGAATTGAATCTTTTAGTGATTTTTTAAAAATGTTTGAAAAGAAGATTTTATTATTATTATTATTTATTATTATTATTATTATTTTTTTTAACGACACATTTTACAACTTATACCAGCTATCTCACAAATTATATCTCACGTGTCTCCAACAAAACTTGAACCCATAACTTCTAGGTTGATGGACCACTCATATACCGCCGAGCTAAGAAACTTTTGGTTCAGTTTTTAGTATTACAATTACGAGAGTGGTTCTTATTTTAATGTTGATGTGCCTGCACTTTTTGGTTGGACAGAGTTACGATACCAAATGTTCTAAATCATTATGTTGTGTATAAACAAAAACGAAGACATTATATTTCTTATGTCTTAAAATTGTGTTCGTCGTACTTTTTTAGTATATTTCAAAATTAGTTTACTCTAAATTAGAATCAATTAAACATTTTATAAAACTCAACATAAAGTTTTATTTGTCATAGTGTATAGTACTATAGTGATTCATGTTAGAAGGCTGCCAAAAACAAATGAAAGCTAGATCTAGAATTAACCGTACAACTTATCAATGAAGTACAAGGGCAACATTATTTATCTTCTCACAATCACGAATATATTGGGACCCATAACCCGTGAAAGAAAGTATTGGGAGTTACTTTACTTTACTTCTACTTTTTTCACAATCACGAATATATTGAGACAAGTTATAACGTAGGACCAACTTATAAAAACAAAAAGAAAACAAAACAGAGAAACAACAATTAATTGCCTTGAAATTAGCTGAAATCAAACTGATGGTGTACCATTTCACCTCTGGGAGCCTAGCCTCCGATGATGCACAAGTGGCACTCTGAAAGTCTTTATTGGCGTAAAGCCCACCAGGCTACCGCAAAGAAACCCGCAAATACACAAGAGTCCAAATCACAGAGCCTCAACGCTCTGAAGAGCTTTAGCCTTCGAGGAAATAAAAGCTCCGGTGCTAGAAGACAAACAGAATATTTCGTAGACCATATACGCATAACGGTTGTCCTTTATCTTCGCACATATAGACACCTGCACGTGGGAACGATCTCGGAGCCTATTCTCAGAGCCTTCCTATTGGCCACAGAGACTATGCTCCATCTCAGCCAATCCAGCTGAGACACATGGCAAGCCTAGATCATTTCTAGAGTTTGCCTATAAATAGCCGACTCATTTCATCCGATTAAGGTATGTCACTCACTACCTTTTTACTTTCTCTCTTTAAACATTATCCCTAAATACTAGAATGACTTACTCTCACGCCGGAGTCGGTTCGCATGGTCCATCCTTGCGCTCCGTCTAACCCAAGCGAGTTATTTTGTCTTATTGCATATACCAAGTAACTCATAGAAGTAATCAGCTTGTGTCTACCACAAGCTCTGATCCAGAAAGTGTTGTTTAATGAACTTGAGATGAAGCATCTAATTTTAGTTTACTGCGCGCTAGCATTTCTTGTTGCTCGATGCAATTATACAAATATTAGCAAATATAACAGAAGTCTAATACAACATGCATGAAGGACTTGAATTATTTAATCGAGAACAATTGTGAGTGGGATATTGATAGATCGCAAAGGCGCTTAGTAGTTCCTTTGTAGCTCCTTTCCAAGTGGTGCCAAAGAATTTTTCCGTGTGTATTTTGGTAGAGTTTCTTAAGGTGATTTCTGAGGTAGTCTAGGTGTTTTAATATCATTCTCATTTACTTAGTTTGATGTTTTGTACTTCGCAGCTTATCGATAGTGTTTCCAGTCTGTAGCGATGAAGACAAGACTAATGAGCTAGTTGAATCGTTTATGGAACAAATGAAGCATGTCACACGTGTGAAAACTAGAAGGAAAAAAAGTAAGGTATCAATCAAGCCTACTATGTTTCAAAGCAATATGGCCACTTGTTTAGGTATATCATCTTAAATATTTGCTTTGGTCCAACAATTTCTTCCTCTGAAGTGATGCAATGACCCAAAGCCAACAAAGATTCAATACACCGTTATACTATATATTAATTGTCGTGGAGTACGTTGTCGTTTTGATGATGGGTTTCTTGCCAAAATTGGTGGGCCATTTTTGGCCTTATGTTGCGGCCTGTTTTTGCTAAATTTGGTCCGTTTAGGTGATAGATAATACTCCCGAACCTTCCACATTCATCTTCATTACTTACATAAAGTCTCAAAACTCTCACATACAGACACACACAATCAAATCAGATTATCGAAACACGACAGTTACGGTTTCAGTTTTGGGGGTTTTTTTTTTTTTTTTCATGCTCGGTTGCAATTAATCAAAACACAAGAGCTAGGGTTTCAATTTTTAGGGGTTTTCTTTGTGCACGAATTCACTGGGTCAAGGTATGCTTTTTTTTGGCCGGTTATCCTTGATTCATGTTCGGTTGCAATTAATCATGTTGTGAATGACGCAACATGATAAACTCGAGTGTAAATTAGGGGTCGGTTAATTAAGGTATGCTTTTTAGTGGCGATTTGGGTTCTTTGCAGCAGTTTCCGATTTGGATTTCGGGTCTCAATTGCAGTGATAGTCTGAAGCCGGTCCTGTTGATGCTTACACTGAGGTATAACTTTTTTTATTAATCACTTTAATTTCATGTTATGCATACAAAGTGTTTGATAGATTGTCTATTTTTTTATGATTTATTTATAGTTTTTAATTAGCTTTGCTGCTTTATGCTGCTTAAACTTTTGAGAATTGGTAAATTGCTTTTAACGATTTTTAAGTATTTGAAAAGTTTTTGATTGTTGATGGAATAAAAGAGGTATTGACTGCGCCTGTTGCGGTTGATTGTTTTGTTTTTGTTTTTGTTTTTTTCTTTTTCTTTTTTTCTTTTTCTTTTTCTTCGGAGATAAGTAAAAAGCTGGCATCTTCAGGTGTTCTTGCGATTGATTCGAGGTTTTAGGCATCCAGAATCAGCGTCGTCTGATGATGGGTGTGGTTCGTAAGTAATAAGTGTGTGGAAGTCGGGTGATGGTAGTGGAGCAGAGGAAAAAGTTGTGGTTTCGTTTGGTCATTTGCCTTCGAGGTAATTCTTAAAACATCTTTATAATATCAGCACCATTTTTTGAATGAAAGAAATTAATCCCAATCTTATTTTTTCAGGATATCATACAGCGTTTAAAACGCTAACGTTTCGTTGCAGGCTTTTTCTGCCAAAATTGGTGGGCAATTTTTGGCCTTATGTTGGAGCCTGTTTTTGCCAAACGACGTGTGAAACGCCGTTCTTTCCTAATTGTTTTTGGCCTGTTTCGGTCAAGATAGTGATGGGCTATGATGATTACCTATTGTTGTCTGAGTCAAATGATGTTGGTCGTTGGAGGTCTGAGCCGTAACTTGGCGGGGCAATGACCGGATGGCGTTATAGCATACTTGCAATTACGCAACCGAGTTACTTTGCAGCCATGGCGGTACTCTGACCTTATTGACCATTATTAATTTCCGTGGAATACGTTGTCGTTTTGATGATGGGTTTCCCGCCAAAATTGGTGGGCCATTTTTGGCCTTATGTTGTGGCCTGTTTTTGCTAAATTTTGTCCGTTTAGGTGATATATAATACTCCCGAACCATCCACATTCATCTTCATTACTTACATACAGTCTCAAAACTCTCATACACAGACATACACAATCAAATCAGATTATCGAAACACGACAGTTACGGTTTCAGTTTCGGGGTTTTTTTGTGCCGGCTACGCTTGATTCATGCTCGGTTGCAATTAATCAAAACACAAGAGCTAGGGTTTCAATTTTTAGGGGTTTTCTTTGTGCACGAATTCACTGGGTCAAGGTATGCTTTTTTTTTTGGCCGGTTATCCTTGATTCATGTTCGGTTGCAATTAATGTACATTCTTTTCCCATCTAAATGTTGGAGTTTGTGGATAAATATTAATAGTTGTATGTCTAGTATCGAACCCGAGATCACGGGATTGCACACGTTACGAATGAAGGAATTAATGAACAATAATTAATATATAAATGTTATGTATATTTAATTATTTAAACACAAGTAAATGTTAACGGACGTTAGTAATTAGCAAGTATTGACTAATGATCGTTAAATATCAAAGATAAAGGACTAGAGTGTAAAATTGGACACGAGAAGGATCCGGAAGAACCTTGGGTCCTTGTGGTCGGTCGTGGGAAGGGTTGGGGTAACCCAATCCAACTCAACTTGTTCTCCAAGTTTACACACTATAAATACAAGGCTTAGGGTTATTTGTTTCTCACCTTTTGTGCACAAGCTATAACCCTAAAATTGTTTTTCTTGTTCTTCTCTTTGTGGCCGATCGTATACAAACCCCTAAGGGTTTCGATTTGCTTGTTTTCATAAAACAAACTTTTGTGTTTTCATTAACTAGCATTAACATTAATTCGGTTATAGTTCGTGTGTACAAGAACGTGGTATAATCACACTATTGATTATATCTTGGATCGATTAACAAAACGGTAAGGGGTTAATCAATAGATCCCTAATTCACATAAACCCTAATTAGGGTTCTTCATATTGTTCAAGATTCAAGATTTGCATCGGGTACGTTTTCTTTATGTTTAAGTTAATTCTTTATATGTTATACTTATGTGTTTACACGCTTCCGCACTTGTGTACTTTGTGTTATGGAGTTTTTGATTGTCATGGTTTTCAAATTCCAACAGTGGCATCACGAGCCATGTATAACATGTAATTGATTACTTAAACAATAAAAAACGTATCTTTAAATTGTTTAGAATATACATGTTTTATTTTCTAGGGTTTTATTATTAAATTTTTTTTTAATTAAAAGTCGAAACCCTAACCCTAATTTAGGGGGGGTGTCGATTTGATCCATAAACCCTAATTAGGGTTTGTGTTTTTTTTTTCATAATTAATTGTGATTAATTAGAAACCCTAGGTCTTTAAACAATTGTTGTGTTATGTATCTTGTGACATAATTGCTATATGATATGCATGAATCCGTGACTATACATGCATATTAGTCACGGATAATTACTTGAATTAAATTGTTTAGATGTTTGCTACATGTTTAGATAAATCTAAAAATTAGGGAAGACCTAATATATTAAATTAATGAATCGGTTATGTGCAACGTGGTATATTATTATTAAAACTTACGCGGCCAATTGTTGGCGACTGTGGTCCATTGGGTACAATGAGCTCGAAAACCAATGGGAGTTTTATTGATTCTATACATAATAATTCACATATAGATTATTAATAGGATTTGTTTAAAAGGTTGCATGTGGCTAGATGTTTCACTAACAATTAATTGTTTTTCTTATTAGTTGATTGTTGTTTTCTTTTAAATTACTTGTTTATTGTTTTTTTTATATGTGATATGTTAAAGTAAGCAATAAAAAGGGTAATTTTCAAAGAAAAATTAAATTGGACTAATAACGGTGAAACATAAAGTGATAAAGTATCGATCTTGCGGTGTCTTATGTGCCGATAGTGGTCCGATTCGCACGGTAATCAGCTCCCAGGCGAGACTAGCAAGATCTAAACTTTGTTACTTAATTTTTTTTAAGATTAAGATCATAAACTTTTGCTTGATTGATGTTTTTGTACAATAGTGTGTGAAAGGCGGACCAAAGTTGACAAACTGTGTGGTGGGTTTATCTGGAGAGGGGTTTTTTAAGAGATTCGCTCCTACCGGCTCTCCGGGCCCGCTTGTGCGTCAACTGCGACTTACCTATATCACTATTTACGTACACTATCATCTTAAGGGTGATTTACCTCAATTCCACGCGCCACTTTTGTGGCAAATATTCGAATAACATGTAAGAGTAGGATATGTGGGCGATAATTGTTGGTACTTCTTTAATTGGTGAACCCAATACCTCAAGTACATAGTTTTGGTTTACTCTTAACTAATTGGTTAATAAAAATTGTTTTGAAAACTAATGATACAAAGATGAGTGCATGCGTCTTTGTACATGTTTTTGTCACACCAAAAACTAAATACCCTAAAATTTAAGTTACATGCCATCTAACTATAAGGAACACTTGAAGTTAATTTTGGGTATGCGTGAGACCTGGACTAAAATTAATGACAAGGTAAATTTTCGAGTGTGCGTGAGACCACACATGGATAATTTACAGTTTCTAAGTTAGACGACTTAATTAAGCTGATGCGTGAGACCTAGAGCTTAAGGCATGAGATGGGATGAAACATGCTTACATGACATATTGATGAATCAATATGATGTAAATCCCATAATGATCTAGGAATTGGAAAATTGTTTGCCAATTATTGTTCGACAATTACCTAGTTGAATACTATCATTACTAGCAGATCAACTGATGTAATGGTACTATGTCAATTAGGATCCTAACTTTAAGAAAATACTATGGTTGATATGAATATTTACCAATGGGTATTTTATTTTCTTAAAGAGCTATTATCGAAAATACTAAACTGAATTTTGTAAATTCTTTTAATTGTATTAATGCAACGATAAACCGTAAACATGGATTATTCTTTATTAGTAAATTGATCTACACCCGTAGGGGTTTTGGTTAGAGTCAATTTCATTAAAAGAATAAACCAAGTCTCCTTTCATATGAGAAGCGTGAGACTAAATCCTATTCCTTTTCATGAATGAGAAAGGTATGATGGGAAAATTAGAATTGTCTAAATTCTAAATACATAACTCATAGCAAGTTTTAATCGTTAAGGTTATTGCGAATTTATGAGTTATTAAATTAGAAGCTAGACTAATTACCGCATAATGGTAAAAGACAAGCTAGTATATCTGTTTGTTTTGTTTTAACCATTTGATGATACTACATACAATTGTTGGAATTGTAGACCTATTAAGGAAGAAATTGCATGTCAATTTTTCAAGTTAATAGTAAGCAATGTGATGAATCACATTTGGCGTAAATGTGGATAGTCCATCAGTTACGTAGTAGAATTCAATCTTTTAGAACCTAAGTAATTGTTACGAATAGGTTTTGTCAAAGATGTAGGAAAGTAACAAGGACACTCTTTCCTTTCACTGGTTTATGAAACACTTATTATGGTGTCGAATTCAGTGGGAGTAATGTGTTCTTAGAACTGAATAAGGGATTATTGTAAGTTCTCTAATTCAGTGGGAGTTACAAGATTGATGTGTCTTGATTGTAACTCGGATTATCTTTTGAATGCCTCAAGATAATTACTTTCCAAATATAGATACTAATATTTTCAAGAATAGTCATGTGTGTTTCCTTGATTGATTGAGTAATTCTATATCTACTAGTTATGCTAATGACACAAATCATATTGATCACATTAACAAACACGTGTAGTGTTGTCTATGTGGTACATGATGTTGGTCCATGCACAAGTGGGAGAAATCTTTATTGTGTGCAAGGTACAACATATAAGAATATGATTTAGTAGATTCTCTTAACCGTAAGGTAAGAGATTCTTGTTCTAATATGATTATACATATCTATTCTTAAAAACACTTGGAGTTAATTTTGGGTATGCGTGAGACCTGGACCAAAATTAATGATAAGGTAAATTTCCAAGTGTGCGTGAGACCACACATGGAAAAATTTACAGTTTCTAAATTAGATACTTATTAGAACTTGTGTCAATGTGATAACAAGATTACTTCAACTTTAATATTTATGTATTATTGGAATGACATAAATGCATGAAGTAATATAATACTACTTCAATAATTATGTATTCTTTGAATGACATAAATAAATGAAGTAATAAGTTAACTTGAAAATACTATTGAAACCAAATGATGGTGTTCATGATTACTTTAGTTATAAATATTTATACTTTATTGTAAAGTTATAAATATGAAGTCTTTAAGACTTAGTATAATCTAAAGTAAGACGTTAACTTGTTATGTCTTCTTTATTAAAGACATATACAAGAAGTCATTGAGTTGATCAATGATTTATAACGTGTAGTGAGATTATAACGGTTTATGTCTTCTTGATTGAGACATGAACATGAAGTGACTTATTTAATAAGTACTTGAGTTATAATGCATGCAAGAGGCTTGAAATTCTATTTTACCACATATTTGTGGTGTGTTCAGTTAGGAAAATCAAACTTTATTTGTATTGTTTGATTAAAGATAACTATAACTTCTTTTCTTCCAAAAGTTATCAAGGTTAGGAAATTGAGTATGGATTGAATATACTCAATTAGACTCCTAGAAGATTTATAAGACATTATTTATTATGGAATGTGATGAATCACATTAAGTCTTAAAATGAAGTTCTGAATTTGTTAAACTTCTGATGAAGCTGGATTTTAACAAACGAATGTCAGGAACTATCATGTGTATTTGTAATATCCCAAAAGAGAACAATATGGTGTTGCTTTAATTGCTAATTATTTATAGATAATCTATAAATTACAAAAAGCAAGTGGGAGTTTTATCTTGTAGAGATAAAGTTACAAGATACATAATCTTCTAAAATACACTAGCAAATATCATGATGAGATTAGACATGTAAATGTTGGATCTCAAATGATGGAATTCTCATTCATAGATCCACTTGGATATCTCAGATATTTGATTAATATGCTGAGGATTATATGATGAAGTATTACCAAATAATGAATTGGGTAAATTACTCATACTATGAATGATATAGATGCTGTTCATAAAGATATTCAAATTTTACAAATTTGGTTTATCTTAATTTATCTTAATTCTTAATAGTTAGAGAATGATGATGAGTTTATTTAAAGATAGAAAACCCTAGTGGTTTAAATCTTTATGTAGAAATCATATGGACAATATTGTACACATATTTAATGTATGTCTTGTGACAAGATTATTAATCATACTTAAGTAATTAACTATGATTGAATACTCTTTCATAAGCACATTAAATATATAAAGATAATAATTGTCATATCTATTTTCATTTATATGAAGGATGACAATGGAATATCAAAACTCTTTCTTGAGTGATTACTTGAGCGAGGACGGTAAGTAATCGAAAGGATTTTTGAATTCATAATTATTTTGGAAGTGTACAAAGTGTAATAATCCATGAATGGATTAATGCATGCATCTATGAAATATTCTTATGTTTAATTATTAAATACATTGTTTGATTTATAATTGAAATAAGACAATTTCTAAGTATTCCTAAAAGCTAGTGGGAGTATTATGTTTAATTTCTTAAATAATGTATGTTGTATAACATATGGGAAGTAACATTCCATGTAAGTTAAAATGTTAAGTCTTAACTTGGAATGAAACTTTACTTGAAGAATTTAAGAAGTAAAACATACAACCTTGAGATATATGTTTATTATTATAAACATGTGCGGTAATTAAATCTAGTAAGACATAACATATCATTTAGAAAGTCTAAATGAAAAATATATATCTTTTGATAAGTTAGGACATGAATAAAATCTATGATTGATTCTAGGATTTTCATGTATATCATTGTTGTATCATGTTTGAATGTAAAATGATTTGACAACATTTGATATCTAATAAAAGATATTTGATAAAATTGTGTAATGGATATTCTAATCGAATATGTTTGGACTTAGAATAATGATCCTCAACCTGAAATTGCTCCTAAATTCTAAGTATAAACAATATGGCAAGTTGTTGCGTAATTGTTATAGCCAACAAATCTTGAAAGATTATATGACATCCAAATTACACAATTGATATTAAGTTTACGGAATAGTTAAAAAGGCATATTGTAGTTTTATACAATAGTGTTTGTTTGATTGAGATGACACTCAATACTAGTCATGGTAGGATTTTATCCTTGATAATGGCCATGTGAACTAGTTATGCTTAACTAAGAAGCATAGTTGCATTATACATTAAAGAGTTAGAATACTTTAAACTCTAAAGTGTTTGAAAGTTTGAATATTATAAATTGGTGATTGAGGATGTCACACCATTTATGAAATAATATGTGGCAGTATCAATATAGTTGATTGCACACATACAAGAATTTCAATAATTCTTGAAATAAGTATTCTCAAAATTATTATAGATCAAAGTTAGTTGAAATTTAATGCCTTGTCAACAAGTATGATTGTCAGTACTTGAGGCATAGTTGTCAACAAGTCATTACTTGAGACAAAATTCATTAACTAGAATTATCATGCATTGATCTATTTAGTGTTTGGATAAAGGACATTAAGCAATTATTATTTATAATGAATTAAAGTACTTAGTACGTTTGTTTTCATTAATAATAAATTGTGTCCTATATTTGCATGTTTAAATCCATGAATAACTTATGTTATTCTAAATTGTCCATTGTCAATTGATGATATGGGAATATCATTAAACTAAGACAAATCTGAGTATTGGTTAGAATATACTTGAAAGTATATTGATGCGTAGACATACCAATTTCACATGATATTCAATGAATTGAATATAGGACTTATCCCAACTACATGATTTTACTTTGTGGATCTTGTCAGTAAGTAAATCATGAATTTAGTTATCCTCAGACTTGAGATACCAGATAAGTTTCATGGATGTAGTGCATTTCTGTGAAGCAATTTACCGCTTACCGTAACTGGGAGTTATAAGGATTGTTTTCAGAAATGTTGCAAAGTCTATGGGTTATTCTTGTAGTCAAGAGAAAATTTGTTCCTTCAAATTTGTTTTGAAGTTTAATACTGCTGGGCCCCTCATAGGGTTGTCAAGATGTTTGCGTGCGCACGCCCAAAGTCTATCTGGAATACGTTCAGATATTTTGGTAATCTTGCTCAATCATAAACAACGAGAAACAGAATTGTTAATTAAAGAATGACTAAGATCCATATCTTTATTAACGTGGTATTAGTAACAAAAGGATGATAATAATGATGAATCATTAAAGGTTTTTTCCAAGAGACCTTCCTCGAGTTGATCTAGGGGCATTGGCGTGTTGCTAGACGCTAACCAATGTCATTACACTATTAATAGATATCCAAGTGGGAGCTGTTGGAGTTTGTGGATAAATATTAATAGTTGTATGTCTAGTATCGAACCCGAGATCACGGGATTGCACACGTTACGAATGAAGGAATTAATGAACAATAATTAATATATAAATGTTATGTATATTTAATTATTTAAACACAAGTAAATGTTAACGGACGTTAGTAATTAGCAAGTATTGACTAATGATCGTTAAATATCAAAGATAAAGGACTAGAGTGTAAAATTGGACACGAGAAGGATCCGGAAGGACCTTGGGTCCTTGTGGCCGGTCGTGGGAAGGGTTGGGGTAACCCAATCCAACTCAACTTGTTCTCCAAGTTTACACACTATAAATACAAGGCTTAGGGTTATTTGTTTCTCACCTTTTGTGCACAAGCTATAACCCTAAAATTGTTTTTCTTGTTCTCTTCTTTGTGGCCGATCGTATACAAACCCCTATGGGTTTCGATTTGCTTGTTTTCATAAAACAAACTTTTGTGTTTACATTAACTAGCATTAACATTAATTCGGTTATAGTTCGTGTGTACAAGAACGTGGTATAATCACACTATTGATTATATCTTGGATCGATTAACAAAACGGTAAGGGGTTAATCAATAGATCCCTAATTCACATAAACCCTAATTAGGGTTCTTCATATTGTTCAAGATTCAAGATTTGCATCGGGTACGTTTTCTTTATTTTTAAGTTAATTCTTCATATGTTATACTTATGTGTTTACACGCTTCCGCACTTGTGTACTTTGTGTTATGGAGTTTTTTATTGTCATGGTTTTCAAATTCCAACACTAAATTTTAATTATTATTTTCTTTTTGTGATTCAGAGGTGTAAGCTTTGGATTAATTGTCTCTATTTCTGACGTTTTGGCCTAAATGGTTTTTGTTTCCCCTTTTATGACATATAAACTGTTGTTTTCTATTGGAGCAGGTTTCTGAGAAGAAAAAAAGGTGGACTTTATCTGCTGGATTACGAAATCAGTTGAAGTTTGATTATAACAAAGATTTAAACAGTTAACTAACTAGAAACAACGACTGGTAACAACTTTGGCCCAGGTAATTGTCGATATCCAGAAACCATTTAGTTATGAATGTATCGTTCCAAGCCAAATTGTATTATGTAGCTTACTTAGCCGGCTTATAAGCTTATTTGAGTTTGATAAAGCCAATAAGCTCACTTTTTATAGCTTAGTCATAAGCTCCATTTAATTTTAACTTGGAACATTATCTCATGTAATATCGTATTTACTTGGTAGTGATTTTGTGGACTAATCCTATGCTTAACAATTTGAGTTTACAACCTGCATTAGTATCCCATTGTAATTGTTTATTGTTAGACTACTAATAGGAAAGTGGCTTAAAGATGATGCTATATACTTATATAAGAATATTTATAGTACAGGGTTGTTTTGCTTATGCACTTATTATTTAGCTAAAGTAAGTACATGTAATAAAGGGGTGTTTGGTAATACATATTTGTTCTACTTTTCTGCATAGGTGCCAAGTAACAAGGAGTGTTTGTGATTACCTGTGTTTGCGATTACTTTTTTTTATTCTTAACATCCTTTTTTTTCAAATGACTAGCCGGAACCTATGTTGCCGCCTTTGCAGTATCTACATGAAACATGTTATATTTATTTCATTATTTGTAGTACTACAAGAAATTGAGATGATTCAATGCTTCTTAGCTAATATCACCTGATTCTATGCATATACAGGTCTTGCATCATAGTGCCGATTATATCAATACCAACCACATAATATGGGATATGTACTTAAGGATCTCCTTCCTAGACTGGTCTACAAAGGAAACGACTGGATCAACAGCAGCATGTGACCCCATTTGCTTGCAGGTATTGTATCAACGATTGTTAAAAAATTAATTAAAACTAATCTTGCCACATATTATTTGCACTATTGCGTTTTCCCTAAACAATTTTCAGGTGGACTTGACTGTCTATGCAATGTTACATCTGAGTGACAATGCAGGTTTTTTCTAGCATAAATTCTTCTAATTATATTTGGCATTTTTATAGCGACTTTTTGTCTCAGATTGAGTTATTTAGTTATTTTTCAATCTTTGACAGCAGATTTATTGTTGAACTTGCAATTACATGCGAGAAATCAAGTCGCCGCGTGTTTGAAGGATTCACGAGAGACGGTACAATATGAAGCCAATGTAAGCAGCGAAAAACATCAAACGAAATAACGACATTATCAACAAAACGACAAGTGGGCTGCCCCGCCGCAACGCGGCAGGTTTACGTAGCATTTACTGCCGATGAGGGGTAAGCAATAGCACACACCCCTTATAATTGTTTATTATGTTTTAAGGCATCATGGACTTTGTGGTTGCAGCCAACGTGGGCGTTTGATGTTGCATAAACCTTTATTTGCCGATCTCTCGCCATAAACCACGTTTTATAATAAAACTGGTAAGTTATTTTTATTTGATTTGTTTGAACGAGGGTTTTGAATTAGGGTTCTTTTGTTGTTTTCTTAGGGGGTGTTTGGATGAACTTATTCGTAATGCCCTATGACCAAACACGACTAAAAACGTGAAAATTTTTCGCAAAATATACACCCTGAAACTGACATGTTGTTACTCTTTTACAAGCTGATAAAAATCTATACACATTTAGACCTTGAGACTAATTTTAAATGAAACTAGACTCAATTACCTTCAAAACGATAGGTGGCACGACCCGTGACGACTTACGGTTCAAAAGATACGATTTTTCAAAATTTGTCGAAAAACTGTCAGCGACCTCCATCCGATCGGATCGCCAGCCATCCGATCGGATGGGAGGTTCTGTCCAAAATTTTCATTTTCAAAATCCTCGGCCGAAACTCCGACCTCCCGGACTCGAAACTTATCCAAACTTTTCAGATTTCTTTAATATGTCCATAAGATCATTTTCATACAAAAATATCTTCCGTTTGACCACCCGGAATAGTACTTTAAAAATGGACGGGTTATGCATAAAACCCATTTTAACCCATTGACACCCAAAACCACTTAAACCACTTTATTTACCCACCATACTTAACCAATATCCATAACTTAACCTACTAAACTTGACCCATACACTCATGACCCGTTCACACTCCAAAATGGGTGAGAACCCGCTTCTACCAAACACCCCCTTAAATGCCATATTCACTACACAACTTTTACCCATAACACTTAACTACAACATAACCATTTAAACACATACATAACTTGACATTTCTAATATTTTGAAAAGTTATTGGTACAAGGTCTTAACCCGTAGCTTTCCAAAATTGGTGAAATTGACAAATTGCCAAACACCACCCAACTACTACCAAATTCATAAACCATGAGACTTCTTGACATTTACATGAACTTGTCCTACGACCCAACTTGAACAATGAACATAAAAGACGACAAGACCGTTAAATAACAAAATGACCATATGGATTGAAATATACCCAAGACACGAAAAGACACTTTGGGGCTTCCAACTTCAATTGCGTTTGGTCCAAAAGAAAACGGTCTTCCAAACTAGCTTCTAACTACGCTATGCTTCATTCAACGACTACAACTAGGCAAGATCCTTACCCTTGCTTCCTCCGCTAGGACCTACAAAGCCATTAACATCTAAACCGTAAGCGAAAACGCTTAGTAAGTATACAAGATATAATCAACATCACATTCACATGAGATTGGTGATTAACACCAATCATAACATTAACAAGGAGCATCAAATGGGATTATTACTCACCTTGACCAAGCAAGTAATTAAATAGCATTTACACAACTAGCATTGGATCCAAGCTATCATACATTCACAAGCTCCATAATAATCACATTAACACAAGCATAACATTAACAACATAACATTAACAAGGATTATACTCATATACTTACCTCTAATCCTACTAGCTTCCTATTTGGCTTGACTTTGCTTCTACAAATGCTCCCTAGTACAACATTAACTAAAATTAGTGTCTACAAACTAAAGAGACCATCATTTCACTACTTTTTACTAAAATCATTAAAACCCACCATATGAACCCTAATTTTCACAATTGGGGAAAGCCACTTACTTGATAAAAAGACCACAATTAAGGCTTCCTTAAGGCTTCTTAATCACTTCAAGATGGCTAGAATGAGTTAGATGATAATTTTGGCTTTCCCTCTCTTTTCTTCTATAAATGTCGACCCACCTCAAGTACTCTCCCAAAGTTTCCAGATTATTCAAGAGCTAGATATTTAATCATGTGATGATATGAGTTTGGTCTTTTGGCAAGGCTAGTCCTCTTAGTTTCATTCTTCCTAACTTAGCCACATTTTCTTTATTTAACTAACTCTTAAAATATAACACATAGCATATTATATAGTTACATTGTACCTCGTCGGGGTACGGGTGTAACAATTCTCCCCTCCTTAAAGTGAGAGTTCGTCCCCGAACTCTACTCTTGAAATAAGTGAGGATACTTGGTCCTCATTTTCGCTTCCGTTTCCCACCTAATACTCGTACCCTTACGATGCCTCCATTGAACTTTGACTAACGGAATTTCTTTGTTTCTTAATTGTCTCACCTTCCTTCCTAGTATAGCCTCCGGCTCATCTTCTTGCGAAAGCAACTCCGGATCAATTTCAATGTCGTTTATGGTGACCACACTCGACTCGTCCGCCAAGCATTTTCTCAAATATGACACATGGAAGGTATTATGAATACCTCTCATTTCTTCGGGCAATTCCAACACATATGCTACCTCACCTACTCGTTTCAAGATTTTGAATGGTCCTATAAACCGAGGACTAAGTTTCCCTTTGTTTTTGAACCTAAAGACGCCCTTCCACGGGGAAACCTTTAACATAACAAAATCACCTACCTCAAATTCAATTGGTCTTCTTCGGTTATCGGCATAGCTTTTCCACCTATCTTGTGCCGCCTTTAGTCTTGCACGAATCATTTCTATCTTTTCCGTTGTAGCCAACACTACATCCGTGCTTGCCAATTCCCTCCTTCCGACTTCTTCCCAACACACGGGTGTTCTACACCTCCTACCATAAAGCATCTCATAGGGCGGCATATCTATACTCGCATGATAACTATTATTATAGGCGAATTCGACTAAAGGTAAATGATCGTCCCAATTGCCTCCAAAGTCAATCATACAAGCTCGCAACATATCCTCCAAAGTTTGAATCGTCCTTTCGCTTTGCCCATCGATTTGAGGATGAAAGGCCGTGCTCATATGAAGTTTCGTACCTAACTCTTCTTGGAAATCTTGCCAAAAGTTGGATGTGAAACGTCCGTCTCTATCGGAGACTATAGAAATGGGCACTCCATGACGTGCGATTATCTCATTGACATAGATCTTAGCTAGCTTATGAACGGGCATATTCTCTCTAATTGGAATGAAGTGAGCACTCTTGGTTAGGCGATCTACTATGACCCAAATCGTGTCGTTCTTCTTTTTTGTCCTTGGCAATTTCATGATGAAATCCATCGTGATCTTTTCCCACTTCCAAACCGGAATGTCTAACGGTTGAACTTTTCCATACGGTTTTTGATGCTCGGCGTTGACCTTTAAACAAGTTAAACACTTCGCAACGTACTTTACACAATCTCTTTTCATACCCGGCCACCAATAGTTCTTCTTCAAATCACGGTACATCTTTGTAGCTCCCGGGTGTATAGAATATTTCGACTTGTGTGCTTCCTCTAGAATCAATTCTTTGTGTCACTATGAAAAGGAATATAAACCCTTCCATACCGAGTCCTAATCCCGCGACTATCTTCTTCAAGATGTGGAATGTGGGAGGTGATACGTTCATTTTCTCTATTTTCTTCCTTCAATGCCTCCTCTTGAGCTAACTTGATCTTATCAAAAAGGTCGGTGGTGACAATCATCCGCAACGAATGAATCCTAGTGACTTCATTTTGATCCTTGCGACTCAAAGCATCCGCCACTACATTCGCTTTACCCGGATGGTAGCGAATTTCACAATCATAGTCCTTCAGTAAGTCTAACCACCTTTGTTGCCTCATATCCGGATCTTTCTTATCAAGGAAGTATTGAAGGCTTCGATGATCGGTGTAAATCACAAACTTAACACCATACAAGTAATGCCTCCAAAGTTTTAAAGCAAAGACCACAGCCGCAAACTCAAGGTCGTGAGTTGCATAATTTTCTTCATGCTTCTTTAGTTGTCTCGAGGCGTAAGCAATCACCTTTACCCTTTGCATAAGAACACATCCAAGACCGGAATAAGACGCGTCACTATAAACCACCATATCTTCAGTTCCTTCTGGCAACACGAGAATCGGTGCTTCACACAACTTCCTCCGTAGAGTACGAAAGGCTTTATCCTGTTCTTCTCCCCACTCGAACGTAGCGTTCTTCTTAGTGAGCTTCGTTAATGATGATGCAATTTTAGAGAAGTCTTGAATAAACCTACGATAATATCCCGCAAGGCCAAGAAAACTTCGAATCTCACCAACATTCTTTGGCGCATGCCACTTCATCACAGCTTCCACTTTCGAAGGATCAACTTTGATACCATCGGCATTAATAACATGACCGAGGAATTGAACTTCTTGTAACCAAAATTCACACTTTGAAAATTTAGCATACAATCTTTCTCTTCTCAACGTCTCTAAAATCTCCCGTAAGTGCTTGACGTGTTCCTCCTTACTCTTTGAGTAGATAAGAATATCATCGATGAACACTATGACGAATCTATCTAACATCGGTCTACATACGCGGTTCATAAGATCCATGAAAACCGCAGGCGCGTTCGTGAGACCAAAGGGCATAACCGTAAACTCGTAGTGTCCATATCGGGTTCTAAAGGCCGTCTTTGGAATGTCTTCTTCTCGGACCTTCAATTGGTGATAACCCGAACGGAGATCGATCTTTGAAAACCATCGTGCACCTTGAAGTTGATCAAAGAGGTCATCGATTCTTGGTAGTGGATACACATTCTTCACCGTAACTTTATTCAATTCGCGGTAGTCGATGCACATCCGCATACTACCATCTTTCTTTTTAACGAACAAGATTGGAGCTCCCTATGGCGAACTACTAGGATGAATGAAACCCTTGTCAAGCAATTCTTGAAGTTGACTCATCAACTCTTTCATTTCGGACGGAGCAAGGCGATAAGGAGTTTTGGCAATAGGGGTAGCACCCGGAACAAGATCAATACGGAATTCGACTTGCCTTTCGGGTGGAATACCCGGCAAATCTTCCGGAAAGACGTCACGAAATTCATTCACAACCGGAACATCATCGATACTTTTCTTCTCAAAGCTCGTATCTACCACGTGAGCCATGAAGGCATAACAACCACGCGATAAATATTTCCTAGCCTTCATTACGGAGCATAATTTTAGTTCACCTTTTTGTTTATCACCATAGATGACCATTTCACGACCGCTAGAATTTACAACTCGAATGATCTTTTGGCTACAAAGGATAGCCGCGTTATATTTGTCAAGCCAATCCATTCCAATAACAATATCAAATTCCCAGAGCATAATGGGAATTAAGTCGATCTTAAAGACACTTTCATCAATCTCTATCTCTACGTCTCGATATACATTAGACACAACAACGATTTTACTATCGGCTATTTCAACTTATAGGGGTATCGGGAGTTTAGCTAGTGGGGAGGTTAGTTGTTTGCTAAAATCATAAGACACGAAGGACACACTAGCACCCGAATCATATAAAACTCGAGCGGGTACGGAATTAACAAGATGAATACCTGTGATGACATCGGACCCCGCCTTGGCTTCATCGACACTCATTTGATAGACTCGAGCTGTTGGTTTTGGAATCTCCACTTTCTCATTTTTGACAGTTCTCAAAGGCTTTGCTTCAATCGCCTTCGATTTCGGGCAATCCCTCAACCTATGCCCTATCTCGTTACACCCATAGCGTACTATCATCGGTTTGGTGCAATCTTTGCTTTGATGGTCTAAAGCTCCACACTTGTAACAACCCGGCGTATTACGCCTACACTCCCCAAGATGAAACTTACCACACTTTGAACATGCTACCTTAGCTTTGGTTCCCACACCCTTCTTGTCATGGTCAAACTTAGTCTTCTTCCCATCTCGACCTACAAACTCTAGCTTCCTCTTTGGTTCCTTAGCCTCCTTCTCCTTTCTTCTTAGTAAGTCCGCTTCCCTTACTCGAGCTCTACTCAAAAGATCTTCCAAGGTAGTACATTTGAATGGCGAGATTACATCACGAATATCATCCTTAAGCATTCTTTGAAACTTGTCAACCTTAAGCTTATCGTTCCCAAGGTATTCGGGACAATACGGAACCATGTCATTGAACGTCCTCCACAACTCATTCACCGTTTCATTAGTTTGAGTGAGAGATTGGAATTTCTCTCGAATTTTGTCAATCTCCTCAATCGGAGCATACTCGGCACTAAACAACTCCTTAAACTCCTTCCAAGTACATGTTTCGGCCCAAGGCTCACCTTTCTCACACACCTTTCCTTCCCACCAAGTCTTAGCACTATCACGAAGAAAGTTAGTAGCATAGATAACCTTCTTCCTTTCCTCACAACCACTAGTACGGAAAGCACCTTCCACAGCCGTAATCCACCTATTACTAACTATTGGGTCAAGAACACCGGTAAACCGTGGTACATCACAAGCCGTGAAGTCCCGGTAAGTAGCCTTGTCACTCCTAGGTTCTTTCGTTGGACCACATTCTTTCTTAAACTCCTTAAACTCTTCCTTCATTAGTTCCCTAAGGTTTTGCGTTGTTTGCGTGACATAGAATGGCATTGCTTGCTCAATCGCCTTACCCACTCTTTTTGCTAACATTGAATCCAAGGCTTTCATTTCTTCTTCCGAGAAACCCCTAAAGCTAGGTCCCCCGGAACTAGTAGAGGAACTTTCATTGTCTTTGTCTTTGTTACCCACATCGCTTGCCGAAGACTTGGCATGTTTAGAACCCGTGGCTTTTGCAACTTCTTTCGTGTGAGGGGTTTCCATTTCTTCTTACTGAAAATAGCAAGTCTCATATCAAGTACAATCATTTACATAATCGATGCATGAATGACATATATATCCTTATCCTACACACCCTAGCTTGTCACCCGTGTATGGTCTAAATGATTTCAATTTCACATATGTCCCATATTTTTACCACTACGGTGGCCAGACGTAGTCATAAGAATACTTAACATATGGGCCCTCAAAATCATTCAAACAATACACAAATAACAAACACTAGTCTTAAACGCATCTATACAAGGCCTAAGTCCAGGAAATCCTAAAGTGAAATCCTAAATCTCTTAGACCGAAGCTCTGATACCAAGTTGTAACGCCCCGTGACCAAACACGACTAAAAACGTGAAAATTTTTCGCAAAATATACACCCTGAAACTGACATGCTGTTACTCTTTTACAAGCTGACAAAAATCTATACACATTTAGACCTTGAGACTAATTTTAAATGAAACTAGACTCAATTACCTTCAAAATGATAGGTGGCACGACCCGTGACGACTTACGGTTCAAAAGATACGATTTTTCAAAATTTGTCGAAAAAACTGTCAGCGACCTCCATCC
The DNA here is from genome assembly GCA_021014915.2 of Artemisia tridentata subsp. tridentata. Classification (NCBI taxonomy): domain Eukaryota; kingdom Viridiplantae; phylum Streptophyta; class Magnoliopsida; order Asterales; family Asteraceae; genus Artemisia; species Artemisia tridentata. Next base: position 261,551,644 of record CP139503.1, read on the forward strand.
GATCGGATCGCCAGCCATCCGATCGGATGGGAGGTTCTGTCCAAAATTTTCATTTTCAAAATCCTCGGCCGAAACTCCGACCTCCCGGACTCGAAACTTAACCAAACTTTCCAGATTTCTTTAATATGTCCATAAGATCATTTTCATACAAAAATATCTTCCGTTTGACCACCCGGAATAGTATTTTAAAAATGGACGGGTTATGCATAAAACCCATTTTAACCCATTGACACCCAAAACCACTTAAACCACTTTATTTACCCACCATACTTAACCAATATCCATAACTTAACCTACTAAACTTGACCCATACACTCATGACCCGTTGACACTCCAAAATGGGTGAGAACCCGCTTCTACCAAACACCCCCTTAAATGCCATATTCACTACATGTTAGGAACACGTTTTAATTATTTACAAGTCTTGTTCATTTATAATGTTGCAAGTTTAATAGGATTATATTGTTTGTAATTATGGACCGGTCCATTAGTAATCCATGGACCGGTCACAATAGATAGTTCATGTTAGTAACATGCATGGGAATATTCCTAGAATGATTCCCTCCCATTGCCTATAAATACAAGGCATGGGGTACATTCTAAATGTCGGTTTTTCATGTATTTGTGCGGAAGCTATGCTCGTGTAAAGTTTGATCAAGTGAAAAGCCTACCATTCTTATTCTTCTCTTCTTAGTTCTCTTCTCTAGTTTAGCTTATTAGCTTATTACTTATTTCCATACGTAGCTTATTAATCTAGATAGTAGTACGAGTTCTTATTGTCTTAACGTGTGTGTGTTTGAGATCTAAACGGGACCTACAAGTGGTATCATACGCCAAGGGATTATTAAGATAGTGTGTTTGAGTCGTTAGTATTAGTGATTACGTTGGTTTTTTTAAGATCTAGTAAGGTTTTAGTTCAAATCTTTACGTTATAACTCTTATTTGTGTTGATAAATCACTTTGAGTCGTTAAAACTTTCACAAATCTTCGTCCACTTTCATTATCTAATCGTTAAACAAGCTTAATCTTCGTTAAAACTATTGGTTACTAATCGTTTAACGTCAAAAACAATAGTGATTTTTGGTTATTTGAATGATTTAGTGTAATCCGTATTATTAGCGATTGGAAAAAGTTGATGAAAAGTCCTACTTTGGTTTCTGAGTGAACTTCGACAAAAAGGGGTTTTATCGCAGTTGGCAATCAAGAAAGATTAGGGTTTCATCGCAGTTGCAAGTTAACTAAGGGTTCTATCGCATTTGGCAATCAAGATAGATTAGGGTTTCATCGCATTTGGGAGATCTTCGATTATCGCATTTGAGACTCAGTATTGTACTTTCTTGTATTAGAAAGATTACATACTTCGACTTGGTTGCTTCTCTTCTCTTGTATTAGAGATTGAGAATTTATCGAAATTGGACTTGTGATAAAATTATCGCAGTTGCTATAAATTATCGCAGTTTGATTTCTTATCTTATCGCAGTTGATATTTTATCACTATATAAGATAATTTTTCAAATTGTAATTGTTTATCGCACTTCATAGTTTTTTATCGCATTTTCTATTTTCGTTATCGCTATTGAAGCTTATCGCATTTGGTGAATTGTCCTTATCGCACTTGGTCAACTGATATTATCGCACTTGGTGAACTCAATTCATCGCATTTGGTGTACTAGGTTATCACATTTGGTGAATTGACCTATCGCATTTGGTGAACAGTACCTATCGCATTTGAACAAAATCTTTTGGATTTTTCAAAATCAACTTTCCATAACTCATCAACACATATCTTAATTATCTTCAAGATCCAGATATGTCTCAACCACCTCACTTCAATTACTACTATCAGCTACAGCAACATCCTCAACAACAACAATTCCATCCTCAGTATCAACAACAACAAGCATTCGTACAACAGCATCAATTTCTCTCTCCACCACAAGTATCCCCACAACAAATCATGCAACAGAATCAACAACTGCAGAACTATTCATCCTACTCCAGAGAACCTCATTGGTTTAACAAGATGTGTGAAGCAATTAGTAGTCAGCAATCACGTCATGAAGCTGGAAGTCAAGAAACTCCACCAATGCTAACTCCGGGTAACTACGTGCAGTGGGCTAGTAGATTCCTCAGATTCGTTGAACTGAAAAAACCCCATGGTCAGTATCTCAAGAAGGTCATTGAAGAAGGACCCTATCCTATTCCAGCGACTGTAGTTTCAGCAACTCCAGAGAGAGAAGAAACATCCACACCCATTCCGGTTGCCAACTACACAACTGAGCAAACATTACAGCAAGAGGCAAACCAGTTGGCTATGTCTTTCATACTTCAAGGAATTCCTAATCCTATCTACCGAAGTATTGATGCTCAAAAGACAGCCAAAGATATGTGGGAACATGTTCATCTTCTCATGGAAGGAACAGAGTTAAACCAAGAAGATCTTGAGTCCAAATTATATATGGAGTACACACACTTCATCATGGAACCAGGGGAAACCATTGAATCTTACTACCACCGTTTCACCAACATTATCAACGATCTTGATCGTCATGATATTAAGTTACCAAAAATTGCTATCAACTCCAAATTCCTTGGATGTCTTGGTCCTGAATGGCAAAAATATGCAACCTTTGTAAGGCAAACAAAGAAAATTGGTGATGTCAAATACGGACTCATGTATGATTATCTCAGACAACATCAAACAGAAGTGGATAAAGAAATTGCAGCACGAGGAGGCTTCACACCAGCACCAACACCAAATTCACTTGCTCTCGTTGCTCAATCTAACTTCTCTTTACCACAACAGGAATTTGGCAACTCATCTTTTCAACCAACCATTCCACCCCAACCTCATAATCAAATCATTCCTTATGAAGCACCACAACAATACTCTGATAACCAGCTGGTTCCATACAACAACACCGATTCAGTAATGTACTCAAATGCAGACTATGATGAAGAAGAGGATGCTTTCAATTCACTTAATGAAGCATTTGGATTGATTGCTAACGCATTTGGAAGATTCACCAAATCCAACAACCGTCTTCGTTCATCTTCAAATACAAGGAATCAGGCAGTTGTTCATGATGGCAGAGTTGAAGTTCAGAATAGGTCTTCAGGTAGATATGGTTCGGGAAATCGTGGATATGGTAATCAAAGGGTTCAGTCAGGAGGTAATAGGTACAATACTGCAGGGGCAAACAGAAATAGTATGGGGAATGTTCAGAGAGGAAATTCAAATGTTGGGAATGGTCAGAAAGGCATTGCTAATACATCTATCACTTGCTACAATTGTGGGGGGAACGGTCATATGGCTAATGCTTGTCCGAAGCCGAGAACAATGGGAAGTCAGTATCACAAAGAGGCTCTTATGATGGCACTCAAAGATGAAAGGGCAGCTGGAATGATGACTCAGAATGATCAAAGTTTTATGGCAAATGTGGAATCAGATGATGAGATGGAAGACCTTGAGGCAAATGCAGCAGTCATGCTTATGGCTAACATGCAAGAGATGAATATGTCCGAGTCAGGCCCGGTTTATGATACCGATGGTCTTTCTCAGGTACCTGATCCGATATGTCTTATTCATGAAATTGCTTCACCGTCTGCATCTTCATCTACAAACGAAACTTTTGTTCAAAATGAGTCATTATCATCATCATCCGATGATCAAGATAACACGGTTGTATCATTTGATGATGATAAAACAGTTGTTTCCTTTGATGATCTCATCGATGATGCTAATTGTGATCATATTGAACAAAAAGATCCTTTGCATGATCAAGATTCGGAATTACAGGCCTTGTTATTGACCACCCAGTCACAAATAGAAAAATGCAATGACATCAATCAGAAACTCAAAGAGAAAATTGCAGTGTTAACAAAGGATAATGAATGCTATAAACTACAACTTTCTGGATATCTTAAACAAGATAAACGTGAAAAAAGTTTTGAAAAGGCTTTCCAACAAGAGTACGTAAAAGTTCAAAATTTAGAAAGTCAAGTTCGTGAGCTAACCATTGCCAAAGCTGAACTTTTCTCTCAGAAAGAAAAGGATCAATTGGAGTTTAAAATTCAAATTGAGACTTTACATTCTGAATTGTTGAAAACTCAATCTGAGCTTTCTGCATCTCAGAAGGATCTTCTTGAAGAAAAGAAAGCCAATCGGAAATGTGTTGACTCCTATCTTGATCAAATTCTGGATTTGGAAACCAAACTCAAAGACTTTCAAAATGTTGTGTATAAAACGGGTAATTCTGTAACGCAAATTCAAAAGAATGTTGTAAAACCAAGTCCTAAAGGAGTAAGTTTTGCACTTGGCAGTGACACACCCCGCAATTTACACAAAGCACTCAAAGAAAATCCTAAGTTATACAATGCAACATTTCTGTTAGATGATTCCTTTCAACGTGTTGTTATGTATTCTGTTGATGAAGAAACTGATTTTCTTGAAAACAAGATTGAGGGTCGATCAACGTCACAAACAAAGTTTTCAAACGTACATTACGATTATAATGCACGACCTCATTTGAGCAAATCATTTGTTCCTCCTAAGGATCATCCAGAACAAACGTTAACATACACAAACATAAGTGCTCCCTCGTCTATAACTTCTGATCCTACGACTGGTGTACAATTTAAAGATTGTTTGACAGAGGATCTTGTTGATCCACAAATGCCTAAAGAATGTCGGGTTCTTCGATATTTTCAGACATTTATGGATGACATTTCTCGTTTGGAGAGTGAAATTGAGTTCAGTTCTCAAATTCCTATCTCGTCTTTTCTTTCTCCTGTTCAGAAAGAAAAGAAGGAGATTCTTCAAAAGAAAATTCTTCCTCATGTCAGAAATCTGAAAAAGGGTGCAACAAGATGGGAAGAGGAGTTACATACGGAATTAGCATCTATGAAATCCATTTTCAAAGCTAAAGATGACAAGGTTCAACGTCAAAAACTTCAAAAGAAATTTTTAGCAAACGAAAATGATCGACTCTTGGAAAAAGTCTTGTGTTATGACGTAGTCTCTGTGATTATGAATTCGCTCTATGAATCTGGTAATGCTTTAATTATGAATGATCATGCTGTGGATATTAAGATGTTGCATATGGAGATTGATAATCTGATACATGAGAATGAGACTCTTCGACAAATCAATGGTGATGTGGAAAACACAGTTTTTAATCTTCAAAAACGGTTGGACTGGTGTCAAAAACTAAGTCTTGAATTTGAACTCCAATTTCAAAATCTCATGGGATCTCTATCATTTCAAAACAGTCATGAAGAAAACAAAGAAACAAAGGCTTTCTTAAAAGTTAAACTGTTTAAAAATGAAAAAGACCTGGATGAAGTTATTCAAAACAGAAATGACACAGTCTACCTAAACAGGAAATTAGATTCACAAAATCAAGAGTTCCAACACATCATTATTGATTTGAAGAAGAAGATCAGAGTTTTAGACAAAAGCAAAACAAACAGTCATAAGATTGCTCCAGGAATGTATGTAGTGGACAAAGAACTTACCCAAGCATCTGACACAACCACTGATTCAGCTACTTGTGATTCCACAGGACTAGAAACCACCTCTAAGATCAACCATTCCAAGACTCACAAGAAACAGAGGAAGAATAGAGTCAAGAAATCTAGGAAGGAAGTATCTAAGTCTGAAGAAGTCCAAGAAAGTAGTTTGAATAAGACAAATGTAACATCAGAACTAGAATTGCACTTATCTGAGTCTACTTGTATCTTTTGTCGTCATAGCATACTATCTGGTAATCATACAAAATGTGTTGCTAAAACTTTGCTGACTAAGAGAAAGAAACGAACTAGTGGCGCTTCCTCTAGGCTTAAAACCATTAAGAAATCCATTTTAGGAATGCCCCCACTAGATGTTTCTGAGGAGAAAATAGAAAAGCCCCAATCCAAGACCAAAAAGTCACCTAGTGCATACCTTAGGAAAAAGGCAGAGACTAGTTGGACCTGGCAACGCTGGTTACAGAACACTTTTGATTTTAAATGGTTACCTAAAATACTAACATCTTGTGTAACTAACCCAGCGGATCCAACCGTTATCAATTCTCCACCTGTTTCCGATGTTTGTGATGCAGGTGATTCAAATCGTCCTTTGGATTGTTGATAGCGGGTGCTCCCGACATATGACCGGCAATCTCAAACTTCTTCAGAACTTTATTGCAAAGTTTATCGGAACGGTCAGATTCGGGAATGATCACTTCGCTGCAATTATGGGCTATGGGGATTATATTAATGGGAACATCGAAATCAGCCGTGTGTATTATGTTGAAGGTCTCGGTCATAATTTGTTCTCCGTGGGACAATTCTGCGATGGAGACTTGGAAGTAGCATTCAGGGAGAAAACATGCTTTATTCGTGATCTTCAAGGGAACGACCTTATGAAAGGGAAACGCGGAACAAGTCTGTATTCTATCTCCTTTGACGGCATGACAGCTTCTTCTCCTATTTGTTTACTCTCCAAGGCTCATCCCACGAAAGCTTGGTTATGGCACAAAAGATTGTCTCATCTAAATTTTAAAACCATGACTGATCTTGCCAAGAAGAAATTAGTTGACGGTTTACCAAAGTTCAGATATGCCAAGGATCACTTGTGTTCTGCTTGTGAACAAGGGAAAAGTCATCGTGCCCATTTTCCTCCCAAAACAGAACACAGCACAGACCATGTCCTACAACTGCTTCATATGGATTTATGTGGTCCGATGCGCATTCAGAGTATTAACGGGAAGAAGTATATTCTGGTAATCGTAGATGATTATTCAAGATGGACTTGGGTTTATTTTCTTCGGACTAAAGATCAAGTTCCTTCTATTCTCATCACGTTTCTCACCAAGATTCAAGTTCAAGTCCGTAACACCGTCCGAATCATCAGAACAGATAACGGGACTGAATTTAAGAATCAAATCATTCGGGATTTCACAGAGAAACATGGGATTGTTCATCAAACTTCCATAGCTCGCACTCCGGAACAAAATGGTGTAGTTGAAAGACGAAACCGGACGCTCGTGGAAGCAGCTCGAACTATGCTGATCAATGCCCAATTACCAGATTATCTTTGGGCTGAAGCTGTCAACACTGCCTGTTATACTCAGAACCGTGCAATGATCACCAAAAGACACACCAAAACACCATATGAGATTATACAAGGGAGAAAACCAAACATCCACCATTTTCACGTATTTGGAGCTTTGTGTTATCCGAAGAATGATAAGGATGATCTTGGTAAACTTAAGGCTAAAGCAGATATTGGGATCTTTGTTGGATACTGTGAGAACTCCAAGGGATATCGTATTTGGAATCGTCGGACTGGAGATATTCAAGAAACCATACACGCTAATTTTGATGAACTCACCGAAATGGCTTCTGAGCAAGACAGCTTAGAACCCGCACACAACCGTCTGAACTTTCCTGAATCTTCATCTGCACCCCTACCTTTCAACAGGAAGGATCTGGAAGATTTGTTTGCACCAATGTTTGATGACGTTCATGTTACTAGTGCATTAGATGCTTCCACCAATTCCGCTGCTCAACAACTTCCGTATCAAGCACCTGATCCATCAGCATCTACATCTACAGTCGTTGTTGATGATGCACCACAACCTGACTCATCATCATCAATGGAGAAAACACCTCAACCAGCAGTTGAAGATTCATCCCCCATTTCTAACAATGTTCCACCACCAACAGGATATGACGGGAACGCCTTCTTTAATCCATTTGCTCCACCACCAACTGTTCCAGATTCCGGAGAATCATCCTCGAGCAACATGGACCCGTCATATCATCATCACAACGTTCAACACTACCCATCAACTCATAAATGGACAAGGGATCATCCATTAGTAAATGTGATTGGCAATCCAGATAAACCCGTAATGACCCGACAGAAACTCCACACAGATGGTGAAACATGCATTTATGCCCTCACTGTTTGTCAATCTGAACCGAAAAATATCAAAGAGGCCTTGACTTACGACAATTGGATTGAATCAATGCAAGAAGAGTTGGATCAGTTCAAGAGATTAGAAGTTTGGGAACTCGTTGAAAGACCAGATGGAGTTTATGTTGTGGGATTAAAATGGATTTGGAAAAATAAGCTGGATGCAGAAGGAACGGTTATTCGGAACAAGTCTCGGTTGGTTGCTAAAGGGTATAGCCAAGAAGAGGGAATTGACTTCGAGGAATCCTTTGCACCAGTGGCTAGGCTAGAGGCAGTGAGAATGTTTCTGGCATACGCGGCTCATAAGAACATCACAGTTTATCAAATGGACGTGAAGACTGCATTTTTGAACGGACAACTTCGTGAAGAGGTGTATGTTTCACAACCAGAGGGCTTCGTTGATCCAGAACATCCACAACACGTTTACAGGCTTAAGAAAGCTCTCTACGGCCTTAAACAAGCCCCGAGGGCATGGTACGATAAACTTGCTGCATTCTTGCTTGCTAATCATTTTACTAAAGGATCTGTGGACCCGACTCTGTTTATACAAAAACACGGGGAGGACATTCTCATCGTACAAATTTATGTGGATGACATCATTTTTGGGTCTACCCATAAAAAGTACTCAAACGCTTTTGCAAAACTAATGAAACAAAACTTTGAGATGTCCATGATCGGTGAATTAAACTTTTTTCTAGGATTACAAGTTCACCAGTCACCTCGTGGTATATTCTTGAGTCAGTCTAAATATGCACAAGAGATATTAAAGAAGCATGGCATGACAACTAGTGACACCTATAACACCCCAATGGCCTCCTCATCCCCGAAGCTAGATGCTGATTTACATGGGAAACCCACTGATCCTACAAATTATCGTAGTATAATTGGGTCTCTTATGTATCTCACAGCTAGCAGACCGGATATTGTATTTGCCACATACCTGTGTTCACGCTATCAATCTAACCCAACAGAAAGACATTTATCTGCTGTTAAAAGAATCCTTAGATACATCAAGGGAACCATTAATTTGGGGATCTGGTATCCAAAGGATTCTGGTTTTGCACTAACTGCTTTTTCAGATGCGGATCATGCGGGATGTATTGATACAAGGAAGAGCACATCTGGTGGTGTTCAATTCCTCGGTGACAAGCTGGTGTCCTGGCAGTCAAAGAAGCAAGATTGTACCTCTCTATCATCAACAGAATCAGAATATGTAGCTATGTCTGCATGTTGTGCTCAAATCATTTGGATGCGATCACAACTGATGGACTATGGTTACATATTCAACAAAATACCGATGTACTGCGACTCCAAGAGTGCCATAGCTATCTCATGCAACACAGTCCAACATTCCAAGTCCAAACACATTGCTCTCAGATATCACTTCATCAAGGAGCATGTGGAGCAGGGTACCGTTGAGCTGTATTTTGTGGGAACGGAACACCAATTGGCGGATCTTTTCACGAAGGCTTTACCTCATGAACGTTTTGTGAAATTGGTTCACCAAATTGGAATGCGATGTTTGACTCCTCAGGAATTGTCAAATTTTCTCAACAACTAATACTTGAGTCAAACATCCAAAAACTATCTTGTAAATATATTCTTTTCAAAAAAAAAAAAAAAAAAAAAAAAAAAAAAAAAAAAAAAAAAAAAAAAAAGTGCAAGTACAATTCCTTCTCCACCACTCTGTTCATTTTTTAAATTTTTGAACACGTGTTGAGGGGGAGACATGATTTTTCCAAAATATTAAAAATTGTACTTGCATATTTTTTCAAAAATAGTTGTTTCACAAGTTTTTGGTGATAAGATATTAATATAGTAAATTGTGTGCCTTAAATGTCTTAAATGAGACTTTGTGATTATGTTGATGATGGTTTAGGACTAGAAATTCTAAGTTTCTAAGGTTTAGGGACTATATGCGCAAAAAATTGCAAAAATGGATGGTAGATATTTAAGTTGGTAAATTAAACATCGCATTTACTTCTCTGCTATTTTCACCAACCGAAGTTAATTCACTCCACCAACCATCATCAACGGCCAACAATCATTCCACCAATCCAAACAAGATCTTTAATTTCTGTGAGTGTTTCTGTGTTTATAATGCTAATATAAAAGATGGTTTTGAACGATATCATGATCCAACGGCTAGAACACCCAAAATTGAAATAGTTAGTTCTAGGGTTTGCGTTAAAATTGGGAATTTTGATCAAGGATGTTTGTATTGAAAATAATTGCACGATAACACTTTTACAATGTTAGGGAACCTATATTGCATGCTTAATCATACCCAGAAACCACAAATTAGTCGAATTGATTTTTAGGGTTTAAGCAACGATTTGGGGAAAACTTTGTGAATGCGTTTTTGTGTAATGTGCTTATTGAAATATTGTTGTCTGATGTTTAATTGAGTATTGCCATGCTTGAATCATACCCAGAAACACTTTAAGAGATTCGATTGAAGTTTAGGGTTTATCAAGAACAAGAACACAAGCAGATTTGATTCTTGATTATTTGTGGTTCGTATATGTTATAACTTAGTCCAAATGATTAAAATAGTCATCTAAGTTGATTGTGAATATCTGTGGACATATAACATAAGTAATAATGAATCACGATAAAGAATTTGAGTGTTTGTTCATCGTTACAAATCTATCGCAGTTGAGAAAAGTGTTCGATAACTCTTGTATTAGAGTTTATCGAAGTTGGCCAAAATTATCGCAGTTGTGATAGTTATCGCAGTTGTGATAGTTATCGCAGTTAAGATAATTATCGCAGTTGAGATTTTTATCTTGATTGGCTTGATTATCTTGATTGATATAATTATCGCAGTTGAATGATTATCGCAGTTGGATAATTATCGCAGTTGAGATGTTTATCGCAGTTGGGATGATTATCGCAGATGGGATGATTATCGCAGTTGGATAAATATCGCAGTTGGATTTGTTATCTTGATTGGATATTTATCGCAGTTGTTATAGTTATCGCATTTGTTATAGTTATCGCAGTTGTCTTTGATTATCGCAGTTGTGATCTGATGTAGAATTTAATCAATTTCCTTAGGTATATTTTTATATACTTATTGAAATTTATCAAATTTTATTGAATTTGGCTAATTCTTGATAAATTCTTTGATCAAGCATGTATCAACTAATCATAAATACAATAGGGTGCCATGTGTTGTTCTTTAAACTAACAATTTTCTAACAAACATGCATTCTGTATACTTGAATATGATTGTTGATTCAGATACACATCAATGGCATCTTCCCAACAACAACCACTTCCTGCTCTTACCAAAGAAGAAGTCTTTCCTCGTGGGTATACTCTGGAAATAGGGAAGAACAATTCAAGGGTAGAATTGGACAAGATCAAATGTTCTGATCCAAGTTGTCAGATTGCTATAGAGATTCTCAAAGCTCACAAATGCAGGGATATTCTTGACAGCTCAGACACTATTCCAGAGCTATATATTCATCAATTCTGGGATACCTTCACTAAGAGCAATGATGACAAGTACTTTACTTGCACACTGGATCGGAAGCAAATCAGAGTTACACCTGCTACTCTCAGAAAAGCCTTGAAACTTCCAGAGGCACCTGAAGCTGCTGCCCGATTCCACCCAACACCTTCAGAGTCAGAGGTCATGCAATTCCTGGAGGATATTGGTTATGATGTTCAGCCTGATACACCATTAACCACAATCTCCAAGGTTAATGCCAGATACATTCCTCAACCCTGGAGGACTATCTTCTTCATCGTAACACATTCAATATCTGGAAGAGATAGTGGGTTCGAGCATCCAAGACTGGCTCATCTTCAAGTCTTATGGGGATTTCTAAATGAAGAACCTATTGACTTTGCTGCTCTTATTTGGGATGATATAATGTACTTACAGCGTAAAATTTTCAAGAAAATCCCATTTGTTCGATTCACCAAAGTTCTTATCAGCTACTTACTTGATCAACATGAAGACATTGATAAACGTCCTACAGATCAAGAAGTTCATGAATATAGCATGGATAAAACATTGGGCAAAGTTTATTTTCCGAAGGAGAGTACACGAAAGCAAGGTTCAAGGTTGCCAGAATTTTTGATGCCAGAAGAGGTTAGAGAAACAAAAGCTTATCATGATTATGATCTAGCATACCGTGAACGTCGTGTAGGTCTTGCCAAGATGGTTGAAGAACCTAAGTCTTCTAAGACTCGTTCAAAAGGTAAGACTAAGGCAGGAAGTGCCTCAAGTATCTCTAAACCTAAAGGTAAACATCCAAGATCACCATTCATCAAGAGGAAAGTACCCAGCAAACCACAGCCAAAACCAGAACCATACAGAATCATTGATGAAGATACAGAATCTAACTCCGAATCAACTGAATCTGAAGAAGAACATGTTTTTATGACTGAAGAAGAAGCTGAACTTCACAATCAGATCTCTAAGGAGAATGCACAAAAACAAAGTCTCAAAACATTAAGAGCAGATGAAGAGCGTAGAGCAAAGAAAGTATTGGAACAACAGAGAGAGTATGAAAGAACACATGGGGTTGGAGGATCACAAAATATTCCTAAACCAGCTTCGACCCAAGACGATCCGGTTAATCAACCCGGAGGGTCTGGAGCTGAATCAACAAAGGTATCTTCACAGCAAACAAGTTCGGTTAATCAACCCGACTTGGGAGCATCAACTCAGGAGGAACAAGAAAAAGATCAGGACAGCAACATTGTTTTATCTGACAAGGATATTTCAGATTCTATGTTTGATGACAATCCAGAAGAGCAAATACGCAATGATGATAATGACGAATGGAACTTAGAAGAAGAAAAAGATATTCTTGGAGACAAAACAACTGAAGCAGCCAAAGATCTTGAAGAAGCGGCTAAACAGGAGGAAGAAAGAAAACGTAAGGAGGAGGCTCAAGCTAATCTGGAAGCAGATAGCTACCTTCGTTCTGACACTCCAACACCTCCTCCTTCCCCTCCAAAGGACTTAGCCAAATCTGCACTGACTATGGTTGTTTATAAACCACAACAGCAGCATGAACAATCATCAGTTCAGCCCTCATCTGCTTCTTCACTGAAGACACCTCCTGGGTCACCACCGAAGAATCCAACACCTCCCCCCTCACCTCAAAAAGAATCAAGTACTAAATCTGATGAACCAATTCCCTCTCTCACTCCATCATCTTCACGATCTTCATCACCAAAATCTAAAACAAAAGCAACGGTTTCTGAAGATATTCGTAAGGCTTACAAAGGAAAGAGCAAGAGAAGGATCGTCCAAGTTACAAAAGTTGAAGTTGTATCTCCTGCAGCAAAGAGACTCAAAAAGGCTGTAAAGAGAGCACAAGCTCAACGAGACAACCAAGCTACAACTAAATTGGCTGAAATGGAAGACTTAGTCAAGAAGTTGTCTCAACAAATGGAAGAAATGCAGAAAAGTAAGAAGCAGATCGATGAATTCCTTGGTTTCAACGTCAAAGATCATATGACACGCAAGGCAAAGAAATTTGTTAAGCAATTTCTTCCTGATCTTCAACAAAACATCAATGATCATATTGATTCACAACTTGATGCAAAGATCAAAGAAGCCGTCTCTTCTTCTTCTCAAACCAAACCACTTCAAGATCTCTCCATTGAAGATATTGAGCTTATACTTCTCGACAAACTTTTTGCTATCCTCTCTCCCTCTCCAGAAGAAATCAATCTGATCACAGCTCTTCGTGCACACATTGACAAGAAATCATGCAAAGAAACTGCTGACAAAGGTAAACGAATTCGAGAAGATGATGAGGATGATCAGGACCCTAAACCCACACAAAAGAAACACAAAGGCGGGTCAGGGATTCACATACAGGAGTCAACTGAACATAAACCAGCACCTCAACCTCCTAAACATCAATCCTCTGGTCCAACTGAAACCGAGCATCACAATGACCAATTCACTAATGAAGATATGGACTTTCAGCCACACGATGATCAACCTCATTCACCATCACCATCACCGTCACCAAAGTCAAAGCCATCCAAGTCCAAGCCTTCACACAGCAGAAAGTCATCTACCGGACCAACGGTTGTCTCATGGTTGGATAATGATACAGATGTGCAAGGAAATGAATGGTTCGATCATCTTGCAAGTGCTCAAGTTCAGACCGACGAAGCTTCACGAGTTGAAGACAGCACCTTTGCTGTTACTCAAGAAATTAAAAGAACTCTCAATATTAAGAAAATGACCAAAAAGGAACTTCGTCGGATCAAGAATGATGCTTTCCTTCTTCTGAAGAACAAATCCAATAGCGCAGCAGAACTCGAATATCACCTTGAAAACATTGCACGGGCAATGTCAAGTGACTTTGACTGGGCTAGTCCAGACATCGTCAGGCAAGTTGGCAAGCATCAACCATTCACCACTGATTGGACCAAGCCACTGCCCGTGATTCGAAAACATCATCATTCGGAAATTCCCTTTCTAATGTTCTTCAACAAAGACTTGGAACTTCTAAAGAATGGAGCTCAAGGGACGACAAAGTACGCTACATCTATCACTTTCACACCAGCTGCTCACTACACACAATCAGCTATTGAAGAGGCAGCTATCAACAGCAAACTGTTTGTTAAACAGCTCGTCAAATATGATCGTGATGCAGAGCTGGGGATTCATCACTGGTACTCTAAAAGACAAACCTGGTACAAGTACAAGCTTGCCCTCCAGAAATCAAAAGAACCAGTTTACAGTGATCTCAGAATCTTGGCCGTCATCAACGTAAGCGGATCCAGAAAATGCGATTATATATTTCTAGACGAGATCACAGTAAAGAGAATCGACAACAACCTCTACACATTCTCAGAGGCGGATTTTCCTGATTTGAGTCTAAGTGATATCGAAGACATGTATCTAATGAAGATTCAAGGCAAACTGCAGCATCTTACCAATGAGCTTCGATATGCACTTAGCACTTCTCTTTGTCATTACATCAGGAGAACCATCATCAAAGAACGTGTCGAAGATCTCCAGCTTGGTGTTGAAAGTTATCAGACTCAGCTTAACCTTGTTGAACCTCAGTTCCTTCTAAACAGCAACAAGGATCCTCAGTACACCATGCTACATCGTCCAAATTTTGGGTTCGTCTACAGGAGCACAACTGATTTTCACCGATTCATGGCATTCACTGAAATTCACAAGTTCTGTGATGATACTCTCAAGAGTGTACGTGATGGGTTAGCTAATAGAGTTCGAGATTCGATGTTGGGAAAATCCAGAAGATGGAGTTCAAAAGAGCTGCGACAAGTAAAGGAATTCATTCGGAAGATGGAAGAACGGTTATACCATCGAGATCAGATAAGGAGGCTTGAGAGCTATGTTGGGGGTCGTCCACCGTTCGCCATCAGGCTATTCCAGAGATCAGACCCAGTTTTCACAACTTTTGGCAAGGGCGGTTGATGTAAGAATTTATTATCATATTACATCATTCTAATTCTTTCCATATTGGCCTAAGCATTACGGTTTGTGCACACATAACAGTGTACAACCCGGACCCCAAAGAAAGGACCCTGAGGTACGCTTCAGTGCCTCAATCCTGAAAAAGGAGCGAAAGCTTCTTACTTATGAGCAGAATTAAAATCAGAATGTTTTCCAACGTTTTTTCAAACATTCTGCTCATAAGGACAAGTATTCCCTCGTCCAGGGGGAGTATTTGAAAAAATATAATCTTTGTTCAAAAAGAAGTATCACAGTTCTTGAAACTTCTTCCCTAAAACTCAAAAACAGCATATTTTAATCATAAACGTTTTTCCAAAAACATCATGAGTATGCTATTTTTGAGGGGGAGAAGAAACAAATGATTAAAATATGATGTCTCATTTGCTGGAATCTCGTGTGCTCATACTCAGAATTGACCCTCGAATTGACGAATAGGAAAGTCAGTAGTCGAAAGGACATGTCCTGGACGGGTAATAATTTCAAGCCAGTTTAACTGGTGATGTAAGCGTGTCTCGCAAAGGATGTGTCTGAGTAGAATGTACCGATTTCGAGCGATAATCTTTGAATCTGATCTGGACGGGTAATAATTTCAAGCCAGTCTAACTGGTGATGTAAGCGTGTCTCGCGACGATCAGGTTCATTGAAAGTCAATCAATTCAAAAAGTGCCAACTCTTTCCGGCATGTGCAAATTTCAAATTTATGACTTATGCGCACATGTTAAGGGGGAGTATTTCTGAAAATCATCAAACTCTCAAGGTGTCAACAAAATGTCTTTACAATTATCGACACTTTGAGAGATTTTCAATGGTTTTGGTCTAATGGCATCATTAGGATAGTCATGGAGTTACAAGGTGACTAAGGTTAGGGAAAACCGTCCTATGATCCGCCAGAGCCGGAGGGATCTACCCAAGGACAATACCAATAGCTTAGACTAGAAAAGTCCTAGGTATGATATAAATAAGGAGAAAATGAATGTACGGAGAAAGAAGGGGTTGAAGAATTAAAAAGAAAAGTAAAGAAAAGGGTGAAAAGAAATAGCCCTCCATTTGTTCAACCTTAGGGCAGACACCGGGTTCAATTCATAATCTACTGGTTGATGAGCATCACCGGTATTGAAGACCAAAGACGTCATGGACCCAGTGACGCACTAAAAAACCTTCTAAGCCACTCAAGTGTCTCTCAAAAGACATTTGTTTCATTCACACGGAGAACCCTTCATAATCTATCGACATCTCATTACGAGATTGTTGATATTGAAAAGGAGGCAATCTGCTCCACGCCTCCGATGACCAAACAAATGTGCACTTATTGAGTCTAGAGCCATGAGATTCATCAAAGGTCTCTTAGGTACACGTAGTATTACTCTGCTGTTCTATATCATGGGCAGCGGATGTAAAATTAAGAAAGTGTCCTTCGCAGATCTCAGCAATCTGCCAAGAACATTCATGAGAGAAGTCACAATTGTGATTATCAATGATTGAATGGAAATCCTGCCAGAGCAACATCAAACAACTCTGTCAGCAGGTCACTTCGGTAACTCCTTGTGGGTTACGCTTAGTGTTTGCTCCAAAAGGTCTACAGTCGTGGGGTGATCTCCAGCGACTCACTGAATCGTGGGTGCACTTCGGTGTGTCCGTGTAATCCCTTTCGGGGGAATCCGGTTCAGAACGGTCTGGGTTAGGATTTGAGAAAGTCTTCACACTATGCTGTTGATGATCTCAAGTCTGAGCCTGTAAGTACCGGTTGGTACGTGCTGTTGCTGCTGTTGCTGCTGCTGCTGCTGCTGAGGAGCTGGAGTTCGACCATCAAGACTCCATCATGCTTATATTTTGAAGAAATGTTCTCTTAATGACTCAGTTATTACAGAAGTTCAACACAAGCTATAGTAATGTCAAAAGTTCAAGCATCTCAACCTTTCACAAGTTTAAAGATTGAAAAGTGAGAACATATTACAGATAACAAGTCAAAAATATATGAGCATGATGGAGAAGACAAGAAGACGTTGGAGATTGGCAGATAGAGACAACATCACATCATCATTACACAAGAACAAAGAACCAAAGATTATAAAGACGTCAGAAGCCTAAGAAGCAAAGAAGACGTCGGGCAACATTGATGATCAAGACTTAGGGGGAGATTGTTAGGAACACGTTTTAATTATTTACAAGTCTTGTTCATTTATAATGTTGCAAGTTTAATAGGATTATATTGTTTGTAATTATGGACCGGTCCATTAGTAATCCATGGACCGGTCACAATAGATAGTTCATGTTAGTAACATGCATGGGAATATTCCTAGAATGATTCCCTCCCATTGCCTATAAATACAAGGCATGGGGTACATTCTAAATGTCGGTTTTTCATGTATTTGTGCGGAAGCTATGCTCGTGTAAAGTTTGATCAAGTGAAAAGCCTACCATTCTTATTCTTCTCTTCTTAGTTCTCTTCTCTAGTTTAGCTTATTAGCTTATTACTTATTTCCATACGTAGCTTATTAATCTAGATAGTAGTACGAGTTCTTATTGTCTTAACGTGTGTGTGTTTGAGATCTAAACGTGAACCTACACTACACAACTTTTACCCATAACACTTAACCACAACATAACCATTTAAACACATACATAACTTGACATTTCTAATATTTTGCAAAGTTATTGGTACAAGGTCTTAACCCGTAGCTTTCCAAAATTGGTGAAATTGACAAATTGCCAAACACCACCCAACTACTACCAAATTCATAAACCATGAGACTTCTTGACATTTACATGAACTTGTCCTACGACCTAACTTGAAGAATGAACATAAAAGACGACAAGACCGTTAAATAACAAAATGACCATATGGATTGAAATATACCCAAGACACGAAAAGACACTTCGGGGCTTCCAACTTCAATTGCGTTTGGTCCAAAAGAAAACGGTCTTCCAAACTAGCTTCTAACTACGCTATGCTTCATTCAACGACTACAACTAGGCAAGATCCTTACCCTTGCTTCCTCCGCTAGGACCTACAAAGCCATTAACATCTAAACCGTAAGCGAAAACGCTTAGTAAGTATACAAGATATAATCAACATCACATTCACATGAGATTGGTGATTAACACCAATCATAACATTAACAAGGAGCATCAAATGGGATTATTACTCACCTTGACCAAGCAAGTAATTAAATAACATTTACACAACTAGCATTGGATCCAAGCTATCATACATTCACAAGCTCCATAATAATCACATTAACACAAGCATAACATTAACAACATAACATTAACAAGGATTATACTCATATACTTACCTCTAATCCTACTAGCTTCCTATTTGGCTTGACTTTGCTTCTACAAATGCTCCCTAGTACAACATTAACTAAAATTAGTGTCTACAAACTAAAGAGACCATCATTTCACTACTTTTTACTAAAATCATTAAAACCCACCATATGAACCCTAATTTTCACAATTGGGGAAAGCCACTTACTTGATAAAAAGACCACAATTAAGGCTTCCTTAAGGCTTCTTAATCACTTCAAGATGGCTAGAATGAGTTAGATGATAATTTTGGCTTTCCCTCTCTTTTCTTCTATAAATGTCGACCCACCTCAAGTACTCTCCCAAAGTTTCCAGATTATTCAAGAGCTAGATATTTAATCATGTGATGATATGAGTTTGGTCTTTTGGCAAGGCTAGTCCTCTTAGTTTCATTCTTCCTAACTTAGCCACATTTTCTTTATTTAACTAACTCTTAAAATATAACACATAGCATATTATATAGTTACATTGTACCTCGTCGGGGTACGGGTGTAACATTATTATCCCAACTTATTAGCTTCTTTGTTTTTGCTTATGCCTTAGGGTTGTTTCTGTAACAACCGTGATTTTAGCAGGTTAGTTTGACTAATAGTCTCAGTCTATTTAACTTTTATGTGATGTGTAATATGTGCTTATGTGCGGTATATGTGCGGTTTATGGGTAATAAGTACGTGTGTTAGCACTAAATCCCTTGATGAGAGATTTTTATCATGTTGAGTAGTGTGAGTTTTGGGAGAAGTTCATTTTGATCGCCTTAGTGGTGTAGAAATGACTTGTGTAGTGTTGGTGTTTTGGTGGTTTTGCATAACAAGTCTTCGTTCAAATAATTAAGCGTTAGTAAGTTACGTGGAGGTTATTTTTATGGAGTATATTAATGTTAAGTGTGAAAATTCTATTTTTGAAAACTTTATTTTGAAAATGATATTTTTTCCGGATTGTCTTAAAAACGAAGGTTTATCGCGTAAGGTGTTAATTTAAGTATATGGTTTTTATAAAATATCAAAAATACAAGGTTTTAAGTGTAATAAATAGATTTAATAAATATATATATATATATATATATATATATATATATATATTAATTCGGCCGACTAGGGTAAAAAAAAAGAAAAGGAAACCAAATTTTATTAGAATTGCAAAACTTGGTGAAAAAGTTATCTATCTAGGGTTTCCTATAGGTCTATAAATACAAACAAAAAACCCTCATTCCTCCTCTTGATAAATTTCGGTCGAACCTCCAAGAAGAAGAAAAGAAGATTTTTTTTGGGTTTCAATAATTCAATTTAAGGTATGTCTAGTAAACCCTAATTGTGTAATTAATTTTTATTGTGCATGTAACAAGTTATGGTGGATCTAGGGTTTATATTTAATATGTAATTAATGAGATAAAACATGTTAGGATTAATAATCAATGATATTATGATGATTGGTGAGGTAATTAGGGTTTAGAAACATGTTAATTAATGAGTTATGAATCTGGCAGAATTAATAGGCTGTAAAGATGCGATTGTAATTAATAGATGAATATGAGTTAGATCACGAATTTTATGTATAAATTATAATTCAGAAAAAGAGCTTTCCAAAAAGTCCGACCACGATCAATTTTGAGGTGGGAAAGGCAGTCAAATGATTTTTGTAAATTAAGGTGTCAAAACAGTTAAATCGGGACAGAATTAGGGTAAAAGTATTGAGGTCAATGGTGACTTTTAAAGTGTAATTAGGGTTAGGATTTCTGTGGGAATTGAGTTCTATATTATATTTGACTTCCACGCGAAAATTAGATGATAATAAGTTGTGCGAGTATGTCTAAGAGGTCAAAACTTTTTGATGTCTGATCAGATCCGAATCTGGATAGATGACATGTTTGATTTTTCATTGAGTACTTGTGTATGTTTTTAGTGCATGGAATTCTGGGACAAGCTTGTATGCTTATGAAGGGTCATGGTGAATTTTTGGTGTGAGTTGTGAAGCATTATTCACTATGATTTTATGTGGGTGAAAGTACCCTATAAATCTGAGTTTTTAAAAGTTTTATTTAAGGGATTTTGTGAGTGAAAAGTATTGGGTAATGATTAGTAGGGAGTCTAGGTAATCCATAGTGGGTTATATGAACCTTAGACATCCATCATATATATATGTTACATGGACTATAGCTTTTGGCTTGGTCGCGTGTAATGTGATATTATTGTGTTGTATAGATTTGTGAGTTGCTTGTTTGGAAGCTGCGGAGTTGAGGTGAGTTCATAGTCCCATATTTTTACTTTGTTTTAAACTTGGGATGGAGATGATGCTTGTATTTAAATTGTCTTGAGATTACTCTGATTATGTGTTTAATAAAAGGCATGGACGTGTAATTGTTATTATACTTATACTGCATGTTATTGTGGTGTTTAATTGTGGTGATTATTTGAGTGGGAAAGTCCTAGTGGCTCTACTCATTATAATTATCTTGGATCGGTGGGCACGTTCCGTCCCAATTGTGGTGGTATTTGGATCGGTGGGCACGTTCCGTCCCAATTGTGGTGGTATTTGGATCGGTGGGCACGTTCTGTCCCAATTTTGGATCGGTGGGCACGTTCCGTCCCGTAAGCTATGATTGCATGTTAGTTGTATAATAACTATATTGTTGCTGTCCTGCTATGCTATGTTTTATAATCACAGTGAACTAATGATCAAGGTGTTTTGTGTGTCTTAAACCTATGAATCTCACCAACATTATGTTGACGTTTTTAAGCATCATTTTCAGGTGAGCATTCTAAGGCTAAGATAGAAGGGCGCGATTAGAAGAGACCTAGTTTGCATTTGAGGATGACTATCTTTGAGTTTTTATTTGATTAAGTTGGATTTGTTTTATGATACATTTAATGTCGTTCATTAATACTTTATGTTTTAAAGGAGATACCTTGGAGTTTGTCTTTGGTTGTTTTATTTTGGGGTATCGTTACGACACTTTGTGTTTATCCTTGAATTGTGTTTTTATCTGTTTCATGTGCAAAAGGATTGAAAACAGATGAAAAGTGAGCAAAGTTTCATAAATGGCAAAAATAGTCCCTGGGCATTCAAAAATGGAAATTCACATCTATGGCCCTAGTTACTAAACCCATTAAACCAACCCAACCCTTTAAATAAATAAACTAAGCCCAATCACCCTTCCTTTTGCCTAACTCATCCAGTCCAATAAACACCCCTGATATTTATAAACGGGGTTTGACCCCGATCAACTCCCTCCAAACCATCTCCCCTGGTTTTGCTTTACACCTCAACCCTAGCTCCATATCTACTTCCCAACTTGTCCCTTACACCTCCACAACTGAACAAAATTCTTTAATTGCAACAAAACTGCCCCAACCCACTAATTTCACTTTTGGCGCCAAAAAGTGGAATTGATCGGTTTTGATGAAATGTAAAGATCCAATGGCTGGAAATGTGTGGGAAAGTCTCAGAGGACACCTGGAAGTGCAAAAGATCTTTATAAAGGAAGAAAGGAGCAATGTGGATACCAATCAAGAGTAATTTAATTTTGCTTACGTCAACTTAAGTTATTTTTCAAGTTCTAGTGTTAAAATTAGCTTTCTCTTTCAGTACTTTGTTCAGTGTTCTTTAGTGTATGTGAATCTCTTTTAATAATCAATTTCAGTTTCTAAGTTCGAATTCCAGTTTATGTATTTTCTACTTCAAAATCTCAAGTTATCTTTAGTTTTGTTAGAAATGTTGTTTGTGGACTCTTAAGCTCATATAAGCTCCTCATATAGCCTATGTAAGCTATTAGAAACCTTAAATTCAGTTATAGTCATAAAAAGCAAAAATACAAAAAAATAATACAATAAGTTAGTGAAAAATCAAAAATTCAGTGTGCCATGATCAAGAAGCTGGAGCAGGGTTGATTGTGGATTGCCCTGGGTTAGAGGCTTAGTGGTAAGCCTATAGGAGTGGTTCTTTGTTCTTGGTTCTTGATTTTCAGCTGAATAGCAAGTTTGTAAGCTTTTCCTCAATATTTGTATTCTACTGTAGAAACTAGTTTATGCTCTTATCTTTATGTTTTTATGTTTCTGTGGTATGTTTAAGTGAAATCAGTGCTTAAATTAGTTTGCTCTTTCATTGGAATTTGTTGTTGCTTAAAATCTTAATTTCACAGTTAAAATAGCATATTGTTCCTTTCTGTGTTTCATGCTGGTATTGTTGTTTTTTTTATGCTTTTATGGTCTGTTATAATCATAAAATAGAGTTTGGAATTAGTGTTAAGGTTTTAGTAAGTCATTTACTTTGAAAATCTAGTATAAGTGTTGTATAAGGTGTGTTTGGATTAACTGTGTACACTGTGACATAAGGTGCTATTGTTGTTAACTTTGGTTTACATATATCACTTAAGGTCATTTTAGCTCAGTGCAACCATAAAATACAGACCTTGTTTGATAAATAGTCAAAATAGCCTTTAATCTCTATTTGCTAGTTACCTGTTAGGATTTGGAGTATAAATTTCATCACAGTAGTTAATTACTTGGTCATCTAGCTTAATTTCATCTCTAATTAGCCTAATATAACATAATCAGTAAGTAGAT
Source organism: Artemisia tridentata subsp. tridentata (assembly GCA_021014915.2). Lineage (NCBI taxonomy): Eukaryota > Viridiplantae > Streptophyta > Magnoliopsida > Asterales > Asteraceae > Artemisia > Artemisia tridentata. The sequence goes on from CP139503.1 coordinate 261,574,946, forward strand.
TAACCTTAAAGTTCATATAAGTCAACTATATAGTTTAAACTTAAAAAGTCGAATATATACCCTGTGCACAGGCTAGATAGCCTTTTTCGTAAGCTCCTTAAAAGCTTATTAGTGCATATTAGTGTGTGAAACTTGTTGATTTAGAAAGCCTTTCTGGCTGGTTGCTTGTGTTTGTGCTTATGTCCCTTGTACTGCTTATTTGGACTGCTTATTATGCTCTCATGTTTTCTCAAAAACCACTCACTACACTGAGTTATCAGTGTAGTTGAGACTTTTACTTAAGCCCCTCAAAAGCTCTCTGGTAATCTTAAGCTTGTGTATTTTGGCTTCTAAAAAAGCTAAAATATCCAGCTCAAAGGTTCAGAGCTTATCTTTGGCTTTGCAGCTTATTTAATAAGCCTGCTTGTAGCTTTCAAGTTGTCCCTTTTTGCTGTGTACACTGAGAATTCAGTGTATTTAAGCTTTTTCATAGGCCCTTCATAAGCTCATTTGTGGACCCCACAGTGTGAGTCTTGGCTTTTTGGAAAGACCACCAACCCAGCTTGCTACCTCAGTCATTATATTGTGCTTATCAGCTTATTTCATAAGCTTATATTGCCCTTAAAATTGTCTGCAAGGATGTTTGGCTCACGGTATACATTGGAAGTGCTTATTGGCTTATCCTAAGCTTATCAGTGCTACTCTTTGTAACTTTTTACTCATTTCCAGTTCCTTGTACTTATTTTCACTTTATTTCACCTTTGTTTCCTTTTGTTTAGCTTATTTGGCTACTTCTTTGAGCTTAAACCATCAAATTGAGCCAAAAGCTCAAGCTGAAAAGCTCATAAGCTTCCAAACAGCTTGTTTTTAAGTTCTAAAGTTTTTGTCTTTATTAAGGTTGCTTAAAATCAGTAGTATAATAGGTTTGTAAATTAAAAATCAAGAAAAATCAAATATAAAATAAGTGATAGCTTCTATTTAAGCCATTTGGCTTATTTTGAGCTTTTTCATTAAGCACTTTTCATTTTTATAATTTTCCTAGGTTCCTGTACTTACATAATCTTTATAGAAAAAGTTTCATATTTATTAGAGTTCATTTAGTATTTATTATAATTTAAATTAGTTTTAAATAATTATTAAATAGTAATTAATTAATAATAAATAGATAAAAAGTCAAATAAATATATTTTCAGTTTTAAAATAAGTTTTAGGTTATTATAGCTTATTTAAGCTATTTCCTTTTATATTCCTTAGTGTAAATCAATCAAAACCTTTTCTGTTCAATTATCACCCGATCCCATATTCGTTCTATTACAGTTTACACACCTCGTTGGGATTAAACGACCCGGGGATATCCTGTACTCCTTGGTTAGTTGTCTTCAAGTGGTTTGAATTTAGTTGACCAATATCCTTGGTAAATATAAGTTAACCGTTTGAGGCCAATCAAAATTTGGCGCCGCTGCCGGGGAGGTGTGCTGCGTAGAAACGAATTTGATGCATTAGTGATTGTTGAATATACATCCATTGTATATTAACCATCCTTGTCCATATTCTCTTATTTTCAGATAAAACCAAAATTATCGTGAAGTTAATTCGTTTGACGGATCGATAAACCAAAAATATCGTATTTCAAGTTTTCATAAACACCAAAAAAAAAAAAAAAAAAAAAAAAAACCCAAAAAGAACCTTCTTCCCCTTTTCTAAGTTTCCATCACTCTAAAGGATTCTTAGATTCGTCTTAGTGCATGCGCACTCGTTCTTCTAGGTCATCAAGCCCTTTTCGTGAGCTTGTAAACATACCTCGAAGACGTCGTAGACGTTCTGCCCCATCAGTCGTATCTGAGGGACGTATTGACCCCAAAAACCCTGTCATCATGGCAGATTTGCCGATGAATGAGCTTCTCCAAGCACCCATCGAGGGTTATGGAGATGCCATTGTTGTTCCAGCCATCGTGGCTGATAGTTTTGAGCTCAAAACCGGGTTACTGAATCTTGTAACCTCAAGTCAATTCTATGGTTTTGAGAGGGATGATCCTCATGCTCACATTCGATGGTTTAACAAGATTACATCTACCATCAAATACAAGAATGTCCCTTCTGAAGCAATCAAGCTTCTTCTATTCCCATTTTCTCTCGAGGGACAAGCCCGGATATGGCTTGAAAAACAACCCCTCGTTCAATTGAGACATGGGAGGATTTAGTTACAAAGTTTGTAAACGAATTCTTTCCCCCGTCTAGAACGACAAGTCTTAAAAATGAAATCATCAAATTCACACAAAGATTTGATGAATCGTTTAGTGACGCGTGGGATCGTTTCAAAGAATTGCTTCGTAAATGTCCTCATCATGGTTTCACCAAGTTGATGCAAATCGACACTTTCTATAATGGTGTGAGCCAATCTGACCAAGATTCTCTCAATGCCTCCGCTGGAGGTAACTTTTTGAGCAAAACCACCAAAGAAGCTTTAGCGATTATTGAAAATAAGTCTAAGGTCCGTACTGCACGAACAAAGCCATATCATTCTCAGGCTAGTGCTGGTCCTTCTACTTCATCTCCTGTGAGTACTTCTAGCACCGATGCTAAGATTGACAAGCTCACGGACGCTATTCAAGCTTTGGTTCTCTCAAACCAAAAGAAAGTCACTTTCACACAAAATCCTTCACATGCTGAAGTGAAGAAAGTGGAAGCCTGTGTTACTTGTGGTGGCCCTCATGCATACTACAACTGTACTGCCACCAATGGTAGTCCTTTTGAAGCTAATGCTATAGCCGGTACTTCAAATAAGGGAGGTAATCAATACCGTCCTCAATTGGAACCAAGTTACCGAGCTAACAGCTACCAAGGACCACCCGGTTTCAATCAGAACCAGAATTTGCAAAACCGAAACCAAAACCAACCTCGAATGAACCAAGGTTATCAAAACCAAGGGAATTTCAATTCTGGACAAAATCAAGGTTTCCAACACCAAGGAAACTTTAACCGAAACAATTTCAACCAGGGAAATCATTTTCAGGGAAATGGTAATCCAAATCAAGGGAATTTTCAACATCAAGGTTATAATCAAAATAACCGAATCCAAAATTTCCCTAACCAACCTCAAGCCATTCTCCCAGCCCCACAACCATCATCTGATGAGTTATTGAGGCAATTCATGAAAGCTCAAGAGGACACAAACAGGTTGTTGGTCAGCCAAATCTCTGAGATTAAAAAGTCTTTAAATGATCAACCTTCGGGCTCAGGAAAACTTCCGAGCAACACGATCGCTAACCCGAAGGGCGATGTTAAGGCGATCACAACCCGAAGTGGTGCTTCATATGATGGACCCACTAATCCTACTACCGCTTCTTCTTCTTCTCCTCCCAAGGTAGTGGATAGTGAACCTGAGGTGACTAAGGACAAGGTACTTCCTACTAATAACGAAGGTACCGACAACGTCCAACCTCAAGTTGTCCCGAAAACCAAATCCAAACCAGGAGATGTCTTTGAACCTCCTGAAACCCCGTTTGAAAACCCTAAATCCAAACCTTCTATTCCCTACCCATCACGTTTAAATGAGCAAAAGCTCCGCGAAAAGGCTAGTCAACAAATGGATAAATTCTTTCAAATCTTTCAAGAATTACATTTTGACATAAGCTTTGCGGATGCTATCATTCTGATGCCCAAGTTTGAATCCACAATCAAACACTTGTTAAGCAACAAGGAAAAACTGTTTGAAATGGCAAAAACTCCATTAAATGAGAACTACTCAGCAGTTATCTTGAAAAAGCTTCCCGAGAAGCTTGGAGATCCTGGAAAGTTTCTAATACCTTGTGTATTTCCGGGAATGGTTGAATGCTATGCCTTGGCCGATCTTGGTGCAAGCATCAACCTGATGCCTCATTCAGTGTGGAAGAAACTTTCTCTTCCGGATCTTACTCCTACATGCATGACTCTTGAGCTTGCAGATCGTTCAATATCTCGTCCACTTGGCATTGCTGAGGACGTATTTGTGAAAGTAGGAAAGTTCCATTTTCCAGCTGACTTTGTGGTTGTTGATTTCGATGCTGATCCTAGGGTTCCTCTCATTCTTGGAAGAGGATTCCAAAGAACGAGCCATGCTCTCATTAATGTATTTGAGCATGAAATCACATTACGTGTGGGTAATGAAGCTGTTACCTTTAACCTCGATCAAACTTCGAGGTACTCCTCAAATTATGATTCTGAATCGGTTAACCGAATCGATGTCATTGATATTGCTTCAGAGGAGTACTCTCAAGAGTTTCTTGGTTATTCTCATAATTCTGTGAGTGGGGATCCCACCACATCTTCTCTGCCTATCATTTCCGACTCTTTCCCTTCTCTCACTCCGTTTGAGGGAAGTGATTTCATTTTGGAAGAGATCGAGGCTTTTCTCAAGTGTGATTCATTTCTAGAATGAATTGATAACGCTGAGATTGATCTGGAGGGAGATATTCTTCTTCTTGAGAAATTGTTGAATCAGGACAATTCTCCTCCACTCCCTCCCGTTGAACTTCATAATGAGGAAATCAAATCAATGGAGAAAACCGATGAATTTCCTGAGGTCGAACTCAAAGACTTACCACCTCATCTTGAGTACGCATTTTTGGAGGGTGATGATAAATTACCCGTCATTATTGCTAAAGATTTAAGTGATGAGGAAAAGACTGCTCTAATAAAGGTCTTGAAGTCACACAAGCAAGCCATTTCTTGGAAACTCACCGACATAAAGGGTATCAACCCTGAATTTTGTACTCACAAGATTTTAATGGAGGATGACTTTAAACCAGCAGTCCAGCATCAAAGAAGGGTGAATCCTAAAATCCACGATGTTATCAAACATGAGGTTCTCAAACTTCTTGATGCAGGATTGATTTATCCCATCTCTGATAGTCCTTGGGTTAGTCCCATTCACCGTGTTCCAAAAAAGGGTGGCATAACTGTTGTCACAAATGATGAGAATGAGTTGATCCCAACTCGATTGGTTACGGGGTGGCGTGTTTGCATTGACTATCGTAAGTTAAATGATGCCACCCGAAAAGACCACTTTCCTCTACCCTTTATGGACCAAATGCTTGAGAGATTAGCAGGGAACGAGTACTATTGTTTCCTTGATGGTTTCTCGGGTTACTTTCAAATTCCCATTGATCCACAAGATCAAGAAAAGACCACCTTCACATGCCCCTATGGAACCTTTACTTATAAACGTATGCCTTTTGGCTTATGCAATGCTCCAGGCACATTCCAAAGGTGCATGATGTCCATATTCTCCGACATGTTCGGGAAAACTATGGAGGTCTTTATGGATGATTTCTTGGTCATTGGGGATTCATTCAAAACATGTCTCTCCCATTTAGAAAACATGCTGAAACGTTGTGAAGACACCAATCTTTGTCTAAATTGGGAGAAGAGTCATTTTATGGTCAAAGAGGGCATTGTCCTCGGCCATAAGATATCAAAGAACGGGATTGAGGTTGACAGAGCTAAAGTTGATGTCATTGCTAAATTACCTCATCCCACTACCGTCAAAGGTATTAGGAGTTTTCTGGGTCATGCCGGTTTCTATCGTAGATTCATACAAGATTTTTCTAAAATCGCCCGGCCTATGACTCATCTCCTTGAGAAGGATGCTCCTTTTATCTTCTCACCCGAGTGCATCGAAGCTTTTGAAACATTAAAGAAAAAGCTTACTGAAGCACCCATTCTGGTTGCCCCCGACTGGGATTTACCCTTTGAGCTCATGTGCGATGCAAGTGATTTTGCTATCGGTGCAGTCCTGGGGCAACGAAAAGCCAAACACTTTTAGCCTATCCACTACGCAAGTAAAACCATGACTGAAGCTCAAACTCATTACACCACTACATAAAAAGAATTATTAGCTGTGGTGTATGCCTTTGAGAAGATTCGGCCATTTTTGATCTTGACAAAATGTGTAGTGTATACGGATCACTCGGCTCTCAAATATCTCTTTGCAAAACAAGATGCAAAGCCGAGATTGCTCCGTTGGGTTCTCCTCCTGCAAGAATTTGATATCATTATACGTGATAAAAAAGGAGCTGAGAACCTAGCTGCTGATCATCTATCCCGATTAGAGAACCCACACCAAGATGTTTTCGAGAAAAAGGAAATAAATGAAACATTTCCTCTCGAGACACTCAATACGGTTGCTTTTCGTGGAGATTCTACTACCCCTTGGTTTGCTGACTTCGCAAATTACCATGCGGGTAACTTCATAGTGAAAGGGATGTCGACCCAACAGAAGAACAAATTCTTCAAGGATGTTAAACATTACTTCTGGGACGACCCCTACTTGTTCAAAATCTGTGCGGATCAAGTCATCCGACGGTGTGTTTATGGACAGGAAGCTATCGACATTCTCAAAGCTTGCCATGCTGGACCCACTGGGGGCCATCATAGTCCAAACTACACCGCCAAAAAGGTGTTTGATTCCAGGTTTTATTGGCCCACTATCTATAAGGATGCCCATGATCTCATCAAAACCTGTGACGCTTGTCAGCGTCACGGAAATATTTCACAACAAAATGAAATGCCACAAAATGCTATTCAAGTTTGTGAAATCTTTGATGTCTGGGGCATTGACTTTATGGGGCCATTTCCATCATCTCGAGGAAACAAGTACATACTCATGGCTGTTGACTATTTGTCAAAATGGGTTGAAGCGAAAGCTTTACCCACCAATGATGCCCGAGTTGTTGTAAAATTCCTGAAAGCTCTTTTTGCCTGTTTTGGAACTCCACGTGCTATAATCAATGATCGTGGTACACATTTCTGCAATGACAAGTTTGATAAAGTCATGCAGAAGTATGGTGTAACTCACCATCTTTCTACTGCGTATCACCCACAAACAAGTGGACAAGTAGAAGTTTCAAATTGGGGTATTAAAAGAATCTTGGAACAGACTGTAGGAGAAAATCGTGCATCCTGGTCCGATAAATTGGACGATGCACTATGGGCCTTCCGTACAGCTTACAAAACACCCATCGGGTGTACGCCTTACAAGCTTGTGTACGGAAAGGCATGTCATCTTCCGATCGAATTAGAGCACAAAGCCTACTGGGCCTTGAAACATGCTAACTTTGACATCCAAACTGCGGGTGATCACCGTAAAGTTCAAATGAATGAATGAAATGAACTACATGATCAGGCCTACGAGAACTCTTTGATCTACAAAGAAAAGACAAAGAAGATTCATGACTCAAAAATAAAGAACCGTGTTTTTAACGTTGGTGATCGAGTCCTTCTTTTCAATTCAAGATTAAAGATCTTCTCAGGAAAACTCAAATCCCGTTGGTCTGGTCCATTCACTATTACAAAGGTTTATCCATATGGTACCATTGAGTTATCTCAAAATGACGGTCCAAATTTCAAAGTGAATGGTCATCGTTTGAAACACTACTTTGGAGAGGATATACCACCCATGGTTGTCCCGGATCTTCAAACTTTCCCCATGAACCAATGAATGCGGGGTCGAGTCAAGCTAAGTGACTCGGTGAACAAAAATATTAGCACACCATATGGGTTTTCACCCATATTTCTGTCTTCTTTCTCTTTTCTAACACCTAAGTGTGGGGGAGTTGCCCCTGCTGTTGTATATCATATCTAAAAAATAATAATAATAATAAAAAAAATAATTGTGGTGTTTCCACGCCGGTGCTTTGAATATTGAGGGAAATATTCAATTCTAAGTGTGGGGGGGGGGGGGGAAATTCTGGCGAGTTTGATCACATGAGTACCTTTTAGTGCCCTAATACCCCCGTTTTGGCCAAAATTTTAAAATTTTTTCATTTGGTGGAAGTGCTTTGCACTAACACAACAAATGGTTATCAGTCCACCATGTCTAACCCACATAAGGACTGGCTAATCCGAGAGCAAACGGCTCTAGGTAAAGATATCTCAAATCCGTTTATGGCTGACAATTTGCCAAAAATTGCATGGTATTCAACTCACCATATCTTTGATAGCGAAGAGTTGGCTAGCCCACAAGGTTATGACTTATGGTTAAGGCAGAAAAAACCATAATTGGTAATCAGCTCACCAAGATGATAACTGTATTCTATCAAAGAGTTGGCTAGTCCAAAAGCAAACGGCTTTTGGTAAAGACAAATCAAATACGTTGACAGCTGATGATTTGCTTAAAATCATTTGGTTATCAATGTACCATAAGTATCATACTAAAACATTGGCTACTCCAGAAGTAATGGCTATCTGGTAAAGAGACATAAAATCCATTAAATTTTCAAAAATGATTGCTAGGGACTAGCAATAGTTTAGTGTGGGGGATTGATGAGTGTGTAAATACTCATCATTTTTGTCCCATCTGAACTGCAAAAACATTTAAAAACACTCAGAAATGCTTCAAAATACAGAAAATATCCTTGAATTGTGTTTTTATCTGTTTCATGTGCAAAAGGATTGAAAACAGATGAAAAATGAGCAAAGTTTCATAAATGGCAAAAATAGTCCCTGGGCATTCAAAAATGGAAATTCACATCTATGGTCCTAGTTACTAAACCCATTAAACCAACCCAACCCTTTAAATAAATAAACCAAGCCCAATCACCCTTCCTTTTGCCTAACTCATCCAGTCCAATAAACACCCCTGATATTTATAAACGGGGTTTGACCCCGGTCAACTCCCTCCAAACCATCTCCCCTGGTTTTGCTTTACACCTCACCCCTAGCTCCATATCTACTTCCCAACTTGTCCCTTACACCTCCACAACTGAACAAAATTCTTTAATTGCAACAAAACTGCCCCAACCCACTAATTCCACTTTTGGCGCCAAAAAGTGGAATTGAACGGTTTTGATGAAATGTAAAGATCCAATGGCTGGAAATGTGTGGGAAAGTCTCAGAGGACACCTGGAAGTGCAAAAGATCTTTATAAAGGAAGAAAGGAGCAATGTGGATACCAATCAAGAGTAATTTAATTTTGCTTATGTCAACTTAAGTTATTTTTCAAGTTCTAGTGTTAAAATTAGCTTTCTCTTTCAGTACTTTGTTCAGTGTTCTTCAGTGTATGTGAATCTCTTTTAATAATCAATTTCAGTTTCTAAGTTCGAATTCCAGTTTATGTATTTTGTACTTCAAAATCTCAAGTTATCTTTAGTTTTGTTAGAAATGTTGTTTGTGGACTCTTAAGCTCATATAAGCTCCTCATATAGCCTATGTAAGCTATTAGAAACCTTAAATTCAGTTATAGTCATAAAAAGCAAAAATACAAAAAAATAATACAATAAGTTAGTGAAAAATCAAAAATTCAGTGTGCCATGATCAAGAAGCTGGAGCAGGGTTGATTGTGGATTGCCCTGGGTTAGAGGCTTAGTGGTAAGCCTATAGGAGTGGTTCTTTGTTCTTGGTTCTTGATTTTTAGCTGAATAGCAAGTTTGTAAGCTTTTCCTCAATATTTGTATTCTACTGTAGAAACTAGTTTATGCTCTTATCTTTGTGTTTTTATGTTTCTGTGGTATGTTTAAGTGAAATCAGTGGCTTAAATTAGTTTGCTCTTTCATTGGAATTTGTTGTTGCTTAAAATCTTAATTTCACAGTTAAAATAGCATATTGTTCCTTTCTGTGTTTCATACTGGTATTGTTGTTTTTTTTATGCTTTTATGGTCTGTTATAATCATAAAATGGAGTTTGGAATCAGTGTTAAGGTTTTAGTAAGTCATTTACTTTGAAAATCTAGTATAAGTGTTGTATAAGGTGTGTTTGGATTAACTGTGTACACTGTGACATAAGGTGCTATTGTTGTTAACCTTGGTTTACATATATCACTTAAGGTCATTTTAGCTCAGTGCAACCATAAAATACAGACCTTGTTTGATAAATAGTCAAAATAGCCTTTAATCTCTATTTGCTAGTTACCTGTTAGGATTTGGAGTATAAATTTCATCACAGTAGTTAATTACTTGGTCATCTAGCTTAATTTCATCTCTAATTAGCCTAATATAACATAATCAGTAAGTAGATTAACCTTAAAGTTCGTATAAGTCAACTATATAGTTCAAACTTAAAAAGTCAAATATATAACCTGTGCACAGGCTAGATAGCCTTTTTCATAAGCTCCTTAAAAGCTTATCAGTGCATATTAGTGTGTGAAACTTGTTGATTTAGAAAGCCTTTCTGGCTGGTTGCTTGTGTTTGTGCTTATGTCCCTTGTACTGCTTATTTGGACTGCTTATTATGCTCTCATGTTTTCTCAAAAACCACTCACTACACTGAGTTATCAGTGTAGTTGAGACTTTTGCTTAAGCCCCTCAGAAGCTCTCTGGTAATCTTTAGCTTGTGTATTTTGGCTTCTAAAAAAGCTAAAATATCCAGCTCAAAGGTTCAGAGCTTATCTTTGGCTTTGCATCTTATTTAATAAGCCTGCTTGTAGCTTTCAAGTTGTCCCTTTTTGCTGTGTACACTGAGAATTCAGTGTATTTAAGCTTTTTCATAGGCCCTTCATAAGCTCATTTGTGGACCCCACAGTGTGAGTCTTGGCTTTTTGGAAAGACCACCAACCCAGCTTGCTACCTCAGTCATTATATTGTGCTTATCAGCTTATTTCATAAGCTTATATTGCCCTTAAAATTGTCTGCAGGCCTGTTTGGCTCACGGTATACATTGGAAGTGCTTATTGGCTTATCCTAAGCTTATCAGTGCTACTCTTTGTAACTTTTTACTCATTTCCAGTTCCTTGTACTTATTTTCTCTTTATTTCACCTTTGTTTCCTTTTGCTTAGCTTATTTGGCTACTTCTTTGAGCTTAAACCATCAAATTGAGCCAAAAGCTCAAGCTGAAAAGCTCATAAGCTTCCAAACAGCTTGTTTTTAAGTTCTAAAGTTTTTGTCTTTATTAAGGTTGCTTAAAATCAGTAGTATAATAGGTTTGTAAATTAAAAATCAAGAAAAATCAAATATAAAATAAGTGATAGCTTTTATTTAAGCCATTTGGCTTATTTTGAGCTTTTTCATTAAGCACTTTTCATTTTTATAATTTTCCTAGGTTCCTGTGCTTACATAATCTTTATAGAAAAAGTTTCATATTTATTAGAGTTCATTTAGTATTTATTATAATTTAAATTAGTTTTAAATAATTATTAAATAGTAATTAATTAATAATAAATAGATAAAAAGTCAAATAAATATATTTTCAGTTTTAAAATAAGTTTTAGGTTATTATAGCTTATTTAAGCTATTTCCTTTTATATTCCTTAGTGTAAATCAATCAAAACCTTTTCTGTTCAATTATCACCCGATCCCATATTCGTTCTATTACAGTTTACACACTTCGTTGGGATTAAACGACCCGGGGATATCCTGTACTCCTTGGTTAATTGTCTTCAAGTGGTTTGACTTTAGTTGACCAATATCCTTGGTAAATATAAGTTAACCGTTTGAGGCCAATCAAAATTTGGCGCCGCTGCCGGGGAGGTGTGCTGCGTAGAAACGAATTTGATGCATTAGTGATTGTTGAATATACATCCATTGTATATTAACCATCCTTGTCCATATTCTCTTATTTTCAGATAAAACCAAAATTATCGTGAAGTTAATTCGTTTGACGGATCGATAAACCAAAAATATCGTATTTCAAGTTTTCATAAACACCAAAAAAAAAATAATAATAAAAAAACCCCAAAAAGAACCTTCTTCCCCTTTTCTATGTTTCCATCACTCTAAAGGATTCTTAGATTCGTCTTAGTGCATGCGCACTCGTTCTTCTAGGTCATCAAGCCCTTTTCGTGAGCTTGTAAACATACCTCGAAGACGTCGTAGACGTTCTGCCCCGTCAGTCGTATCTGAGGGGCGTATTGACCCCAAAAACCCTGTCATCATGGCAGATTTGCCGATGAATGAGCTTCTCCAAGCACCCATCGAGGGTTATGGAGATGCCATTGTTGTTCCAGCCATCGTGGCTGATAGTTTTGAGCTCAAAACCGGGTTACTGAATCTTGTAACCTCAAGTCAATTCTATGGTTTTGAAAGGGATGATCCTCATGCTCATATTCTGTAACACCCCAACCCGACAAGGGTAAAAATATCACAACAATGGTTTCATATCAGATCAAAACAAAGCATACATCTATAGTAATACAAGAAATCTCAAAGGTTACAAATGAAATACGGAAATTTACAAGGTTACAAGTGCAAATACTAATTCTGAAATATAATAACTTCTAATCACTTCTAAGTCCAAAAGTAGCTTATCAAGTCTTCTAATTCCAAGGTACTCTCCACCCATTCCCAGCTTCCTACTAAACCTGCCGCAGGAAAAGAAATGCAGCTGAGCTACGAGAGCTCAGTGAACAGATATAACGATAACAAACAGTAATAGAGAATAGTACAGAATAACAGAAAAAAATTCAAACAGATGCAATATGGTTCAAGGGATAAGTCAAAGAATAAGTATAAAGGAAAGAGAAAAGGGATAGTAATCCACCACGAGCCCAGAAACAGATCATATCATATCGTAACCATAAATCTTCAAATCATATAGAGGGGAGACCTCTCAGATAATCAGATAATATGAGGGGTGTCCTCATTCTTCAAATGGAGTAGCTAGCTCCCAGATATATGTGAAAGGCGTGTATTGCACACAAGCACCAGTCACCAGACAAATCATATCAAATCATGTTAAATCCACTAAACAGATCAGATCTAGGATGCATCCATACGCCCCCGCAGACAAATAGTGGCCAAAATAATATAATGCGCATATCAGATAATAGATAAGGGGACGGTGTGGAACATCACTCAACCACACTAGAGTCATGCCATTGGTGCATCAATGACATGGACATGGAACCCCCATGCCTAGGGTCACAGATTTTGGCTCGGGTATCAAACTAAGAGTCAGATATCATATCAAATCAGAGTGTCATATCAAAAGGTCCATATATCAAATGGTACTTAACAGATGGTTCATATCAAATATCCCAGAAGTAATATCAAAGGTCCAAATCATAGTTTATCAGATCAAGGTTCATATTCAATAATCAAGTCATGGTTCAGATCAAAAGTCCGTTTCAAAAGTTTCTATCAAAAGTCCATTTTAAACAATCCTTTAATTCATGATTTTCATAAAACGATCCTTTAAAGTAGTTTTCATAAAAATAGTCTTTCAAAACGGTTTTTAATAAAGCTAGTCTTCAAAATATGGTGTTCATAAAAGTTAGTAACCTTTTTCGCATCATTTATAAACATCTTTTTAAATTGGTTTTTCTCAAAACATTTCCATGGTATAATTAAAAAGGTTTTCATAACATAGATTCATATCAGAGGTCATATCAAATGGAATCAATAGAGGAGGTTCAAGCAAAGGGAATCATAGCAATGGCATCAGATCAGAAACTAACGGATCAGAATATGAAAGAGATCATGAGAAACCTTATAAGGAAGGTCAGAATATCTGTACCTTATTCAATACAAGCAAAAGGAAAGAAAGGTCACACGAGATGGATCACTCCCGCTTCACGGAACCTATACGAATTAATAATCAAGTATTACTTTAAGTTCAATGAATTTTAGTATGCTTCCATTTTTAGTAACTTACTATCTTGGGTAGTTTTCAAATTAGTCATTTATCGTTAATGTTATCATCTTGTCAAGTTTAATTAGTTAAAAAGACACTATACATGAGTTAGGATTTATTATGAACATGTAAGTAGATTTGGGGTTTTATTGTGTCTAAATATTATAGTATAGGGTAAATATGACATTTAGTGCAAATAAAGTTTAAATGTATTCTTGTACTGTGTCTACCAACAACAATAGTCAAACAATTGCACCCATTTAATACCACACGATACACACACAAAACCCATTTACAGCCACCTTTTTACACGCCAAAACACAACTTAAACTCTCCTTTGTTTCCCAGCCTACATCGACACACAACACACCCACAAGACCCACTTCTTTTACATGGACTCGACTCATATTACAGTCCAAATATACACATAGACTCGACTTGTTTCATAGTCTAACTCGACACATAAATAGTTCCCATAGACCCTTAACACAGCCACACAACCCCACATATGATCACATAAATCATGACTTCCCCATACCCCTCGACACGCCTTTTATTTTCTGTATGGGTTCGAAGGAGAAAAGACAAACAAGCATGTATTCACTTCTTTTATTTTCTGTTCGAATGGGTATAGTTCAACAGCTTTTAGTTATGTAATTAGGTCACAAACATGCGTCTTAATGGGTCGAAAACAAGATGCATTGAGATCATATATTAGGGTTTTAGATAGCATTGGTTTTACTAGGTCGCATGAATATATATGTCGAATGGGTTAAAGAAAATTCAAGTGAGTGTTACCTTGTGATAACGAGACGAAGAAGAGAGGACGAGAGCAAAGGACCAACGAATCTATACTCACTCACGAAACAGCACAACACAACTTCTCTTGCACCTTATGAATAAACACCAACAGTAACAACTTCACTACTTGATCTTGGAGGGAAAACAATAGCAGATTTGTGTTTTTATCTTTGTGATTTGTTGTAGGGTTTGAATTGAGGGGAAAGAATGAAACGTGTGAATGAAATAAATAGGGGAGCGTGTCTATTTTAATTGACTTTGTGTTTTTTTTATTCTTGGTGATTGACGCATGAATGGAATGGCAGGAATAAAAACGTACCAATCAAATAAATAGAGGAGCGTCCTTATTCAATTGAGGTAGTAACTTTCCATTTAATAGATTTGATGAAGGATCGGTTTTGCTTTGATAATTGGCGTAATATGTGGCTGTCATTTGTGTACAAAGGGAACAAATCATTTTGGTTAAATAAGGTTAAAGAGCGCATGACCATTTACTGATATTAGGAAGATTTGATTTTTAGAGAATTTTTATATTATTAATGTATAATTATGCTATGTTACATTATTTTTCATTGTATTCCTAACATATAGTTTTTAGGTGTCAATTATTTGTTATCAACATAGATAAAAGTTCAATTTAGACGTAAAATTAGGAATCCGACTTTCAGGGTTTTACATATTCGATGGTTTAACAAGATTACATCTACCATCAAATACAAGAATGTCCCTTCTGAAGCAATCAAGCTTCTTCTATTCCCATTTTCTCTCGAGGGACAAGCCCGGATATGGCTTGAAAAACAACCCCCTCGTTCAATTGAGACATGGGAGGATTTAGTTACAAAGTTTGTAAACAAATTCTTTCCCCCTTCTAGAACGACAAGTCTTAAAAATGAAATCATCAAATTCACACAAAGATTTGATGAATCGTTTAGTGACGCGTGGGATCGTTTCAAAGAATTGCTTCGTAAATGTCCTCATCATGGTTTCACCGAGTTGATGCAAATTGACACTTTCTATAATGGTATGAGCCAATCTGACCAAGATTCTCTCAATGCCTCCGCTGGAGGTAACTTTTTGAGCAAAACCACCAAAGAAGCTTTAGCGATTATTGAAAATAAGTCTAAGGTCCGTAATGCACGAACAAAGCCATATCATTCTCAGGCTAGTGCTGGTCCTTCTACTTCATCTCCTGTGAGTACTTCTAGCACCGATGCTAAGATTGACAAGCTCACGGACGCTATTCAAGCTTTGGTTCTCTCAAACCAAAAGAAAGTCACTTTCACACAAAATCCTTCACATGCTGAAGTGAAGAAAGTGGAAGCCTGTGTTACTTGTGGTGGCCCTCATGCATACTACAACTGTACTGCCACCAATGGTAGTCCTTTTGAAGCTAATGCTATAGCCGATACTTCTAATCAGGGAGGTAATCAATACCGTCCTCAATTAGAACCAAGTTACCGAGCTAACAGCTACCAAGGACCACCCGGTTTCAATCAGAACCAGAATTTGCAAAACCGAAACCAAAACCAACCTCGAATGAACCAAGGTTATCAAAACCAAGGGAATTTCAATTCTGGACAAAATCAAGGTTTCCAACACCAAGGAAACTTTAACCGAAACAATTTCAACCAGGGAAATCATTTTCAGGGAAATGGTAATCCAAATCAAGGGAATTTTCAACATCAAGGTTATAATCAAAATAACCGAATCCAAAATTTCCCTAACCAACCTCAAGCCATTCTCCCAGCCCCACAACCATCATCTGATGAGTTATTGAGGCAATTCATGAAAGCTCAAGAGGACACAAACAGGTTGTTGGTCAGCCAGATCTCTGAGATTAAAAAGTCTTTAAATGATCAACCTTCGGGCTCAGGAAAACTTCCGAGCAACACGATCGCTAACCCGAAGGGCGATGTTAAGGCGATCACAACCCGAAGTGGTACTTCATATGATGGACCCACTATTCCTACTACCGCTTCTTCTTCTTCTCCTCCCAAGGTAGTGGATAGTGAACCTGAGGTGACTAAGGACAAGGTACTTCCTACTAATAACGGAGGTACCGACAAAGTCCAACCTCAAGTTGTCCCGAAAACCAAACCCAAACCAGGAGTTGTCTTTGAACCTCCTGAAACCCCGGTTGAAAACCCTAAATCCAAACCTTCTATTCCCTACCCATCACGTTTAAATGAGCAAAAGCTCCGCGAAAAGGCTAGTCAACAAATGGATAAATTCTTTCAAATCTTTCAAGAATTACATTTTGACATAAGCTTTGCGGATGCTATCATTCTGATGCCCAAGTTTGCATCCACAATCAAACACTTGTTAAGCAACATGGAAAAACTGTTTGAAATGGCAAAAACTCCATTACATGAGAACTGCTCAGCAGTTATCTTGAAAAAGCTTCTCGAGAAGGTTGGAGATCCTGGAAAGTTTCTAATACCTTGTGTATTTCCGGGAATGGTTGAATGATATGCCTTGGCCGATCTTGGTGCAAGCATCAACCTGATGCCTCATTCAGTGTGGAAGAAACTTTCTCTTTCGGATCTTACTCCTACATGCATGACTCTTGAGCTTGCAGATCGTTCAATATCTCGTCCACTTGGCATTGCTGAGGACGTATTTATGAAAGTAGGAAAGTTCCATTTTCCAGCTGAGTTTGTGGTTGTTGATTTCGATGCTGATCCTAGGGTTCCTCTCATTCTTGGAAGAGGATTCCAAAGAACGAGCCATGCTCTCATTAATGTATTTGAGCATGAAATCACATTACGTGTGGGTAATGAAGCTGTTACCTTTAACCTCGATCAAACTTCGAGGTACTCCTCAAATTATGATTCTGAATCGGTTAACCGAATCGATGTCATTGATATTGCTTCAGAGGAGTACTCTCAAGAGTTTCTTGGTTATTCTCATAATTCTGTGAGTGGGGATCCCACCACATCTTCTCTGCCTATCATTTCCGACTCTTCCCCTTCTCTCACTCCGTTTGAGGGAAGTGATTTCATTTTGGAAGAGATCGAGGCTTTTCTCAAGTGTGATTCATTTCTAGAAGGAATTGATAACGCTGAGATTGATCTGGAGGGAGATATTCTTCTTCTTGAGAAATTGTTGAATCAGGACAATTCTCCTCCACTCCCTCCCGTTGAACTTCATAATGAGGAAATCAAATCAGTGGAGAAAACCGATGAATTTCCTGAGGTCGAACTCAAAGACTTACCACCTCATCTTGAGTACGCATTTTTGGAGGGTGATGATAAATTACCCGTCATTATTGCTAAAGATTTAAGTTGTTGATGCAAATAATGTTCTAAAATCGTTATTTATATCTTTCGATTACTTCACGTTTTGAGGATGACAAAATGTGAAATCACGATACGTTAAAATTAACGTAAACAAGTCTTTAATCGGAAGATCCCGTTTCTACGCAAATCACTCTTGAACAAAGTTACAACTTGAACTAGTGATCAAAGAAGTGAATTTATGTTTTGAAAATTCACATTTTAAATGGGACAAAACATTTTTTCAAAAATACACATGACAAATTATTTTTGAAATATTAAGAAATGTTTTAATGGAAAAATAAGTTTGAAAATCACAACAGCTATTTTTCCCCCCAAAATCAGCTCCAACCTTCCCCAAATAAGTTTTCACCAGAAAAGACAAAATTTGGAGCGTCCTAGTCTACCACGGCTCCACGGTACCGTTAAATTTAACGGAGCCGTGGGTTATTTAAAGGAGCCGTCCGTACCATTTTTTCTGTAACGTTCAGATTTTCTTTGCCTATAAATACCAACCCCTTTCACAGTTTTAGGCACCCTTCACACACAGAAAAATCCCTTTGCTTAATCCTCTCAAACCTTTCACTTCTTTAGATTAGTTTTTCTTTGTTTCAAGAGTGATCCAATCATCCCTCAAGTGATCCTCTTCATACCTCTTCACTAGGAAGAGAAGAACACAAGTATCCAAGTAGATACAAGGTGTTGTCATCCCTCTTCATTAGCAAGAGAAGAACACAAGTATCCAAGTAGATACAAGGTGTTGTCATCCCTCTTCATTAGCAAGAGAAGAACTCAAGTATTCAAGAAGATACAAGAGTTATAGTTGTTAGGTTTTTGTAACACTTGTTACATCCTTGATTGTATCTTAGCATACATCAAGATTATATTTCTTTTGTGAGTGGGAGTGAAGATCAAGTGTGATCTATAGAGATAGTGAACATCTCTTATAGTCATTGGGCTTGTGTGATTGATCAAGAAGATCAAGGGTCGATAGATTAATGTTAGTTGAGTAGAGTGAAGTGAGTGTTGATCATTGTGATCGTGTTGAGATCTTGGTGATCTCTTGAAGCCATTGGGCTTGAGTGTTTGGTCACGTGGACCGTGGTAGATTGGTGCTAGCTAAGATTAGCACTCGACATCTAGCTTAGTGTCGGTAATAGGATAAGCGACGTGTACGGTTTTCTCCGCCTGAAGGGAGGTTGTTGATATAGTGTTTGAAACTCTCGAGTGTGGTACTCGGGAAGTGGAGTAGGGCGAAGAAAAGCTTCGTAGCCGAACCACTATAAATCCTTTGTCTCGGTTTGATCTTTCCAACTCTACTCTTTACTTTCATTACTTTATATTTGTTAGTTTAGTGTGTAGTTCATATTGGTGTTAATTGATTACATATATAGTTCAAATCAAAGTTTCCAATAACCAACTTTTAAAACAAGATTTTTAAAAGGACTTTAAACCGGTAAACTATTCAACCCCCCTTCTAGTTTCCCACAATTGGTATCAGAAGCCACGTCAGTCAAGATTTTAAAGTATATTGTTGATCCCAGATGAGCTTCACGATCTTATTAATTACTTTAGATATAATCCTAAAGCAATTGGTATAGAAACTGATCTTGAATTGTATATCAAATATTATGCGGAAACTAATACTTGATCTTAAGAAGAATTAAACACAAACCAATTCTCAAATAACACTTCAATATATTAATACGATTGCTCGATAGCAATAGGGTTACAAGAAACCTTGAAGTGTAAAACAATAATGATACGTATCTAAAACCTAACCCTAGACCCTCCTTTTATAGACTAAGGAGTCCTAGTCGGTTACAAAACTTTCTATACACGAAAAATATCTTTACGTATCTTTTCTATACATATCCTTAACATACAATACATATCCAATAAACAGCAGCATAATCTTCCTAGCAGCAGAGTCTTCGTGGCTAGCAGCAGATTTATACTAAGCTTATTATCCCAATCCAGCAGAGTTACCAAATAGCAGAGTAATAGTCTAATCAGTAGAGTTACTTAACTAATCAGCAGAGTAACACCTAGCATATTTCACGAACAGCAGATCTTTAGACCCAACATATATTGTATTTTAAAACTTGAATCGATCAATGGATTCCGACAAATATCTAGAAGGGCAATCTATGCAAAGACCACCACTTTTCGAAACCGATTGTTTTATATATTGGAAAACAAGATTCGAAACGTATGTGAAATCAAAAGACATTGATCTTTGGCATGTTATTACCGAGGGTGACTTTCAACCTATTCAAATGAACCCGGAAACTAAAAAGAATGAAATTGTTTCTTATGATAAACAAAGTGATGAACTTAAAAGGAAATTAGCCAAAAATAATGAGGCTAAAATGATGATTTATAATGCTTTGCCTAAAAAGGAATTCGAAAGAATTTTCATGTGTAATACGGCAAAAGATATTTGGAAAACTTTGTTAGTCACTCACCAAGGTAATAACCAAGTCAAAGAGAACAAGATAGATCTTCTTGTTCAACAATATGAACAATTCTCCATTTCGGAGGATGAGTCAATAGATAATGCTTTTGCTAGATTTAATACTATTATCACTAGTCTTAAAGCTCTTGATGAAGGTTATTCTAGTAAGAACTATGTCAGGAAATTTCTTAGAGCTCTACATCCTAAATGGAGAGCAAAGGTCACCGCCATAGAAGAGTCAAAGGACTTGGCGGCATTATCACTCGATGAACTTATAGGAAATTTGAAAGTTCACGAGATGATCATCAAGAATGATTCCGACATTGTCAAACGCAAAAGTGAGAGAGTTAGATCTCTAGCATTAAAAGCCAAAAAATAGTCCAGTGATGAGGAATGTTCGAGTTCCGGTAGTGAAGATGAAGAGTGCGCACTAGCCGTTAGGAACTTTAGAAAGTTCTTTAGAAGGAAAGATAGATTTCCTAGACAACCTCGCGATGAAAGGAGGTCATCTCAAAAGAATCGTGATGAAAGGAAAGGGACAAGTGATAGGAAATGCTATAGATGCAGAGATCCTAATCACCTCATAGGAGAATGTCCTAAACCACCGAACTCCAACAACCAAAGAGCTTTTGTAGGAGGCTCTTGGAGTGATAGCGGTGAAGAAGAAGAGAAGAAGCCTAACAATGAAAAGTGCATAATGGCTCAGGCTTCTAACGAGGTACATTCCGACTCTTCTTACTATAGTGATAATAATTCGTCAATAGATGATAGTGAATTACATGACGAATACAACAAACTATGCGTAGTTAGTACTAAGATTTTAGGTAGAAACACAAAACTTAAGTTAAAACTACAAGAACTAGAACTACAAGTCCTAGAACTAAAAGATCAAGTCAAAAGACTTGAGAAAAACAAGGAAGTAGACTTAGGATGTGGGTCATGTATAAGTCTTCAAGTAGAAAATGAAAAACTTAAAGAAAATGCTTTAAGAATCATTAAGTTTGATGAAGGAACTAAAAAGCTTAATGATATACTTGAAAATATTAGATATAGTGAACATGACCGTTCGGGTTTAGGATTTGACCCAAATCAGGCTTCTACAAGTGGTACCAAACAAGTTAAATTTGTAATGCCTGAAACGTCTAAGTCTGAAGGGGACGGCACCACTAAAGGTACAGACGGCACCACTAAATTTAGTGGTACTGTGGTACCATTTGGTGCTGAAGACGAAACTGGGTCAATTTTGAAAAATAGTCTAAGTCCTAAACCGAGTCACATAGTTAAAAATAGTTCTAGAGTGTCTACACCTAGTAAAGGGGAGGTCAAAAGCTCTTACAAACCATTGTCATCTCCCGAACATGGATTTGTAAAGCGTGACACAAAGTCGACTACTCCTCCGCCTAGAAAGGTGAACTCTCCCAAACCTCGGTCTAGAACTCCTCTACCGAGAGGTAACTTTAGAAGACAAAATCATCCAAGTAACTTTCCCGTAACTTGGAATGATCGTCCACCAAAAGGTTACTTACCATGGGAAATGTGTCCTCCATTCTCACATCCTAAACTAACGCAACAAATTTTGTTTTGCTAGGAAAACATGAGTGTAAATAAATTTCGGAGTCTAACAAAAGGAGTATGATGTGTTATCAAACAAGTCTGGTGACGCAAAAGTCAAGTCGTGTCTTATATGCTCAACATTCAACAAAGGTAGTCTAATCCTCTAGTTTTAAGAGCAACACCTCAGGCACAGGTACGCTTTCTTAAAACACCCTTTGTTAGTAGTAATGTTTGGCATGAAATAGTGTAGTTAGAATCTAACATGGTAGGCACTATAACACAGAAACTCTATTCACATCTCATCATGTCAAATTCAACTTGTCCAGAAATGTTCGATGATCGCTTGAAGATCATGCGTGACAAGTTTGAATTAAGCATTGATGAGTGAATCAAGTTCCCTTCCTTGTACATATGTAATCTTGCCTAAATTAAGTATCCCTTTAAACTTATGTATACTATATGTATGAGATACATAGTTTAAGTAATAGTCTTTACTGACAATAACGCCCATATCCGCAAATACGAAACTCACAAGAGACGAAGAAGGTGAGTGCGCAGATATAACTAGGTTAGGGGCATAATAGGTAAAGTAGTTTACCTAACGGCAAGTAGGTCCATTATCATGAATAGTGTTGGCTTTGTGCCCACTTGTAAGAAGTGTCCCAAAACTTCTTACATGAAAGTGTTTAATGTATCATACCATACATTAAAGATACTACACACTTGAGATTACGATATCTTGAGGAGATTGATGTAAAAAATGTTTCTATACCAACTCTGATAATGTGAGAGTTAATGTAGATTGAAACATAATGAGTAATGTTTGTACCTTCATAGGTTGATTAACAAACATCTTGGTTCCCCAAGAAACAAACTACTCTTATTGTCACCACGACCGAAGCCGTGTACGTAAGCGCCGGAAAGGCATGACAACAAACACTATAGGTGAGACAACCTCCTATGAAGAGTAGCAGTCAAGATGCCATTTGACTTGACCGGGAACCCTGTAGTTTGCTCATGAACGAAGCTCGTCGAAGTACGTCATCTCCTCCGTCTCTTGAATGACAACATTGTCAATTCACCAACCAATACGTTCTCGTCACCCCACTCATGACTATTTAGATAATTCTTTCGAATTATTAAAGTCATCATCCACCTCTCTCCTCATGACCTCTTAATAATTCACTTGAAATATTAACGTCATTTCTCACGTCTTCTTTCATGACTCATTTGTCATTTCACTCACATCGCCTCATGACTCTTAAGTCATTCCTTTCATCCCGCTTATGACTATTTCGATATTTCACTGGAAATATTAAAGTCATCTCTCGCGTCATATCTTATGTACGTTTTATCCCTTCTATGACTCCTCAAATATTTCACGGGAAATATTAAGTCATTCCTCGCGTCTCGTACTCCGACTAATTAAATATTTCATGGGAAATATAATAGTCATCCTCCAAAACACAACTCATAACTTCTGTTTATTTCACGGGAAATACTAGAAGTAAACCCTCATCCAATGACAACTTAGTCAATTTCCTTGGAAACACTAAGATCATTCCTTGTCATCCCGTCTAATCGTCTTTCGTCAAAAAGTTTATGAGGTATAAACTTTTTCCTCGTGTCAAAAAGTCTTACTAAATAAGTAAGATTAATCAGCCAAAAGTCAAAACGGAAGAAAAATTGGACCATCAGATATACGGCTCCATTAAAGAGGCACAACTCCATTAATGTTTAATGGAACCGTGGAGCCGTGCATCTAAAAAACGCGCCCATTCTCCTTTCTTCTGCACAGACTTTCCAAACACATCCAAAAACACTTTCACTTGCTGTCAAAACCGAACCATAACACCTTAATTCAACTAAACTCTTGCAAATCAAGATTGAGGCATTGGAATCAACAAATCCTAATTACACACATCACTAATTGTAAGTAAATCACTCTTAATTTCATTTAATTTGAGTCTAGGGTTTGTTCTTGAGTATAAATCCGAATTGGGGATTTTCAAAATTAATTAAACCCTTGTGAAATTAAGACTAGGATTAGACAATGTAGCATTCACATGATTCCCTAAACCTAGGATTTCCAAAAACCCATTTATGTTGCAAAACCTAATCCGAAATTAATCACAAAATTCGGATTATGATTGATTATTTGCAATGGAATCATGTTTAGGATGATTAAAATTGGATTAGGAACGTTCTGCATTAAAGCTTTTCAATCTTAAAGCTTGTTGGCGCCATGTTGAGGCATTTGCCAAACACCCCATGTAAAACCCAAAATCTAAAAGCATGCAAAATGACCAAATTACCCCTGAAACTTTAAAATTTAATTAAAACATATTTAAAGCACCAAATAAATTCCAAACCTCTGGTAATGAGCTACATATGAAATGAAATAATTTTGAGGCAACATCCTAACATTTTTGCATGTCCAAAAAATTATTATCTCACACAAATATATATATATATATATATATATATATATATATATATATATATATATATATATATATATATATACATATACCAAAAGTTATATAATTTAATTTATTTATACTTATAAAATCATTTAAAAAAGGAAATAAACTAAAAATTCAAAACTCTGATTTTTGCCAACCTTTGGACCGAATCTCCAGCCCATTCCCCCTAATTCCGGCCATTATCATTATTTAATTTATTTCTCCCCATTTTCCTTTTATTCTTATCCAAAAACCCTAAATTAACAAACCAAAACTCTCTCTTATTCCATCCGAATTTCTGGAGGTATTTGGGTATTTTTCTGGTAATCATCAAGGTCTAAGGAGGCTGGGAAAAATAAGCTTGGGGTCGTAGGAAGCTTGGTTCGATCGTGGGAATTATTTTGTGTCGATTATCCATCCGAGGTACCAAAAATTACTACGCCTAATCCACACGTTCTAAATTCATTTTGGTATTTTTCTAATGTTATTTAGATCATATATAACTCATATAAATTGTTGGAATCGAATCATGCAAGTTTAATTGATCATACGAATTTTTGATAACTAAAACCCTAATAAAATACAAATCGGGTCATGCGATTTTTCTGGGTCATGTACATAATTTTTCTGGGTTCTAATCTGATCATATCACTCTGGAAAAATGTTGGTTTGATTTTTTGAAGCTTAGATCGATCGTGGTAATTTTGTTTCTAATCGGGTTTTATAAAAAAGGAAAGAAAAAAATAAAAAACTAAGTCGAACGATTTAGGGTTTGGGTTTTTAAGGATTAATCTGACATATTAATTATGATTTAATGATGTTTTGATGATTGCAAAATGATTTGATCAATTAGGGTTAGGGTTTGATAATAAAATTGTTTACCGATTGGAATATGAAATTAAAAGGGGCTGTTTTGTAATTTCTGAAACTTGTGGGATTTTTTTGTAATGTATTTTAGACCAGGTACTATTCGTATAAAATATAATATGAGGGTCCTATGTGTAAAATTTGCAAGAAAGGATTTAATTTGTAATTATGTAGTTCGAATTGAAATTAATTAAAATGGAGGGACTAAAAATGTAAATTCTAGAAACTTAAGGTTATTCCGTGAAAATAATGATATAAAGGGTGTAATGTGTAATTTTGGATATTTAAGGGCTTAATATGTAATTATTAATAATTTATGTTTTGAATTGTAAGTTTTGTAAATTCAAGGGACTAATTGTGTAAATTATGAAATCTGAAAGGGGTATTCGTACCACATATAAATTTAAGGGTATATTCTGTAATTTGGTAAAAATAAGTGCTTGATGTGTAAATATAAACATGGTAAGGTTTAAATTGTGAATTATGTAATTATAAGGTTTATTTTGTAGATTAAATAACTAAAGGGGTATAAATTGTAAATTGCTAAACTTAAGGGATTAAAAGTGTCATTCTGAATAATTTATGTATTTAAAATGAGTACTTGTAATACTTTCATTCTAAACCTTTATCTTTGGTGTATTTACAATTAAAACCCTAAAATATGGAAACTTGTCATAAATAACCCTAAACTTTTATAACTTGCTAAAATGAACCTTATTTCCATAATAATCCTTAACTAATGACTTAACCTAACTTGTGATATTATAATCTTGCTAAATATAGAATTCTGCTAATTATAGAAACTTACTAAATAAGGAAACTTTCTAAAAATGGAAACTTGCTAATTCTGGAAACCTGCTAAAAATAGAAGTTACTAAATCTGGAAAGTTACCAAATCTGGAAAGTTACTAAAAATGGAAAGTACTTAAAATGAGTAAACTTACTTAAAGTGGAAACCTGCTGAATCTGGAAAGTTACTTAAAATGTAAGATAAACTAAAATAGTAATCTGAACTGAAACCTTTGTAATTCCGTCTTCTACTTCTTTAGGTGTGAAGAAGGAGAAGCATTGATTCTGTTCCGTGCTTGTTTCTTTTGCTTATTTACTTTGCTTTGCTCATAAGGTACAGATATTCTGAACCTTCTCACAGGTTTCTCATGATCTCTTTCATTTTTTTTGATCTGTCAGTTTCAGTATTTATGCCATTGCTATGATCCCCTTTGTTATAAATTTCTGATATTGAACCTTCTGATATTGAACCTTCTGATATTGAACCTTCTGATATTGAACCTTCTGATATTGAACCTTCTGATATCGAACCTTCTGATATTGAACCTTCTGATATCGAACTTCTGATATGGACTTTCTGATATAACTGAAATGGAAATGGGATACTTGAAGTTCTTTTGATATTGAAACTGAAATTGGAAAACCTTTCTTAATCATATCTGAAAATGTTTGAGAAAAACTATTTTAAAACGGTATTGTTGAGCACGATGTTATACCTCTTCTAAATGGAATTGTACTAAAGGTTTTATAAAAATTCCTTTTTAAGATTTTCTTTATAAAAGGTTTTACTAAACATCATTTTATGAAAGTCACTGAAAGATTATTTTAAATACAAGTTAATAAGAAACCTTTGAATTAAAATCTTTTCTATGAACCTTTGATATGACCTATTGAACCATGATTTTTATCCTAAACCTGGTTATAAACTCTTGTTTGAAACTTAATTTGAACTCTGATATAAGCATTAATCTGATATACTATTTCTGAACCTGGACTTGAACATTTTTATAAACTCTGTTATAAACCTATCTGATTTCTGAACCTCTGATATACACTTCTGTAACATCTGACATGGACCTTATAATCTGAACCTTTTGATATACCATCTGATTATGACATGATACTTGACCTTGACCACGGTTTGATACCCGAGCCACTCACTAGGCATGAGGGTTTCATGTCCATGTCATTGATGCACCGATGGCATGACTCTAGGGCAGGAGAGTGATGACCTGTCCCGTCCCTGACTTTATCTGATTTGGTGTGTATTGGTAGACTCTGGCCACCTGGGGCGTATGGATGCATCCTAGATTTGTTCTGTTTCTGTTATCTGTGTATATTATCTGTTATATCTCTGGTGACTGATGGTGTGTGCGATACACGTCTTTCACATCTCTGGGAGCTAGCTACTCCATTTGATACATGAGGACACCCCTCATATTATCTGGTTACTTGAGAGGACTCCCCTCTGTATGATTGATGACATGGTTACATTATATATATCTGTTTCTGGGCTCGTGGTGGATTACTGTTTTCCTTTACCATATACATTTACTTACCTTTGACCCTTATTATACCCTGCACTGTTTCCCTTTACCTGTATCTATCTATTATTCCCTATCCTTTATCCTTACTTTTTTTCCTTTGACTCTGATTATATCTGCATGACATATATTTCTGACACTCTGTACTATTCTTTATTACTGCTTTGTTACCGTTATATCTGTTCACTGAGCTCTCGTAGCTCAGCCGCATTTCTTTTCCTGTGGTAGGTTTTAGTAGGAAGCTGGGTATGAGTGGAGAGTATCATTGGACTTAGAGGACTACACTTTGATAGCCTTTTTGTGATAGAGATGACTAGAAGGATTTGTATTTTTCAGACTTAGCATTTATCCCTTTGTATTTCTTTTGTAACTTTGTACTGGTATTTCCCTTGTAACCTTTGTATTTCCTTTGTATTATTGAAGATGTATGCTTGTGTATGTTCTGATATGTCACCATCATTGTGACACTTCTACCCTTGTCGGGTCGGGGTGTTACACCCCAATTCGATCATTTTTCGAAAAACTTCACAAGTCTAGGATCATGAAACCTTTTTCATGCATTGTTGATGCAAATTAAAAACGTTTTTGCATGCATACATGAACTCTCAAATATGGCTCGAAGTACATAATTGATATGTATTGTTCGACATAGTTGATTGAGCAAAAGTGAAGTTAGGAGCGTTTGGGCAATCTCTTTAGGATAGTTTTAGAGTCGAGATTGCCGCACCTCCACATTGTTTGCATTTAGGCACACACACTAGAAGTGTAATCATTAAAATGCAACGAACTAACATATACAAAAATGTTTTTTTTTGTAGATAACAATGCCTTGAAATGATTATCAATTAACCCGACATTACATCATTGAAACACTTGAAAACCCAAACATCACTGATGAACAAAAGGCTTATTTTGCCAAAGTGCTAACACGATACATACACGAAGGGCGTGTAGTCGATGCACTTTATGTCATGTCAGACAGAGTCAGTGCTTGCTTTCCTTCTATTCGGTTCGATTGTTTATACACAATAAACGATCAAATATGTCCCCTTTTCGTTCTCGAGTTTTACAGTCGTGTCCGTACCTACACTAACTCTGACGGAAACGTCTTTCTTGATTTTTGGATTCAGCACCAAAATATCACCCTGTCTGTTACTGACATTGGTCAAATTCTCGGTGTTCCCTCTCATGGTCAGTGTGCATTCACTAACGACCATTCTCTAGAGTCTCTTTAATACAATGTTGAGATCGAAGGTGCTTATAGTACTGAAATTCCCGACATTGAAGTAATCAAACAAATAATCCAAATTCCTCGAGTCACCAACACGTACCAAAAACGTGATGGTTCCATTGTCTTTCTCGACCCACACAAAATCTACCTCAGGGAACTCCGTCCTGACCTTAGAAGTTGGGAACTTCTTCTACGTGAAAATGTGTTAAGCCTTGCGGGCAACCGTGATCACGTATCGGCAAGTCTTGCCCTCATGCTCTACTGTCTTAGTATCGAGGAACCATTCAACCTCGCATACTACATGGTCAAACGGATGGCCAACATTCATCGTCGCTCCGATGAGCTCATGCCATACGGCATGCTACTTGCTCGTTTGTTCAGGTGGGTTATGGAACATTTCCCACATCTTCAAAGTGTCGACTATGTCCTAGTCAATCGGGTTATGAAACCACTTGGTGGACCACAATGTCGCACAAAGCAACGTAAGGACAATGGGTCCAAACGTGGTCGTAAATCCACTTCCGACATTCCTCATTCATCCTCCTCCTTCAGTTACGAATCATCATCTGAGCCTATGGATGAGGACGATGATGAGGTGAACGAAGAAGGAACGTCTAGTTCTCAAATCCCTTCTCCCGACACCTACTTTCGTAACCTCGACACTTCGTCATTCCAACCAACCTCCAACCTTGAGTTTGGTGACGTCAACCTACCTAACCTAATGAGGAGACAAGCAGTAATGTACAATCGACAAGTCTCAATGCATGAGCAAACTATCAGGGGATTCAAGTCCATCGGCAAGGCGATCAAAGGACTTGGGAATAAGATTAAAAAGTTAGGGAAGAAACGAGACTAGTTAGGATTAGCTTAAGTAGTACTATTAACTTAAGTATTATTGAGCTATTATAAATAAAGTCATGGCATTAACTTGCTTGGAATGTTCCCTTTTAACATTTTAACACTTGAACATGGTTAATTCTCTTGTTAATTAATCCTCATGTTGGTTTATCTTGCCTAAATCATGCATGTTAGCTTATTTTATTACATGCACTAGATGTTAAAAATGCTTGAATTCATGCATGCTTAATAGTTGCCTAAATACATAGATGATCACATGATCATGTTAGTTGCTAGTTGAAACTAGCTTTAGGAATTCTATGTGTTTAGTGATTTGAGGCTTTGAGATTTGCAGCCAATGGATTCCCCAGAAATTTCCCCATTTAGGCTGCCTAAAACCTGCAGACCTGGAAAGAAGGTCAAAAGAGCCCACGGCTCCATTAAATAGGCCACGGCTCCACTAAATTTAGTGGTGCCGTCGTACCTTTAATGGTACCGTGCCTCTGGAAGACGAATTTAACAATTCTCTTTCACTTTTTGACTTTCTTTTCCTGAAAAACTGCAAACAAAACCTGATTCCCATGCACCCAAATCCCCAAATTAAACATCCTTTTCAACCTTGCATGCTTATGATTTGGCTATTTAAGCTAACATCATGCATTGCCATCCTTACACCCATCCTTACACCTTCACATTCACCATACAACCATCATGGGATCAAGAGTGTTCAAGAAACCTAGATTCAACATCAAACCAACAAATCAAACCACACTAGTTGATCAATGGATCAAGAGTATTGACACACCTCAATCATCAACTAAACCTATCACCAATGACATTGCCTTCATTGATCTCACCTTGGATGATGAAGATGAAACTCACACACCCATAACCTCTACCAACTCATCATCTTCCTTCACTACACCCCAAGCTCCATCCAAGGCAACCTCTAACAAACCCATATCCTCATCCCCCACAACAAGAACCAACACACACTCATCTCAACCTAGTCCCATTCAACCTTTAGCCTTAGCACTCAACTCATCACCATCAACTTCCCTTGAATTGGGAACTAACACAACACCCTCATCACTTTCACCATCACCACAACCTCTAGCTCTCACCCTCACCTTATCACCAATAACTCCACTTGAGTTTGGAAGCTACACATCATCTCCTTCCCTATCACCATCACCTCAACCCTTAATGGGTTATCCCATCCTTTATCCCCTTCACTCACACACCTTGAGTTGCCCTTGTTGCAACTACAACCTTGAACTCATCATGAACCTTAGAGATGAGCTTAACTTTAGGTTCTCATACCTAGAACACCTCCTCACACCACCCATAGGACCCATCATACTTCCAACACCTCCACCATACAATAGCCCAAACTAAACATGGTTATGTTTAGTCCCTCCAATAAATGATTAGGAACCTTTTGAAGTTGGAAGCAAATCTAGAAGCCTCATGTTACTTTAGATGTTTATGTGTCTTCTTGTTAGTTTAATTTGCTTTCCTATTGTAGTCATACTTATGTATGACATTTATTTTATATTTATGAAATGGGCTTTTCATTTTGGCTACTTAGCCATATTTTTTTTGTGGTTGGATATTTGTCAAATGTGCTACTTGTTAGATATTGTATACTTGTCGTCTAACCTTGTTTTGTAGCACGAACCATTGCTCGATTCCTTTGTGTTCTCCAAATGAGGGGGAGTACACATCAAGGGGGAGCCTTCGTCACCTTTTTGATTAGACAAAAAGGGGGAGAAATGGGAGTAAACTCATTAAAAACTTGTTAAAAGCTAATTTTAACCTAACATGAGTTTATATTTTGTCATCATCAAAAAGGGGGAGATTGTTGATGCAAATAATGTTCTAAAAACGTTATTTATATCTTTCGATTACTTCACGTTTTGAGGATGACAAAATGTGAAATCACGATACGTTAAAATTAATGTAAACAAGTCTTTAATCGGAAGATCCCGTTTCTACGCAAATCACTCTTGAACAAAGTTACAACTTGAACTAGTGATCAAAGAAGTGAATTTATGTTTTGAAAATTCACATTTTAAATGGGACAAAACATTTTTTCAAAAATACACATGACAAATTATTTTTGAAATATTAAGAAATGTTTTAATGGAAAAATAAGTTTGAAAATCACAACAGCAATTTTTCCCCCAAAAATCAGCTCCAACCTTCCCCAAATAAGTTTTCACCAGAAAAGACAAAATTTGGAGCGTCCTAGTCTACCACGGCTCCACGGTACCGTTAAATTTAACGGAGCCGTGGGTTATTTAAAGGAGCCGTCCGTACCATTTTTTCTGTAACGTTCAGATTTTCTTTGCCTATAAATACCAACCCCTTTCACAGTTTTAGGCACCCTTCACACACAGAAAAATCCCTTTGCTTAATCCTCTCAAACCTTTCACTTCTTTAGATTAGTTTTTCTTTGTTTCAAGAGTGATCCAATCATCCCTCAAGTGATCCTCTTCATACCTCTTCACTAGGAAGAGAAGAACACAAGTATCCAAGTAGATACAAGGTGTTGTCATCCCTCTTCATTAGCAAGAGAAGAACACAAGTATCCAAGTAGATACAAGGTGTTGTCATCCCTCTTCATTAGCAAGAGAAGAACTCAAGTATTCAAGAAGATACAAGAGTTATAGTTGTTAGGTTTTTGTAACACTTGTTACATCCTTGATTGTATCTTAGCATACATCAAGATTATCTTTCTTTTTGTGAGTGAGAGTGAAGATCAAGTGTGATCTATAGAGATAGTGAACATCTCTTATAGCCATTGGGCTTGTGTGATTGATCAAGAAGATCAAGGGTCGATAGATTAGTGTTAGTTGAGTAGAGTGAAGTGAGTGTTGATCATTGTGATCGTGTTGAGATCTTGGTGATCTCTTGAAGCCATTGGGCTTGAGTGTTTGGTCACGTGGACCGTGGTAGATTGGTGCTAGCTAAGATTAGCACTCGACATCTAGCTTAGTGTCGATAATAGGATAAGCGACGTGTACGGTTTTCTCCGCCTGAAGGGAGGTTGTTGATATAGTGTTTGAAACTCTCGAGTGTGGTACTCGGGGAGTGGAGTAGGGCGAAGAAGAGCTTCGTAGCCGAACCACTATAAATCCTTTGTCTCGGTTTGATCTTTCCAACTCTACTCTTTACTTTCATTACTTTATATTTATTAGTTTAGTATGTAGTTCATATTGGTGTTAATTGATTACATATAGAGTTCGAATCAAAGTTTCCAATAACCAACTTTTAAAACAAGATTTTTAAAAGGACTTTGAAACGGTAAACTATTCAACCCCCCTTCTAGTTTCCCACATAAGTGATGAGGAAAAGACTGCTCTAATAAAGGTCTTGAAGTCACACAAGCAAGCCATTGCTTGGAAACTCTCCGACATAAAGGGCATCAACCCTGAATTTTGTACTCACAAGATTTTAATGGAGGATGACTTTAAACCAGCGGTCCAGCATCAAAGGAGGGTGAATCCTAAAATCCACGATGTTATCAAACAAGAGGTTCTCAAACTTCTTGATGCAGGATTGATTTATCCCATCTCTGATAGTCCTTGGGTTAGTCCCATTCACTGTGTTCCAAAAAAGGGTGGCATAACTGTTGTCACAAATGATGAGAATGAGTTTATCCCAACTCGATTGGTTATGGGGTAGCGTGTTTGCATTGACTATCGTAAGTTAAATGATGCCACCCAAAAAGACCACTTTCCTCTACCCTTTATGGACCAAATGCTTGAGAGATTAGCAGGGAATGAGTACTATTGTTTCCTTGATGGTTTCTTGAGTTACTTTCAAATTCCCATTGATCCACAAGATCAAGAAAAGACCACCTTCACATGCCCCTATGGAACCTTTGCTTATAAACGTATGCCTTTTGGCTTATGCAATGCTCCAGGCACATTCCAAAGGTGCATGATGTCCATATTCTCCGACATGATTGGGAAAACTATGGAGGTCTTTATGGATGACTTCTCGGTCATTGGGGATTCATTCAAAACATGTCTCTCCCATTTAGAAAACATGCTGAAACAGTGTGAAGACACCAATCTTTGTCTAAATTGGGAGAAGAGTCATTTTATGGTCAAAGAGGGCATTGTCCTCGGCCATAAGATATCAAAGAACGGGATTGAGGTTGACAGAGCTAAAGTTGATGTCATTGCTAAATTACCTCATCCCACTACCGTCAAAGGTATTAGGAGTTTTCTGGGTCATGCCGGTTTCTATCGTAGATTCATACAAGATTTTTCTAAAATCGCCCGGCCTATGACTCATCTCCTTGAGAAGGATGCTCCTTTTATCTTCTCACCCGAGTGCATCAAAGCTTTTGAAACATTAAAGAAAAAGCTTACTGAAGCACCCATTCTGGTTGCCCCCGACTGGGATTTACCCTTTGAGCTCATGTGCGATGCAAGTGATTTTGCTATCGGTGCAGTCCTGGGGCAACGAAAAAACCAAACACTTTCAGCCTATCCACTACACAAGTAAAACCATGACTGAAGCTCAAACTCATTACACCACTACAGAAAAAGAATTATTAGCTGTGGTGTATGCCTTTGAGAAGTTTCGGCCATATTTGATCTTGACAAAATGTGTAGTGTATACGGATCACTCGGCTCTCAAATATCTCTTTGCAAAACAAGATGCAAAGCCGAGATTGCTCCGTTGGGTTATCCTCCTGCAAGAATTTGATATCATTATACGTGATAAAAAAAGGAGCTGAGAACCTAGCTGTTGATCGTCTATCCCGATTAAAGAACCCACACCAAGATGTTTTCGAGAAAAAGGAAATAAATGAAGCATTTCCTCTCGAGATACTCAATGCGGTTGCTTTTCGTGGAGATTCTACTGCCCCATGGTTTGCTGACTTCGCAAATTACCATGCGGGTAACTTCATAGTGAAAGGGATGTCGACCCAACAGAAGAACAAATTCTTCAAGGATGTTAAACATTACTTCTGGGACGACCCCTACTTGTTCAAAATCTGTGCGGATCAAGTCATCCGACGGTGTGTTTATGGACAGGAAGCTATTGACATTCTCAAAGCTTGCCATGCTGGACCCACTGGGGGCCATCATAGTCCAAACTACACCGCCAAAAAGGTGTTTGATTCCGGGTTTTATTGGCCCACAATCTATAAGGATGCCCATGATCTCATCAAAACCTGTGACGCTTGTCAGCGTTACGGAAATATTTCACAACAAAATGAAATGCCACAAAATGCTATTCAAGTTTGTGAAATCTTTGATGTCTGGGGCATTGACTTTATGGGGCCATTTCCATCATCTCGAGGAAACAAGTACATACTCGTGGCTGTTGACTATTTGTCAAAATGGGTTGAAGCGAAAGCTTTACCCACCAATGATGCCCGAGTTGTTGTAAAATTCCTGAAAGCTCTTTTTGCCCGTTTTGGAACTCCACGTGCTATAATCAGTGATCGTGGTACACATTTCTACAATGACAAGTTTGATAAAGTCATGCAGAAGTATGGTGTAACTCACTATCTTTCTACTGCGTATCACCCACAAACAAGTGGACAAGTAGAAGTTTCAAATCGGGGTATTAAAAGAATCTTGGAACAGACTGTAGGAGAAAATCGTGCATCCTGGTCGGATAAATTGGATGATGCACTATGGGCCTTCCGTACAGCTTACAAAACACCCATCGGGTGTACGCCTTACAATCTTGTGTACGGAAAGGCATGTCATCTTCCGATCGAATTAGAGCACAAAGCCTACTGGGCCTTGAAACATGCTAACTTTGACATCCAAACTGCGGGTGATCACCGTAAAGTTCAAATGAATGAATTAAATGAACTACGTGATCAGGCCTACGAGAACTCTTTGATCTACAAAGAAAAGACAAAGAAGATTCATGACTCAAAAATAAAGAACCGCGTTTTTAACGTTGGTGATCGAGTCCTTCTTTTCAATTCAAGATTAAAGATCTTCTCAGGCAAACTCAAATCCCGTTGGTCTGGTCCATTCACTATTACAAAGGTTTATCCATATGGTACCATTGAGTTATCTCAAAATAACGGTCCAAATTTCAAAGTGAATGGTCATCGTTTGAAACACTACTTTGGAGAGGATATACCACCCATGGTTGTCCCGGATCTTCAAACTTTCCCCATGAACCAATGAATGCGGGGTCGAGTCAAGCTAAGTGACTCGGTGAACAAAAATATTAGCACACCATATGGGTTTTCACCCATATTTCTGTCTTCTTTCTCTTTTCTAACACCTAAGTGTGGGGGAGTTGCCCCTGCTGTTGTATATCATATCTAAATAAAATAAAATAAAATAAAATAAAATAATTGTGGTGTTTCCACGCCGGTGCTTTGAATATTGAGGGCAATATTCAATTCTAAGTGTGGGGGAGGGGGAAATTCTGGCGAGTTTGATCACATGAGTACCTTCTAGTGCCCTAATACCCCCGTTTTGGCCAAAATTTTAAAATTTTTTCATTTGGTGGAAGTGCTTTGCACTAACACAACAAATGGTTATCAGTCCACCATGTCTAACCCACATAAGGACTGGCTAATCCGAGAGCAAACGGCTCTAGGTAAAGATATCTCAAATCCGTTTATGGCTGACAATTTGCCAAAAATTGCATGGTATTCAACTCACCATATCTTTGATAGCGAATA
Organism: Artemisia tridentata subsp. tridentata; assembly: GCA_021014915.2. NCBI lineage: Eukaryota > Viridiplantae > Streptophyta > Magnoliopsida > Asterales > Asteraceae > Artemisia > Artemisia tridentata. The sequence continues at coordinate 261,610,968 of CP139503.1, forward strand.
TTTGGCTAGCCCACAAGGTTATGGCTTGTGGTTAAGGCAGTAGAAAACCATAATTGGTAATCAGCTCAAAAAGATGATAACTGTATTCTATCAAAGAGTTGGCTAGTCCAAAAGCAAACGGCCTTTGGTAAAGACAAATCAAATCCATTGACAGCTGATGATTTGCTTAAAATCATTTGGTTATCATTGTACCATAAGTATCACACTAAAACATTGGCTACTCCAGAAGTAATGGCTATCTGGTAAAGAGACATAAAATCCATTAAATTTTCAAAAAGGATTGCTAGGGACTAGCAATAGTTTAGTGTGGGGGATTGATGAGTGTGTAAATACTCATCATTTTTGTCCCATCTGAACTGCAAAAACATTTAAAAACACTCAGAAATGCTTCAAAATACAGAAAATATCCTTGAATTGTGTTTTTATCTGTTTCATGTGCAAAAGGATTGAAAACAGATGAAAAATGAGCAAAGTTTCATAAATGGCAAAAATAGTCCCTGGGCATTCAAAAATGGAAATTCACATCTATGGCCAAAGTTTCATGTGCAAAAGGATTGAAAACAGATGAAAAATGAGCAAAGTTTCATAAATGGCAAAAATAGTCCCTGGGCATTCAAAAATGGAAATTCACATCTATGGCCCTAGTTACTAAACCCATTAAACCAACCCAACCCTTTAAATAAATAAACCAAGCCCAATCACCCTTCCTTTTGCCTAACTCATCCAGTCCAATAAACACCCCTGATATTTATAAACGGGGTTTGACCCCGGTCAACTCCCTCCAAACCATCTCCCCTGGTTTTGCTTTACACCTCACCCCTAGCTCCATATCTACTTCCCAACTTGTCCCTTACACCTCCACAACTGATAAAAATTCTTTAATTGCAACAAAACTGCCCCAACCCACTAATTCCACTTTTGGCGCCAAAAAGTGGAATTGAACGGTTTTGATGAAATGTAAAGATCCAATGGCTGGAAATGTGTGGGAAAGTCTCAGAGGACACCTGGAAGTGCAAAAGATCTTTATAAAGGAAGAAAGGAGCAATGTGGAGAGAGATCGAGAGTAATTTAATTTTGCTTATGTCAACATAAGTTATTTTTCAAGTTCTAGTGTTAAAATTAGCTTTCTCTTTCAGTACTTTGTTCAGTGTTCTTCAGTGTATGTGAATCTCTTTTAATAATCAATTTCAGTTTCTAAGTTCGAATTCCAGTTTATGTACTTTGTACTTCAAAATCTCAAGTTATCTTTAGTTTTGTTAGAAATGTTGTTTGTGGACTCTTAAGCTCATATAAGCTCCTCATATAGCCTATGTAAGCTATTAGAAACCTTAAATTCAGTTATAGTCATAAAAAGAAAAAATACAAAAAAATAATACAATAAGTTAGTGAAAAATCAAAAATTCAGTGTGCCATGATCAAGAAGCTGGAGCAGGGTTGATTGTGGATTGTCCTGGGTTAGAGGCTTAGTGGTAAGCCTATAGGAGTGGTTCTTTGTTCTTGGTTCTTGATTTTCAGCTGAATAGCAAGTTTGTAAGCTTTTCCTCAATATTTGTATTCTACTGTAGAAACTAGTTTATGCTCTTATCTTTATGTTTTTATGTTTCTGTGGTATGTTTAAGTGAAATCAGTGCTTAAATTAGTTTTCTCTTTCATTGGAATTTGTTGTTGCTTAAAATCTTAATTTCACAGTTAAAATAGCATATTGTTCCTTTCTGTGTTTCATGCTGGTATTGTTGTTTTTTTTATGCTTTTATGGTCTGTTATAATCATAAAATGGAGTTTGGAATCAGTGTTAAGGTTTTAGTAAGTCATTTACTTTGAAAATCTAGTATAAGTGTTGTATAAGGTGTGTTTGGATTAACTGTGTACACTGTGACATAAGGTGCTATTGTTGTTAACCTTGGTTTACATATATCACTTAAGGTCATTTTAGCTCAGTGCAACCATAAAATACAGACCTTGTTTGATAAATAGTCAAAATAGCCTTTAATCTCTATTTGCTAGTTACCTGTTAGGATTTGGAGTATAAATTTCATCACAGTAGTTAATTACTTGGTCATCTAGCTTAATTTCATCTCTAATTAGCCTAATATAACATAATCAGTAAGTAGATTAACCTTAAAGTTCATATAAGTCAACTATATAGTTTAAACTTAAAAAGTCAAATATATACCCTGTGCACAGGCTAGATAGCCTTTTTCATAAGCTCCTTAAAAGCTTATCAGTGCATATTAGTGTGTGAAACTTGTTGATTTAGAAAGCCTTTCTGGCTGGTTGCTTGTGTTTGTGCTTATGTCCCTTGTACTGCTTATTTGGACTGCTTATTATGCTCTCATGTTTTCTCAAAAACCACTCACTACACTGAGTTATCAGTGTAGTTGAGACTTTTGCTTAAGCCCCTCAGAAGCTCTCTGGTAATCTTTAGCTTGTGTATTTTGGCTTCTAAAAAAGCTAAAATATCCAGCTCAAAGGTTCAGAGCTTATCTTTGGCTTTGCAGCTTATTTAATAAGCCTGCTTGTAGCTTTCAAGTTGTCCCTTTTTGCTGTGTACACTGAGAATTCAGTGTATTTAAGCTTTTTCATAGGCCCTTCATAAGCTCATTTGTGGACCCCACAGTGTGAGTCTTGGCTTTTTGGAAATACCACCAACCCAGCTTGCTACCTCAGTCATTATATTGTGCTTATCAGCTTATTTCATAAGCTTATATTGCCCTTAAAATTGTCTGCATGCCTGTTTGGCTCACGGTATACATTGGAAGTGCTTATTGGCTTATCCTAAGCTTATCAGTGCTACTCTTTGTAACTTTTTACTCATTTCCAGTTCCTTGTACTTATTTTCACTTTATTTCACCTTTTTTTCCTTTTGTTTAGCTTATTTGGCTACTTCTTTGAGCTTAAACCATCAAATTGAGCCAAAAGCTCAAGCTGAAAAGCTCATAAGCTTCCAAACAACTTGTTTTTAAGTTCTAAAGTTTTTGTCTTTATTAAGGTTGCTTAAAATCAGTAGTATAATAGGTTTGTAAATTAAAAATCAAGAAAAATCAAATATAAAATAAGTGATAGCTTCTATTTAAGCCATTTGGCTTATTTTGAGCTTTTTCATTAAGCACTTTTCATTTTTATAATTTTTCTAGGTTCCTGTACTTACATAATCTTTATAGAAAAAGTTTCATATTTATTAGAGTTCATTTAGTATTTATTATAATTTAAATTAGTTTTAAATAATTATTAAATAGTAATTAATTAATAATAAATAGATAAAAAGTCAAATAAATATATTTTCAGTTTTAAAATAAGTTTTAGGTTATTATAGCTTATTTAAGCTATTTCCTTTTATATTCCTTAGTGTAAATCAATCAAAACCTTTTCTGTTCAATTATCACCCGATCCCATATTCGTTCTATTACAGTTTACACACCTCGTTGGGATTAAACGACCCGGGGATATCCTGTACTCCTTGGTTATTTGTCTTCAAGTGGTTTGACTTTAGTTGACCAATATCCTTGGTAAATATAAGTTAACCGTTTGAGGCCTACCAAGCTTACTAAAAATTATACAAAGATTATATAAATTAAGGAAAATATTAAAATTATATTTTTTTCATATTTTCTAAACATTAGTACAACCCTCTTAAGCTTATAGTACAACCCTACTAAGCACAAAACCATTTTCCCACTTATATATGTAATTCGATTTACACTTAATTGTTTCCTATAATTCTAAAAATCCTTTCTAAACATCTCACAACCCTAGAAACCCTAACTATACTTAAAACCCTAGAGTACTACTTGATTAAGCCCTAGGTACCACTCCTTATGCACCTGACGAAACCAAAACCACCCTAGATCACTTAGTTTGTTCGAATGGGACTAAAACATCTAACCCTAGCTCATTTCTTAAACCCTAAGCACCTATTTGTATGAACCCTAAATAGACACATCCTTTCTTCTAGAAATAAGCTAGGTGTATGGAGAAGAAGAGAACACATCACCTCCCCCCTCCATAGCCTACACGGCCAAGCCCTCTCCTCACATTTGTCCTAACACATGGCACCAATAAAAATTTAACACATCAACATAAGCATTAGAAAACCCTAAAATTCCCTCCATAAATAGCAGCCTACTTTCACTACTCACTTCACACCAAAATTCGAATAACTTATCCCCACACCATTCGACCAACCATCAAACACAGCTCCATTCCACTTCCTTACTGATCCACAGCCCCAAACATACTCTCCACACAAACCCTAGTACGTCTAGAAGGTGAGGAGAAACTCTAGTGATTAAGAGTCGAACCCAAGTCCTCATAAACCCTATTCGAACCAAACCCTAAGTAAGTACTTTAACTCTATTTAAATTTCAGTTTTATTTACTTTATAGCATCTAAAAACATCACTAGATAACATGTAAAATAAACCACAAAACCAAATACTATGTTTTCTTTTCTTTTCTTTCTTTCTGATCTAACAGCAAATACAAACGCACCCTATATGTTTAAATATTTGTTAAAACAAATCAAAAACTAATAAAACATGTTGAAAGATATCAAATAGGATCATAAGATACATAAAATCTTAGTTAGAAACTTTTAAAAACACTAAAACCCAAATAGGTATGTTTTCTGATCGAGTAGAAAACCAACCCAGATGCCCATGTTTTTATCTATATTTCGACCCTCAAATGATCACTATAAAATCTAATCTTTTGCATAACTAAAGTTCACTTAGCTAACTCAATATAGGAAAAAGAATCACGGAATATGATTAAGATTTCGTAAAGTTATCGAGTTTTGAAAATTGCCCAATATCGCTAGACTTAGAAACTAAAAATTCCAGTTATTACTTTTTCAGTTTAGTCGACCAGACACCTAACTTTTGACCAATCAATCGACCACCTAGAGACCTTTAAAAATTCTGATTTTTAGTACGATTAGAGTTCACCCAGGTAACTTTAATTAGGAGTAAGAATTTCGTGAAAAGGTTAATTGAGTCAAAAGATGTCGAGTTCAAAAGGTTGCTCCAAATCGCTAATTAGAAATAAGAATTTCAGTTTAGTTGTTTCCAGATCTGGTCGACCAACTCACTAAGTTTAGACATATTTTTCGACCCTTAGATGACTTCTAAAAATATTAAGTTTTTGCCATATTAGAAACCACCTAGCTAAGTTATTTTAGAAAGAAGAATTTTGTAAAATGATCAAACGAGTAGAAAGTTGTTGGTGTCTAAAGATTGCTCGATCGCTATCTTTTAAAAACCATTTTTCCAGATATTATAACTTGTCTTACCCGATCGAGTTTAGAGATATTTTTCGAGTGTCAAATGAATTTCATAATTAACGAAACTTGGTCTATTTAAGGACGACCTGGCTAGCTTTTATTAGGATCTAGTATTTTTTAAGTTATTTAGTTTCAAAACTCTAGCCAAGGTCACCTATTTCATGTGTATCATTTTTAGTTAATAAGAGTTTAAGAGCTGATTTTTGTAAATAATTTATATAAAGGGTCATCTTTGTCAATAACACATCAGAAGGGTAGAAAATGTCATTTTTGAAACTAAAGGGTAAAAGTTGTCATTTTCCAAAAGTCCAGGGTATGAACTGTCATTTGACCAAACCTTAGGGAATTAAATGTAACTTTTTATAACTAATATTTTTATCATTTTATTTTTATTTTCTGACCTAACATTAACGTAATACGTTTATTTCAATAACGAACGAACGCAAGATATCTTTAACAAACAAACGAACGAAAGATATATATATAACGAACAAACGAACCGAAACATAAGAATAGATAATAAGATAAAATCTTATTTTTGAAGAGACTTCATGTTGTCTCATTCCAATATTTAATCAACAACCAAACAACGAAACGAACATGGGAAACTTATATACTCAAAAACAATTACTGAGAACTTGACATACCAACCCAGGTTGCGAGCCGGAGACGTTTATTAACTCTGTTAATTTTGTTTTCCATCCAGATTGCCCAGGTGAGTTCATAGTCCCACTTTTTACTATGTTTTCTAAACTTGTGGGGAGATACATGCTACAAACCGAACACAAGTATTTTCTATATGCTTTCCTGATTTGTATTGCATAAGTTTACCTTTTGTCAAAAAGACCCCTAATCATGGACCTCTAATCACTTGCGGGTGAGCGCGAATATAATGGATAGATCTATTGGGTTTGACAGCCCCTTTGTGTTACCGTAACGTAACCAAATGCATTTTATTTGAGTTAAATAAAGAGACTGACAATCTCCTACTCGGGGGCAAGGTTACCCACATTTAATTATGGGGTAATTTATATCTCATAGCTTATAACTATGAAGATAACCTGTTAACGTTTTGCGTGCCATGAGACTTAGAGCAATATATATAACGAACCTGATATTACTGATTTACTTTCTACTGAGCTTGTGTTCAAATTGATTACTACTGAAAACACTATGGATTCACTCAACCTTTGTGTTGACTTTTTAAGCATGTTTATCTCAGGTAACTAGAAGTATGATTCGGCACGGAGTGGCTGTGGACTTTCTTCTAATAAAAAGAGTGTCCACTTTGTTATCATTCAAGGAATAATGTATTTTATAACGTATTTTGAAACTTCCCTCTGGGACCTATCCTTTGTACTCTGATATTTATAAATGAATGATAACAATTTTATTCAAAACGTCTCTTTTCGAGTCGTTTTCTATCTCCATGACCGTGAACCATGAAGTAGCACCCTAAACTTATATTCCGCTGCGTATATCAAAAAATGGGGGTGTTACATTCACACTACTCTCACCAGGAACATAAGCTATGTGAGGCAAAGGAGCTTGACCATAAAGGACTTCAAAGGGTGTAGTGTTGATGGCAGTATGATAATTGGTGTTGTACCAGTATTCAACTAATGAAAGCCATTGAACCCACTCTTTTGGTCTTTTACCTGTCATACACCTGAGATAACCTTCCAAACATCTGTTAACCACCGCAGTTTGACCATCTGTTTGTGGATGGTATGCAGTGGACATCTGCAGGCTAACATCCAACAATTTGAATAATTCTTGCCAAAACCTGCTTAAGAATACCTTATCTCTGTCACTGATGATCACTTTTGGCAACCCATGAAGCTTATAGATGTTGTCCAAGAACAATTGAGCTACGTGAGTGGCAGTGTAAGGGTGTGATAAAGGTATAAAGTGACTATACTTGCTCAACTTATCCACCACTACCATGATCACAGTCTTACATTTTGACATGGGTAGACCATCAATAAAGTCCATGGAAATTTCTAACCACACTCTCTGAGGTATTGGTAATGGTTGTAGCAGACCAGGAGAAGATGCTAAATCGACCTTGTTCAATTGACAGACTGAGCATTCCCTAACAAACTGTTTGATGTGCTTCCTCATCTTCTTCCAATACAACAGTGCACACAAACTGTGAGTGGTAACCTTGACTCCTGAGTGTCCACCCATTGTTCCAGCATGGAAATACTCTATTAAATCTTGCTGCAGACCACTGTCATTCCCCACTACTAATTTTCCCTTCCTTGTCAACATACCATTATTCCAAGAGTAGTGTTTGGCACAAGGTGTATTTGTTTGCAGTTTCTTAATTACGCCTTGTATCTCTGCATCACCTTCCCAACTAGCCATAATTATTTGTTGTACATCACTAGAAACTATGGACATGACCATTTGCAACAACTGAGCACTATTGTGAATCCTGGATAATGCATCAACAACAACATTTTCTTTCCCTTTCTTGTACAAAATTTCATAGTCAAACCCCATTAGCTTTGGTAACCACTTCATTTGAGTAGGAGTAGATATTCTTTGATCCAATAAGTATTTGAGACTGAAATGGTCTGTTTTGATTTTGAAGTGGCTATCAAACAGATAACCTCTCCACTTATCCAAAGCATGCAACACAGCTAAAAATTCCTTTTCATAAGTGGATAATGACTGGTGTTTGGGAGAAAGTGTTTTGCTCAGGTATGCAACTGGATGGCCTTGTTGTTGTAACACTGCCCCTATTCCACCACCAGAGGCATCCGTTTCAACCACAAAGTCTTCATTGAAATCTGGTAGCTTAAGTACTGGTGCAGTCATCATGGCTTGTTTCAACTTCTCAAATGCTAACTATGCTTCCTTGCCCCAAACAAAGGCATTCTTCCTGAGCAATTTTGTGAATGGATGACTGATCATGGCATAATCCTTTATGAATCTTCTATAGTACCCTGTGAGACCTAAGAAACCCCTGAGCTGTTTCAAAGTCTTAGGAATTGGCCATTCTCTCATAGCTTGGATCTTAGCAGGGTCAGTAGCCACTCCCACATCAGATATAACATGGCCTAAGTACTCAACTTGTGATGCCCCAAAAACACATTTACTTATCTTAGCAATTAACTAGTTTTGTCTCATCGTTTGTAGTACTAACCTTAAATGCTCCACATGAGATTCCATAGTTGGACTGTATACTAATATGTCATCAAAGAAGACTAAAGTGAACTTCCTCAGAAATGGTTTAAACACCTGATTCATGAGAGATTGGAAGTTAGATGGGGCATTTGTTAGTCCAAATGGCATAACTAGGAACTCATAATGGCCTTGATGAGTTTGAAAAGCTGTTTTAGCTATGTCATCAGGGAACATTCTAATTTGGTGATAACCAGATCTCAGGTCCAATTTAGAGAAAAGTTTTGAACCAAACCGCTCATCTATCAACTCTTCAATTAAAGGAATAGGAAACTTATCTTTAATTATTTGCTTGTTGATTTGTCTGTAATCAATGCACATTCTCCAGCTGCCATCTTTCTTTTTAACCATCAACACAGGAGAAGAGAAGGGACTTTGACTGTGTCTAATCACCCCTGAATCTAACAGCTCTTGCACCATACTTTCAATTGCATCTTTTTGAGTAGCAGAGTGTCTATAAGGCCTAATGTTGATTGGCTGAGTACCCTCCTTCAAAGGAATCCTGTGATCATGACTTCTCATTGGTGGGAGCTCCTTAGGAATGGCAAACACATCTGAGTACTCATCCACCAAGCTCTGCACAGGTTGAGGAGCAGGATTTGTAGCTATGGCAGTTGCAGAGATCATGTTATGGGTTATAAAAGATGGGCGGGAAATTCTCTTATTTGAGTTCTTGTTGACTTTTGGGATCTTTGACTTTCTTCAATGACTTTATTTGACTTCTCCAAATTGACTTCTATCAGTTATTATCAAGTGTTGATCACACAACCAATGTTATCTCTCGACCGAATATTTTCAAACCGAAATCAATACAAAACTCACACCGCACATGCTCAAACCCGTTTATATTTTCCTTTTATTTTAGAGTAAATTACATGGATGGTCCCTGTGGTTTGTCGAAAATTTCACCTATCGTCCCTCAAACTTAAAAGTTGCATGTATCGTCCCTACCGTTGCCAAAGAATAACATGAATGGTCCCGCAAGGGACCATTCATGTTATTCTTTGGTTTGTCGAAAATTTCACCTATCGTCCCTCTAAGGGACCATTCATGTTATTGTTTGGCAGCGATAGGGACGATACATGCAACTTTTAAGTTTGAGGGACGATAGGTGAAATTTTAGACAAACCACAAGGACCATCCGTATAATTTACTCTTTTGTTGACATAAATAAATGCCTAAAAACATTATCAATATTTATTCATATCTCTATGTTTTGATGGTCACAAAATGTAAACTCATTAAAACATAAACTTATAAATTAAACAAGTACTTAGTTGTAAATATTCACTTCTACAACTAAAATCACTTAAGGTATGAATGAACTAATGCTTAATGCATTATATGATCAAAGGAACATATCCTTAAAAACTAGATTTTTTATAAAACATCAAAAACATTTTATATATTTTTGAAAAACATTTTTGGTATTAAATAAAAATGTTTAATCTTTTATAAAAATATGAATTCAAATTTTTAACCAAAATCAGTTAAAATGTTCCAGAAAAACCTTCCCCACAAAAGGACAAAATTGGCCAACGTTCAGTAGGGGCGGCCCCCTTAATTTTGCTAGGCGGCCCCCTTAAAATTAAGGGGACCGCCCCCGCTCCAGTAGGCTCCAGCTGTCCAGTTTTTCTCCCTATAAATACATGCCTTCCCCTGGATTTTTACTCACCTTTTGCACACTAAAACTTTCTGTTTTAAATCCTTGTGTATACATTTCAAAATCCTTTGATCATATCTTATTAAGCATTGGTTTCTAAGTGATCCAAGCTTCCTACATTCAAGTGCAAAATAAGAATACTCCTTCAACATCTAGAGAAGAAGTATTGCAACTTAGCTATCTAAGTTGTGTGTGTCATCATTCATTTGTATATAAGTTGTATATTTGTTAGATAGTTGTGTGTATAATTATTTGGGATAGGTTAGTGTGTAAGTAGTGAAGTTGTGTAGTTAAGGTGTGTAAGTAGTGAAGGTGTGAAGAAGTAGAAGTGTACATAGGTTGTGCTAAGTTGTGAAGAAGGTGTGAAGCCGTAGTATATAAGTTGTGAAGAAGTTGTGAATAAGTCGTGAAGTAGTCTTGAAGAAGTAGTCGTGAGGAAGTAGTCGTGAAGAAGAAGTCGTGAAGTAGTCGTGAAGAAGAAGTTGTGAAGAAGGTATGATTAAGTTGTGTACAAGTTGTGAGATTGGTTCTAGCTACGATTAGAACCCGACATCTAGCTTTGTGTCGTTAAGCCGGTGTAAGCTAAAGTTGTGTAAGGTTTTCTCCGCCATAAGGGAGCTTGTTGACATAGTGAAGAAAACTCTCGAGTTAGGTGCTCGGGGAGTGGAGTAGGGCAAGGAAGGTGACCTTGTAGCCGAACCACTATAAATCTCTTGTGTCTCGGTTAGATCTTTCCATCTCTATCTTTCATTTGATTTACTTTACTTTACTTGCATTACTTACTTACATTTATCTATACTTGTTCATATTGTTTAAGAATTGAAGTCACATAATATCGAATCGAAGTTTTTAAAAGTAAACAAAAGTTTTCAAAATAAAATTTAAAAAGACGTAAAACTATTCAACCCCCCTTCTAGTTTTCCACAATTGGTATCAAGAGCTACGTCAAACAAGATTTTTAAAATAAACTGTATTTTAAAACTTGAAACGATCTATGGAATCTGAAAAATATTTAGAAGGGCAATCTATGTAAAGACCACCACTATTTGAAAGTGATGGATTTTTTTATTGGAAAAATCGATTCGAAACTTATGTGAAGTCAAAAGATCTAGATCTTTGGCATGTTATTACTAATGGTGATTTTATACCTATTCAATATAATTTAGAAACTAAAAAGGATGAAGTAGTATCTTTTGAAAAACAAAATGATAATTTAAAAAGAAAACTTTCTAAAAATAATGAGGCTAAAATGGTTATTTATAATGTGTTACCACGTAAAGAATACGAAAGTATTTTTATGTGCAAAACCGCAAAAAAAAATTGGAACTCTTTACTAATAACTCACCAAGGTAATAGTCAAGTCAAAGATAATAAAATAGATCTTCTTGTTCAACAATATGAACAATTCACGATTCCGGAAGAGGAATCAATTGATAATGCGTTTGCTAGGTTTAACACAATCATCACAAGTTTAAAGGCACTTGATGAGAGTTTTTCTTGTAAGAATTTTGTCAGGAAATTTCTTAGGGCTCTTCATCCAAAATGGCGAGCTAAAGTTACGGCGATTGAAGAATCGAAGAACTTGTCAACTCTTCAACTAGACGAGTTGATTGGCAACTTGAAGGTCCACGAAGCAATAATAAAGAAAGACTCCGAGATGATCAAAGGAAAGAAAGAACAAAGCAATTCAATCGCGTTGAAAGCTAGGAAAGCATCAAGTGACGAGGATAGCTCAACCTCCGAAAGTGATGATGAAGAATATGCCATGGCCGTAAGAGACTTCAAGAAGTTCTTCAAAAGACGAGGAAGATTTGTTAGACAACGATATGACGAAAGAAAGACATTCCAAAGAAACAAAGACGACAAAGGTAGCAAGAGTGAGAGGAAGTGTTTTAAGTGCAGTGATCCAAATCATCTCATTGGAAGATGTCCAATGATGTCAAAGGAGCAAAATCAAAAGGGGTTCGTTGGAGGAGCATGGAGTGATAGTGATGAAGATGAAAAAGAGACTACAAAGGAGGAGAAATGTCTTATGGCTAAGACATCGAATGGGGTACGTTCCAAAACCGAATACTATAGTGATGAAAATTTATCATTAGATGAAAAAGACCTAGATAACGAATATAATAGGTTATGCATATTAGGTCAAAAAGTAATGAGTAAAAATAAATCACTAAAACTCATAAATAACAAATTAGAAAAAGAAATACTAGAATTAAAAATTAAACTACATAACTTAGAAAAAGGTAAAGAAGTTTTTGAATGTAAAACATGTCAAGAAACTAAAAATAAAAACGAAATACTTAAGGAAGAAATTTGTAAACTTAAAAAATTTGAAAATAGTAGTAATTCACTTAGGGAAATAATAAGCATTCAAAGAGCATCGGGAGATAAAACCGGACTAGGATTTAATTCAAATAATGTTTCAACAAGTGAAAATAAAAATGTAAAGTTTGAATGTCAATCTAGTGAACAAAAACCATTAGAGTCAAAACCTAAGTATATACTTATAAAAGATAGAAAAATACCTATTTCGAGTGATGAGGAAGTAAAAAGTTTTTATAAACCATCATTAAAAGCCAAAACCGGATTTTCTAAACCGAAATTAAGATCAAAAACACCTCCCTTAAGAAGACCACATAATCCTCACCCTCGACCTAAATCTCCTCAATCTAGAAGAAATAAAAATCGACAAAACCCTCATAATAATAATAATTACCCAATGTGGAATTATCCAAATCCACCAAGCTTCAATCCTTGGGGAATACTTCCACCATATATGCATCCTAGTCAATTGCAACCCATGTTTGGTTTAAACAACTTTGGATCAATGAGACAATGGGGACCAAGTGGCTAAATTGCTAACTCATTGGGAAATCGGTATCTCCTCTTTGATTGACTTCTACAAGTCAACCTAAACACTTTGAAGCGTTTGAAGAATAATCTACTGAAGACTAAAAGGTACGCTTTCTTTTTAAGTTTGGTGTTATAATATATGCTTAGATTAATGACTAGTTATTTCATGCCTATTTAGCTCGTAATGCCTAATTATATATATATATATATATATATATATATATATATATATATATATATATATATATATATATATATATATATATATACACATAATAGCTTATATGAATAACCTAGAGTCACTAGTTATTTTCCCTTTGGCCCTCTTTAGCAATACCTTTTAAAATGGAAATCTTCTATGTCCACTTTTAGAAAACTCATGGTGATGAAGTGAAATGAGTTGAGTGGATTAATCATTAACATAGAAGTAGGATTAGAAAACTATGGATGAAACAAGCTCTCGGAGATTATGGCATTAAGTTAGATAAGTGTGCGACAACAAAGGAGCTATAGATGTTAGGTTATACCCCATTCAACACTCTCACATCAAACCTATAGAATTTAGTCGTCACTTCCTTATGACCATAGGATATGTAGAAAAGGGTAGCATATGACAATAGCCTTAACCAATTTCCTTGAGCATGAGATCATTAACAACCATTTTTTCATTAATGTTATTTGTTTTCAAAATATGCAAAAACTTCACATTTTGGAAAAATGATTTTTCAAAAGATTATGTCATCTTTCTATTAACATGTTTTACTATCTCATTTTTTTTCCATAATCCTATTTTGATCAAAGTCAAAGATTGGGAATTTATTTTTACTCATTCTTCATAAACATATTTTTAAATAAAACCCAATCTATTTTATTCAAATAACTTTAACATCTACATAAAAACCCACTTTCAAACATTGTTGAATAATGCTAAAAATATTTTTTTTAAATCATGCATGGTGATCTCATATTTGTCATCTATATTTATATACATGACATTTAAAAGTGAACTAAGGCAAATCAAGCGGACCATGGTTTGTCTATTAAGATTTTGTTTGTAACAAATCTAGAAGTCCATGCTATCTTAAGTTCCCATTTATTGCACATAGGCACACTTTAGGATCCCTCTAATAGTTCATTAATTGGTGTAGTTTATTGTTTCATTAGGATCCCTCACATAGGCACATATAATTAAGAAAATACTTGGTGTAGTTTATTGTTTCCTAGTTCATATATATTACTTGCTTGATGAGTATGTTTACATGCTAGATGATATTACTTGCTTGATAATATTACATGATAGATGATATTACTTGCTTGATGAGTATGTTTGCATGATATATGAAATTACTTGTTTGCTTAATCCCTTTAATTAATATGACTTGCATGCATAATACATACTTTATTGCCTCAAAGAGTGGGACTTTCCTAAAACCAAAAGCTCAAAACATAGCCCTCCTTACCCATCTCTGCAGAAAAACTCATTTCTGAAACTCAGAAAGACACCAGATGGGCGGCCCCCTTAATTGATAAGGTGGCCCCCTTAATTATTAAGGGGACCGGTCCCAATTAAGGGGACCGGCCATCTGCTGGACGGGTTCACAGAAATTTTTTTTTCTGCTTTTTAGCCAATTTCATCCTGCATTTCCCCAAATTCACAAACACACTTTGTCCCTATCATCCAAACACCTTTATCCATCCTTAAACAACCTCAAACCTCCACTATAAATAATCCTTTTCATCACCATTTTTAACTCACCCTATCATGTCTTCTCCCATCAAACCAAAAACAAAAACCTCAAAGCTAGCAAGGATGACCATAAAACTCAGTTGGAGAAGAAAACCAAACCCCCAAAACAAGTCCATCACAACAAATGATGCGGCTAAACAACCAACACCTCCACCCACATTTGTTCCCAACTATACTCCTAATCCTCAAGCTCATTCCAATGAACCCTTTCACAAACCTCATCATAACAACCAACCATTCACCTTTACTCCCAAAAATACACCTTCATCCTCCATACCTTCACACCCATCAACACCATAGATGTCTAAACGACCAAGAGTATCACCACCACCTCCTACCAACTCACATGTTACTCCTATGTTGCATGACCAAACATCCATCCCAAATAACAACCTCAACCTCCACCTTCATTCCAATCAACACATCTCAACCTCAAACCAACTCCCATGAAACCTTCGAAAATCCTCATCATTTTGGTCAACCATCAAACTTTCCCTCACCATCAAATAACTAAGCCCTATCCACATGCGTTCCGCCCCAAAACAAATTTTTTTTTTTGTCGCAAGCTAGCCCAATCACCCTCTTTGGCAATATTAAGACTATTAGTATCTTTACTTATGTTGTAATTCTTATGTTTTAAGCATTTTGTGTGATATAATGATGATTCATGTGTTATACATGATCATCTTGAATGCATGAATAGATTATTTGCTTATTTTAAATATTTTTGCTATGCATATATATATGTCTTGCTATGTGTTTGCCATGATTGTTGTCTTTATATTCCATAGTTTGCTATAGATGTGTTGTTTCATCTTTTTGTTTCATTGTGATATATATATATATATATATATATATATATATATATATATATATATATATATATATATATATATATATATATATATATATATATATATATATATATATATATATATGCCTATGATATGCTTAAAATATGATCTTAGTAGTCTACATATAAACATTGTACCTCTTAACATGTTATTGCTACTATTAAACCATTTCAAATGAACATGATTCAAATAAAGCTTGCTGCAAACACAACTCAAAAATTGACCCCTACACTTACCTTTATTAAACCCATCTGAGTTTGGAATATTATCACTAAACCTCAAAACCTTACCCAAAACAACCACACTTTCATAACAAAAATTCCCTCCAAATTTAAAACCCAAGACACCATGCTATCACCAAAATCCTCCATTTCCAATTCCTCCAAGAAACACAAAATAGTCATCATATCACCCATAAATGACCACTTCAACAAACACCTTCTCATTGACCTCACTAAAGAAGACAACACCACTCCATTACCACCACCTAAATGCTCATCTCCAAATGCACCTAATTCACCACAAACAACACCACCACCAACAACATCCCCACCATATATCACTACTCATACATTGAGCACATATTAACCAACCCATCACCACCACCACCTCTTCTTTTTGGTTGCAAGCTTTATGGGAATCATGTGCTTTTGGGATGATTATGTAGTATCATTAGTTGTTTTGTTTGAATGTTTGCATGCCTTATGTTGTAATTCACTTGGTTGTGTATTTATACACAACACTTTATTAAATGCATGATCTCATTCTATATGCTTGCTTATTGTTTGAATGTTTGCATGCCTTATGTTACATATACTTGTGCTTCTAATATTTTTCTTGCAAGCGTTCCATAGCTCGTTTCCTTGGTGCCCCCAAACGAGGGGGAGTACACATCAAGGGGGAGTTTTCGTCCCGACAAATTTCACGTTTGAATTTTGTCGGCTTAACCTTTTTGATTCTACAAAAAGGGGGAGAAGTGAATGTAAACTCACTAAATACTTGTCCAAAAATAAACTTTTTGGTTTAATGAGTTTAGGTTTTGTAATCATCAAAAAGGGGGAGATTGTTGACATAAATAAATGCCTAAAAACATTATCAATATTTATTCATATCTCTATGTTTTGATGATCACAAAATGTAAACTCATTAAAACATAAACTTATAAATTAAACAAGTACTTAGTTGTAAATATTCACTTCTACAACTAAAATCACTTAAGGTATGAATGAACTAATGCTTAATGCATTATATGATCAAAGGAACATTTCCTTAAAAACTAGATTTTTTATAAAACATCAAAAACATTTTATATATTTTGAAAAATATTTTTGGTATTAAATAAAAATGTTTAATCTTTTATAAAAATATGAATTCAAATTTTTAACCAAAATCAGTTAAAATGTTCCAGAAAAACCTTCCCCACAAAAGGACAAAATTGGCCAACGTTCAGTAGGGGCGGCCCCCTTAATTTTGCTAGGCGGCCCCCTTAAAATTAAGGGGACCGCCCCCGCTCCAGTAGGCTCCAGCTGTCCAGTTTTTCTCCCTATAAATACCTGCCTTCCCCTGGATTTTTACTCACCTTTTGCACACTAAAACTTTATGTTTTAAATCCTTGTATATACATTTCAAAATCCTTTGATCATATCTTATTAAGCATTGGTTTCTAAGTGATCCAAGCTTCCTACATTCAAGTGCAAAAGAAGAATACTCCTTCAACATCTAGAGAAGAAGTATTGCAACTTAGCTATCTAAGTTGTGTGTGTCATCATTTATTTGTATATAAGTTGTATATTTGTTAGATAGTTGTGTGTATAATTATTTGGGATAGGTTAGTGTGTAAGTAGTGAAGTTGTGTAGTTAAGGTGTGTAAGTAGTGAAGGTGTGAAGAAGTAGAAGTGTACATAGGTTGTGCTAAGTTGTGAAGAAGGTGTGAAGCCGTAGTATATAAGTTGTGAAAAAGTTGTGAATAAGTCGTGAAGTAGTCTTGAAGAAGTAGTCGTGAGGAAGTAGTCGTGAAGAAGAAGTCGTGAAGTAGTCGTGAAGAAGAAGTCGTGAAGAAGAAGTTGTGAAGAAGGTGTGATTAAGTTGTGTACAAGTTGTGAGATTGGTTCTAGCTACGATTAGAACCCGACATCTAGCTTTGTGTCGTTAAGCCGGTGTAAGCTAAAGTTGTGTAAGGTTTTCTCCGCCATAAGGGAGCTTGTTGACATAGTGAAGAAAACTCTCGAGTTAGGTGCTCGGGGAGTGGAGTAGGGCAAGGAAGGTGACCTTGTAGCCGAACCACTATAAATCTCTTGTGTCTCGGTTAGATCTTTCCATCTCTATCTTTCATTTGATTTACTTTACTTTACTTGCATTACTTACTTATATTTATCTATACTTGTTCATATTGTTTAAGAATTGAAGTCACATAATATCGAATCGAAGTTTTTAAAAGTAAACAAAAGTTTTCAAAATAAAATTTAAAAAGACGTAAAACTATTCAACCCCCCTTCTAGTTTTCCACATCTTTATTTTACGATAAACAAGCAACAAATCTATCTATCATTGTTGAAATAGGTGGTCTTGGAATTAACACAAGGAAGGTTGTAAAAACAAAGCCAATACAAGCCGAACCAAACCATATGAAGTAGTCTCTTAACTTCGAATTTTCATTGAGGCCGGCAGCTACGAGAAAGAAAAGAATTGAGGCGATGTTGTAGACCCCGGCATAGATGACGGTTTTTTTCACTTAGTGCTTCAATTTTCAGCTTGCTATATACACCAAATCCGCACAAAAGTATGGAGTTGAATTTAATAGCATAACTTATCATTTTGCTTATTTTCAACTGAAAATTTCGTTTCACACGATATGTTCCATATTCTTGGACGGTCATCATTTTTTGATTGTGTGTTTAGTGTGAGAATTGGTTTGTGTTTGATGCTGAATTTAAAGAGGAAGAAATTGTTTGAAGTAATGAAACTCTCAACCATCATAGTCCCGTTTGAGGAAATCTTTCACTTCAATTCACGCAATAAATTTTCTAACTGCAAAATGTTTCCTATATTGGCTTTCATCAAATCTCTCTTTGGAGAGAGACCATTGAAATCATCATGAATGCCAACCACATCTGCTTTACATTAAATCACCAATGCTAGCATGAAGAAATCCATTTTAGTGAAAGGCAGGGTAATTTTTTTATTTGAATTTTGTTACAAAATGGTGATAGTAGTAGTAAATGAGTCAAGGGTGAAAGATCTGGGTTGATTTCATTAATAAATGGTGTATGTATGTGTTGGTTTGATGTGTATGTAGAGAGGGTGGTGGAATCCATATTTCTTTGGTCAATGGAGACACAATTATCTTTATAATATTAAAAAGGTCATGGAAATGCACTGCGCCTAGATTAGTTATAACACACTCAATTAATTCAAATAAAAACACATAAAATCCAAGCAAATAAAAACATATAAAATCCAAACAAGAGAATGAACAAAATATCAACGGATGATGGTTGCCGAATCTAGTAGGGTAGACCGGTAGAGTGTGAGACGGCAAGTAAATGACAGTAGTAACAATAAATTGTTTTGGTGATGGTGTTGTAGGATTTAGTCGGAATTTCAGTCCGAACTAAAGGGTAGTGGTGGTGTTGTAGGATTTAATTTCGTTTTTAAGTTTTTGTAAGTAGAGAAGGTGATTTTAATAGTATTATAGAAAGAGTGTTTGAGTGTTTTAACTTTTAATTGTTTATTTGTTTTTTTTATTTTTGTTCAATGCTTTTACAAATACAAATTCAATGTTTAAGTTTAGCTGCAGACTTTTACTTTGAAAATATGCGCTGACAAGTTAAAAAGATAAGTCTAATTAAAGAGAAGGAGCGGGTGGGTATTTATGAACCCCATAGCTTTGAAAATATGTCTGGTCTTTTGTATTTATGAACTTTTTTTTTAGGTGATATCCACACGCACAAAGGACATATCTGATTTGCATCAGAATGTTCAAGTTGGGAGCTGTAATTAAAAGCATTCCCACAAGCAACAGTCAGTTTCTCATCTATAAGTTTCTTAGGACTTGAGATCTTGGATGTCTCAAAATATTGTTTAACATATTACTCTCTCCGTCACAAAAATATTGTCCATATTTTTATTTTTGGATGTCTCAAAATAATTGTCCACTTTCCCTTTTAAGTAAAAACTAGAAAATATAGTAGGGGAATATTCTTTTTGAGTGGTTGAAAACAAAAGCGGTTCCACTTTTATTAAACTATGTGATTCTTGTCTCCTGACAATTATTTTGAGACGGGGGGGAGTAATAATCTATAAGCATTTCCCACTCTTTATATATATATATTTTCTTTTTTTTTTTTTTTTTTGCACTTACAACCACCAACTCTGAAACCCTTAACACAAATAGTTCCTTAACCAAACGTCCGTTTGGTCAAGGCGTTAAGTTATGACATGTGGGCAATGGGTGAGGGTATTTTCGTCCATTCAACTTTTAAGTACATTGAGGCTCTAAATATGCAGGCATTAAATACCCATCGTATCATTTTCCCTATTGAATTTCTCTCTCATAAACAAATCTCACAAACACAAACATAACCTAATTTTGATCTAATTTCATCATCAATGCGACAATGGTTGGAACAAAAATGTGGAATATACGGCAACCAAAAGATGATTGTGATGTTCACGAAGTATATGGAATGTATCGATTATCATTTACTTGTTGTTATGGCATGGTTTGACTGAAAAACCCTAATTTGGTTTTCTTTAATTTTTTTGCAGCAAATGAACTTGATTTGTTTTCAATCAAGGTTCATTATGGTGGGAAGTTCACTGATAGACCAGATAGAACCTACGAAGGTGGTTACTCCTGCTTTGTTGATATAGTAGATGTGGATGAGTTCTTTGTTCACGAAATGGATGCTGTGGTGGAAGAGTTAGGTAATGATGGTCACTTAGTTATGTTTTATCACTTTCTTATACCTGGTGAGACTTTGGACAATGGGCTACAACCTTTAGCTAGTGATAAAGATGTCCTTAACATGTGTAAATATGCTAGGTTAGGTCATAAGTTGTTGCATGTGTATGTTGAACATGAAAGGACCAACCATGATCTCTACTATGCATTGTTAGTTTCACCTAATAAGAATAAGAGGTGTGTTATAGAGGAAATAGAAGAAGATGTACCAAAACAATCACCAACTGGAGTGATTAAAAGACTTAGGATTGAACTTAACAATAAAAAATGTTTAGTACAAGAACATGGGTAATCAAGTGGTGGTGTTGCTGTTGAAATACCATCCCAAACTCAGATTAGTGTTGTTGCTAATGAAATACCC
Source organism: Artemisia tridentata subsp. tridentata (assembly GCA_021014915.2). Lineage (NCBI taxonomy): Eukaryota > Viridiplantae > Streptophyta > Magnoliopsida > Asterales > Asteraceae > Artemisia > Artemisia tridentata. The sequence continues at coordinate 261,631,881 of CP139503.1, forward strand.
TCACAAACAGGTGACACTAGTCAAGTTAAGATACAAGAACAGGGTCAAAGTAGTGGTAGTGGTATTGCAAAAGAAATACCATCTGAAATTGGTGAGTCTAGTCAAGTTAGGATACCATAGCAGGGTCAAGGTAGTGGTGTTGCTAATGAGTTACCTTCTCAAACCACTGATGTACCTAGTTAGTTTGTCAATGAATTCTACTCATCTTATGACCCTTACTTGGGTGATGCTGAGTTCAACCCTTTTGATGGCCTAGATGAAATTCTTCCACCAGAGATTGAGGTTAGGGTAGAAACAGAGACTGAGGTTAGGGTAGAAAGTGATACAGAGGTTGATGGTTCTGGGTCTGAGAAGGATGAGACAGAGGATGGGACAGAGGATGAGACAGAGTCTGATGTGTCTGAGAATGATGACAGTGATGATAGTGAGTACATTGTAGATTTAGACAATGATGTACCTGAAGTTGATGTGGACATGGAGAATTTCAGACTGAATGTGGATTTGGAAGCAGAATTCGTGATAGTTATAATGGTGTACAAGATCTTGATGCTGATATTGATGATGTGTTTGACAATAAAGAGCTTATAAGTGGGTCGGAGAATGAAGATAAGTTTGATAGGGCTAGGATAAGGAAACTCAAGCAATTAAGGAAACAAGCGAAGAGTAATAGTGAAGGTAGGATTTACAAAACCTACTTCTATGTTGGGCAAGATTTTGGTAGTGCAGCAGAGGTTAATAAGTTAATAAAAAGGCACTCAATTGAAACTAGAAGAGAAATTAAAATCGTGAAGAATGATAAAGGAAGGGTCAGAGCAGCTTGTTTTGGTCAATTGCCTTCATTGAAACTTTTGGGCCTAGTGTAGGGCAAAAGGAACAAGTTGGGCCTAGTGTTGGGCCAAATGTAGCAGTTGGGCCTAGTCAACCATCTGGGTCAACTAATCAGCCTATAAAGGAAAAGTGGACTAGGGATAAGATAAAGGTTATTAAAGGAGGTAAACCTAGTTACAGGAAGGTAGGTGGAAATAAATGCCCATGGGTATTGCATGTGTCAAAGGTTAAGGGCACAGAAACTTGGAAGACTAAAACATATGATGCTACCCACCATTGTCTACAATCAAGACAAATCTTGTATGCCACATCAAGGTTCTTTGCTGAAGATATAGTAGATCAGATTGAAAAAAATCCAGACATACCTATGAGAGCTCTTCAAGATCAATTACAAAAGACACATGAGGTTTCAGTTTCTCAAATGAAAGCATGGAGGGCTAAGGCACAAGCAAGCAAGCAAGTGAGGGGTGATTACACAAAGCAATACGCGATGCTGAGAGATTATTGCATGGAGTTGATGTCTACAAATCCAAACACAATTGTGAAGATCCAATGTGCTAGGGAGGAGGAATGTTCAGATATTAGAAAGTTTGAAAGGATTTATGTTTGCTTGGGGGGATTGTAAGGAAGGATTCAAAGCTGGTATGAGAGACATTTTGGGGTTAGATGAAGCCTTTATGAAACGACCTTTTCCAGGTCAACTCTTAACTGCTGTAGGCATTGACCCAAACAATGGTATCTATCCATTGGCTTATGGGATAGTTGAAACAGAGAACCTTCAGTCTTGAAAATGGTTTTTGACTTGCCTTGGAGATGATCTTGATCTTTACAGAAACTCCAACTTCACTTTTATCAGTGATCGTCAAAAGGTACATTTAATTCTTTACAGAAACTCCAACTTCATTTTTATCATTATTTAACTGTATATTAGTTTAGTGTAATTTACTCTATAAACAACTATTTGTCTAAACAGCTACTTGTTTCTGTTAAGATAAATTACACTAAACAACTGTTTAGACAAATAGTGATTCGTTCCAAACCGGCTATCTTTTATTTCTCTATCACACAAGTCAACCACTTGTGAGTGGTCAATCGTAATAAATGATAAAAGGCAAACAGTCTCAGAACGAATACTCGTGTGTAGTGTGAAACCAGGCAAGTGATCACCCGGATCGTTTCCCAACGAGATGTGAATGGAAAACTGTGAAAAGCTAGGATTAGAGTGACAGATGATTTAGATTGCTTTTGATTTTGCTTTTTAATAATTCTAAATAATAAACAAAAACAGATATGCACAATAAAATTAAACGCGAATAAATAAACTGAAACGCGTAACGGAAAATCTAAAATGGAACAAAAAATAAAATTTATAAAATTTAAAACCTAAAAATGTAAAATTACTTAAAACTTATTTAAAAACTTAAATGATATTTTTTATACTTTTTATTTAATTATTATTAATTATTTATTATTTAATTACTTATTAAACTATTTTAAATTATAAAAAATACTAAAAGAACAAGGAAAATTCTAAAACTTTTTCTAAAAATATTATAAGATGAGAAAAAGCTAAGAAAATTATAAAAATGAAAATTACTTAATTAAAATTTAAAAAGATAAATTCTATTAAATAGAAGCTATCACTTTATTTCTATTTTTGATTTTCTTAAGGTCTAATAATGTTTTTATATTTTTCCTGGATTAAAATTAACAAAATAAAATTATGAAAATTGGAATTATATTTTTCTGATTAATATTCTAATTATTATGAATTAATTACTATTAGAAACTAATAAAAAAGAAAAGAAATATTAAATGACTTAGGAAAATTATGAAAAATTACAGATAAATCTAAAATATTATTAAAAAGATAGGAAAAATAAAAATAGAAGTTTAATAAGCCTAATAAGCACTTTGGGCTAATAAGCAGTTGTGAATAAGCCCAAAAATAAGCTAATGAGCACTAAAATTAACCAACTGCTCAGAAATGTATTAATATACTAAAATAAACTCAAAACAACTTAAAATTTCAAATAAGCACAAGAATTGAGCAAGTTAAGCACTTGGCTGCTTGTGGATTTTAAAACAGAAAATGAAAAAAGAAGCAAACTTGCAGACAGCTTAAAGCTGAAAAATAAGCAATAAAGACTAGATATTATGGGGGCAAAAGTGAGACTATATTACTGGGTATCTAAAACTCCTAAAAGCCCTATCAATAACATCCCAATTGGTCCTCAATTGAAGCCTAGATCAGCAGGTTCAGCAATGAGTTTGCTGTGTATGTTCTGTGTGCACAGAGTTGTGCAGAATTTGCACAAACCAAAGGACAACTAAACCAACAATTGTGGCTACTCTAATATGACCAAATAGGACTCAGAAAGGGCAATGAAAAGGCCAAAATAAGCTTGTGGCTGCTAATGGCTTGTTTGACTGTTTTGTTGACTGAGATTCACAAGGACCATGTAAAACTGCATAAGCAACTAATCTGGCTATCTAGAACTTAATATTAGCTTATTATGGCTTAATGAAGCTTGACTAAAGTTGAGAGAATGGTAATTGAACAGTAAAGGCTTGTTTGGCTGGTTTAACAGCTAAAACCAAACACCCCATACTATGGACTGTTTTGAATATTTAAACTGAAAATGGTGTTTTTAAGTTAAGATAATGACTAATTACTGTTTACTAACTTGTATTAATTATATTGAATCACTTTTAAAGTATAATTAAGCAGTTTAATAAGCAATTGCCTTAATGGCTGTTTTTGAACTTTTTGACTGATTTTAAGGAAAACAAAGACACAAGCTAATAAATACTGATTTAACTAATGAAAGACACTTAAGGACTAAAAATAAGCAAGAACTAATAACAATAAAGTGGAAATAAGCACTTAAACAGTAGAAATAGGAATTAAGCAAAATTTGAGAAAAAGCTTACAACTGTCAAGCTTATGGAACAAGAGAACAATGATCAGAAACTACTCCTAGCTTGTTGTCAACAAGCTAGGAACCAGAAAACCATCCAGCTTTAGCTTCTAAACCCAGAAACAGCTTATTACCAATCAGTTTGACTTTTGTTGACTTTTACACATATCTTGGATAGAGCTGATTTAAACTAATGATAAACTCACAAAAAGCTATGAGAAGCTTAAATGAGCTTATATAAACAGAAAATAAGCTATTTGCTTATCAAATAAATTAATACGAATTAAACAAGAAATTTGAAAACTTGAAATTTTATTACTAATTAATATTGTTACAATATAAAAGTGACAGATTACTCAAAATAAACTAGAATTACAACTGAAAACATTAATTAAACTGAAATAAAATTACACTACTTTTTTATACTAATTTGGTCCTAAACTAGTTGACTAGTTATTTCTTCTGTCTTCTCTTCCTTTTATAGTCATCCCATTAACTTCCTTGATGAATTCCGAAAAAATCCTCACCATTCAATTGAATTGAATTGATCTCAATCGTCTGTTGCAATTTTGGCGGGAAACATGGCAAGTGGGATTTTTGGCATATACTGAGCACATGGGGTAGTGGGTAGCTAAGGAGGAGGGGGGTTATGGTTTGTCAGGATAAGGGTGTGATTGGTGGTGGTATTGTGGAAAATGGTGGGCTGAGTGGTTTTGGCGGGGTGAAACCAGTGAGGTGGAGGGAAGGAGACGGGTCAAACTAAAGTTTGACCCTGGGATATTATTTAAGGTGGGTGTGGGCCGGGTTTTATTATTTGGATTGGGATAGGATAGTTGGGTTGGGTTTTTAATATAAGGGGTTGGGTTATTTTTGGGTTTAGTGTTGGATTTTGGGATTTGGATTTAAAGGGTTATTTGTGATCCGGATTTGGTTTATTGTTAAATCACAAGGACCAATTTTGTAATTTCTGGATTATTGAGGGGTTGAAATTGTAAATTCCCAAAAGTAATCACAAGGACTTAAGTTGACTTTTTGCTCATTTTAAACATTCAGGGACTAGATCTGCCAATTTGTGAAACTCCAGGGACTGAAAGTGACAATTGTGTAAACTTTGTTCGTTTTTCATCTGTTTTCAATCTTTTTGTTCCTGAGTCATATAAAAACACATTTTATGATATTTTCAGTATTATTTGGCTTTTCAAAGTGTTTTTTGGCTGTTTATGTGGGTTTAAACAAGGTAAATATATGTGTATTTAGACACATATCAAATCCCCCACACTAAACTATTGCTAGTCCCTAGCAATCTTTTATGAAAATTTAATGGATTTCAATCTCTTTACCAAAAGCCATTACTTCTGGAGTAGCCAAATGTTTCAGTTCAAGTAAGAACTTTGGTACAATGATAACCAAATGATTTTGAGCAAACCATCAGCTGTCAACGGTTTTGATTTGTCTTTACCAAAAGCCGTTTGCTTCTGGACTAGCCAACTCTTAGATACATTATCAATAATATCTTTGGTGAGCTGATTACCAATTATGGTTTTTTTCTACTGCCTTTACCACAAGCCATAATCTTGCGGGCTAGCCAACTCTTCACTTATGAAGATATGGTGAGTCGAATACCATACAATTTTTGGCAAATTGCAAGCCATAAACGGATTTGATATATCTTTACCAAGAGCCGTTTGCTCTCGGATTAGCCAATCCTTACGTGGGTTAGACATGGCGGACTGATAACCATTTATTGCGTTCTAAGTGAGAAAAAATTTTAAAATTTTGGTCAAAACGGGGAAAAGGGGCATAAAAGGGTACATAATTGATCAAATTCGCCAGAATTCCCCCCCCACACTTAGAACTGAATATTGCCCTCAATATTCAAAGAACTGGTTGTTAAACCAACACTTAGAACGTGAAAGGGAAATACTAATAGCCATTATTTCATATAGTTATTTATTTTATTTTTATTTAATTTGCATTTAAGCCGTTAAGGCATGCAAATTCCCTCTTTGGGAATGTTTTTTTTTTTTTTTTTTTTTTTTTTTTACTGTACATATTTACAACATGTGGGGCATCTCCCCCACACTTAGGTGAAACATGGGTGAAAACCCATATTTTGCTACTGTTTTTATTAACCGAGTCGCTAGCTTGACTCGACCCCGAATTCATTGGTTCATGGGGAAGCAAGTGGAACAAAAATTCTCCATCGGACTTTCGTTCAAGATGTTTGGATAAACACTGAAGTACTTGAAAGTTCCACTCCGATGAGATATACACAGAGAGACCCGGCTTACAAATGATAACTGAAAATGCCGGGGTCAAAGATAGTGTCTTCATTCCCTAAAGAGTGAAGAACAGGAGAAGTCACCGTGTAGGTGAAGAAAAGAAAGAAAGTCATGATAAAAATCATGACTAACTCATCATCAGTAGAAGGAGAATTCATGATTTCAGCATCATGATTCTCATCATTTAAGCTCAGTTGATCAAGACAATTCAAGGGTGGGAGGGATGGGATTGTGATATCAATCAAATTCTCAGTGTTGAGAATATTTCCCTCCGAGACATAAAGATTTTCTTTGTCAAGATCAAGGTAAAAGTTATCATACTCCGGCGGAGATATGATATGAGTGAGTTCACTGGGGAACTCCTCAAAGGTGAATGAATCAATATCGGGGAGAGAATTATGAGAATGAGAAGTGGTATTGCCACTAATTTTCTCTCCCATCTGATCAAAACAGAAGGCTTCCATTTCCGGAATAGAATCATCAGAAAACAGGTCACTATCCTTTATGGGGATAGGAGATGAAATGGATTTTTCATTGAAAGCCTCGATTTTAGAAATGAGAAGATTAACATTTAATAATGTTTCACGAAGAGTTTCGTCTTTGATTATTTCTTCTTCATTCTCTTCTTCTAAGCTGACAAGCTCAGAAGGCAATTCTTCAACATAATCGATGTCCTCACAAAATAAAGAATCATCATTACTTGAAGTATAATCATCGTCAGAATTGGAAAACATCTCAACATGATCATGTGAAATGTCAAGAGGAGGCAAATCACACATATTATCAGAAATACCCTCGGACTTACTTGGGATTGGGACAAGGTTCTCAGCACTAGACTTTATGAATTCGTCCGATTCCTTTTCAGGAATAGTGCTAATATGCTCATCCCCCATAATAAGAGAGTCCTCGGAGTCCATAGACTGTAAGATGGATGTGTTTGCAATAGACTGAGGGAGTTGAGAATTGATATTATTCAAAGGAATAGCACTCTCCTCGTCGTCCTCCTCATCAATATAAAGGGTTTTTATACGTTCCATTTGCTCATCATCTAGCAATTCTGCAATAGTCTTGTCTTCCTGCCTTTTCTGGACAAGTGTAATTGCAGCTGATGAATTCTTGCAACCTTCGCACATAGAGTCATCATCATCGTCATCGTAAATGAAAGTTCGACGATAATTGGAGCTCATTCTAGCTGTTTGTTCTTCTTCAGCTAGAAGCTCTCCAATAGTTTTCTGATGATGATCTTCTTGGCTATTTTTAACAGCCAAATCATTAAGTGTATCCATCATATTTTGAAGTTTTTGGATAACATTATCAATAGATTTTTCACGAGGAGATGGCTGAGGTTGAATCATTTGATACTGTGGAGGTTGATTATGACAAGAATAGTCATAATTGTCACAAGGGCCATGCTCATAGACAAGCGGGGTCCTCGTTTGACAATCAGATTCATAATGTGGACCACCACAGTACTCACAACAATACATTTGCTGTGACTGATTCGGTGAATCATATGGATATTGGTCATACCCGAAATTTTGATTACATGGATTTTGTTCATAGACAGACGTATTTCCTGCTTGACAATCAAAACTTGGGTGAGGACCTCCACAATATTCACAAGGATCATTTGGCATATTTTGAAATGATGTATCATCGAAGTTTTGATAACACGGCTTTTGCCAAAATGAATCCTGAGAAGGGGTACTGAAATCGTTGTGAAAATCTGGATAATCAAGTGTGAATGGCTGATAAGTGCAAAAACATTGCTTACACTGTGAATCATCCCCCAACGGATTTTCACACATACAACAATTAAGCTGAGTGAGTGAAGATGGCTGGGGTTGTGGAGAGTGTTCGGAAAAAGAATCCGGAGGTGGGACAAGTAGTGTGCTCTGAGAGCTAGGAATTTCCACCACTTCCGTTATGGTCTCTGGTTCTTGTTCTTGATAAACGTGAAGAGTAGGCAAGTTGTTCTTTTTAGTCACCGTTCTAAGCTCTACACGTTCTCTTGACAAACTTTTAACCGTAAATTGTGAAAGGTCTGGATTAATTCTTGACTGTTTGCCATTAATAGCATGTATCTTGGGCTGTGAAGGGCAGTCGGGAAAACTTTTGATGGAATTAATGATGCAATTAAGCTCTCTTTCACGGGCTACTTCACACCAATGACAAAATCCTTCTGGTGCATACTCTCCACACTTCTCACACTTACACTTGGAACAACGATTATTATCATCCAGCGGACCTTCACAATTACAACAGTGATGGTCTCGTGACGACATGAGAATTAAATATTAAGGAGGGTTTAAGAAGATAGAATCAAACGGATAGAGGGTAAAGGGATAAAGAATCAAAAAGGGTAAGAGGGTAAAGATGAATATTTTTGGGTTTTTGGTTTTTTTTCAATTTTTTTTCAACAAGATCAAAGCACAACACAAGGAACTTAAACCTTAAATCAACCAGCGTACGGTAGCTCTCTAACTGAAAAACGCACAGAGTGGCGGAGAAGCAAAGGTGGGCAATGAATGCTCCTTAAAAACCCGCTTCTTTCAGTCCGACAATTTAATGTCAGACTATCCTAGAACCTCCGTTAGAGTTTGTTTATCAATCAAAGGTGAGCCGAATTCGCAAGCGACACAAAGGCAAGTTTTTATCTTAGGTTTGGGAACTTATTATGGTCGTACCCCCAGTTAGGTAGTACTCTGTCTTGATTTTCGATGGTTTATTGTTTATTATTAAAGAAAACGGAAAATATTTTTGGGTTTTTAATTTTTATATGATAATAATAATAATAATATATATAGAAAAGAAAAGAAAAAATATTTTTGTATTTTATATTGTTTTTGGAAATAGGAACTTCTGATAGAAGGATCTCGAATCACTAATCGCTAAAACTTACACAACTGTCGCAGCACACCTCCCCGGCAGCGGCGCCAAAATTTGATCCGTTCCAAACAGGCTATCTTTTATTTCTCTATCACACAAGTCAACCACTTGTGAATGGTCAACCGTAATAAATGATAAAAGGCAAACAGTCTCAGAACGAATACTCGTGTGTAGTGTGAAACCAGGCAAGTGATCACCCGGATCGTTTCCCAACGAGATGTGAATGGAAAACTGTGAAAAGCTAGGATTAGAGTGACTGATGATTTAGATTGCTTTTGATTTTGCTTTTTAATAATTCTAAATAATAAACAAAAACAGATATGCACAATAAAATTAAACGCGAATAAATAAACTGAAACGCGTAACGGAAAATCTAAAATGGGACAAAAAATAAAATTTATAAAATTTAAAACCTAAAAATGTAAAATTACTTAAAACTTATTTAAAAACTTAAATTATATTTTTTTATACTTTTTATTTAATTATTATTAATTATTTATTATTTAATTACTTATTAAACTATTTTAAATTATAAAAAATACTAAAAGAACAAGGAAAATTCTAAAACTTTTTCTAAAAATATTATAAGATGAGAAAAAGCTAAGAAAATTATAAAAATGAAAATTACTTAATTAAAATTTAAAAAGATAAATTCTATTAAATAGAAGCTATCACTTTATTTCTATTTTTGATTTTCTTAAGGTCTAATAATGTTTTTATATTTTTCCTGGATTAAAATTAACAAAAGAAAATTATGAAAATTGGAATTATATTTTTCTGATTAATATTCTAATTATTATGAATTAATTACTATTAGAAACTAATAAAAAAGAAAAGAAATATTAAATGACTTAGGAAAATTATGAAAAATTACAGATAAATCTAAAATATTATTAAAAAGATAGGAAAAATAAAAATAGAAGTTTAATAAGCCTAATAAGCACTTTTGGGCTAATAAGCAGTTGTGAATAAGCCCAAAAATAAGCTAATGAGCACTAAAATTAACCAACTGCTCAGAAATGTATTAATATACTAAAATAAACTCAAAACAACTTAAAATTTCAAATAAGCACAAGAATTGAGCAAGTTAAGCACTTGGCTGCTTGTGGATTTTAAAACAGAAAATGAAAAAAGAAGCAAACTTGCAGACAGCTTAAAGCTGAAAAATAAGCAATAAAGACTAGATATTATGGGGGCAAAAGTGAGACTATATTACTGGGTATCTAAAAATCCTAAAAGCCCTATCAATAACATCCCAATTGGTCCTCAATTGAAGCCTAGATCAGCAGGTTCAGCAATGAGTTTGCTGTGTATGTTCTGTGTGCACAGAGTTGTGCAGAATTTGCACAAACCAAAGGACAACTAAACCAACAATTGTGGCTACTCTAATATGACCAAATAGGACTCAGAAAGGGCAATGAAAAGGCCAAAATAAACTTGTGGCTGCTAATGGCTTGTTTGACTGTTTTGTTGACTGAGATTCACAAGGACCATGTAAAACTGCATAAGCAACTAATTTGGCTATCTAGAACTTAATATTAGCTTATTATGGCTTAATGAAGCTTGACTAAAGTTGAGAGAATGGTAATTGAACAGTAAAGGCTTGTTTGGCTGGTTTAACAGCTAAAACCAAACACCCCATACTATGGACTGTTTTGAATATTTAAACTGAAAATGGTGTTTTTAAGTTAAGATAATGACTAATTACTGTTTACTAACTTGTATTAATTATATTGAATCACTTTTAAAGTATAATTAAGCAGTTTAATAAGCAATTGCCTTAATGGCTGTTTTTGAACTTTTTGACTGATTTTAAGGAAAACAAAGACACAAGCTAATAAATACTGATTTAACTAATGAAAGACACTTAAGGACTAAAAATAAGCAAGAACTAATAACAATAAAGTGGAAATAAGCACTTAAACAGTAGAAATAGGAATTAAGCAAAATTTGAGAAAAAGCTTACAACTGTCAAGCTTATGGAACAAGAGAACAATGATCAGAAACTACTCCTAGCTTGTTGTCAACAAGCTAGGAACCAGAAAACCATCCAGCTTTAGCTTCTAAACCCAGAAACAGCTTATTACCAATCAGTTTGACTTTTGTTGACTTTTACACATATCTTGGATAGAGCTGATTTAAACTAATGATAAACTCACAAAAAGCTATGAGAAGCTTAAATGAGCTTATATAAACAGAAAATAAGCTATTTGCTTATCAAATAAATTAATACGAATTAAACAAGAAATTTGAAAACTTGAAATTTTATTACTAATTAATATTGTTACAATATAAAAGTGACAGATTACTCAAAATAAACTAGAATTACAACTGAAAACATTAATTAAACTGAAATAAAATTACACTACTTTTTTATACTAATTTGGTCCTAAACTAGTTGACTAGTTATTTCTTCTGTCTTCTCTTCCTTTTATAGTCATCCCATTAACTTCCTTGATGAATTCCGAGCAAATCCTCACCATTCAATTGAATTGAATTGATCTCAATCGTCTGTTGCAATTTTGGCGGGAAACATGGCAAGTGGGATTTTTGGCATATACTGAGCACATGGGGTAGTGGGTAGCTAAGGAGGAGGGGGGTTATGGTTTGTCAGGATAAGGGTGTGATTGGTGGTGGTATTGTGGAAAATGGTGGGCTGAGTGGTTTTGGCGGGGTAAACCAGTGAGGTGGAGGGAAGGAGACGGGTCAAACTAAAGTTTGACCCTGGGATATTATTTAAGGTGGGTGTGGGCCGGGTTTTATTATTTGGATTGGGATAGGATAGTTGGGTTGGGTTTTTAATATAAGGGGTTGGGTTATTTTTGGGTTTAGTGTTGGATTTTGGGATTTGGATTTAAAGGGTTATTTGTGATCCGGATTTGGTTTATTGTTAAATCACAAGGACCAATTTTGTAATTTCTGGATTATTGAGGGGTTGAAATTGTAAATTCCCAAAAGTAATCACAAGGACTTAAGTTGACTTTTTGCTCATTTTAAACATTCAGGGACTAGATCTGCCAATTTGTGAAACTCCAGGGACTGAAAGTGACAATTGTGTAAACTTTGTTCGTTTTTCATCTGTTTTCAATCTTTTTGTTCCTGAGTCATATAAAAACACATTTTATGATATTTTCAGTATTATTTGGCTTTTCAAAGTGTTTTTGGCTGTTTATGTGGGTTTAAACAAGGTAAATATATGTGTATTTAGACACATATTTAGACAAATAGCTGTTTAGACAAATAGCTGTTTATTGAGTAAATTACACTAAATTAATATACAGTTAAATAATGATAAAAGTGAAGTTGGAGTTTCTGTAAAGAATTAAATGTACCTTTTGACGATCACTGTTAAAAGTGAAGTTGGAGTTTCTGTAAAGATCAAGATCATCTCCAAGGCAAGTCAAAAACCATTTCCAAGACTGAAGGTTCTCTGTTTCAACTATCCCATAAGCCAATGGATAGATACCATTGTTTGGGTCAATGCCTACAGCAGTTAAAAGTTGACCTGAAAAAGGTCCTTTCATAAAGGCTCCATCCAACCCCAAAATGTCTCTCATATCAGCTTTGAATCCTTCCTTACAAACCCCCAAGCAAACATAAATCCTTTCAAACTTTCTAGTATCTGAACATTCCTCCTCCCTAGCACATTTAATCTTCAAAGTTGTGTTTGGATTTGTAGACATCAACTCCATGCAATAATCTCTTAGCATCGCGTATTGCTTTGTGTAATTACCCCTCACTTGCTGGTGCCTTAGCCCTCCATGCTTTCATTTGAGAAACTGAAACCTCATGTGTCTTTTGTAATTGATCTTGAAGAGCTCTTATAGGTATGTCTGGGTTTTTTTAAATCTGATCTACTATATCTTCAGCAAAGAACCTTGATGTGGCATACAAGATTTGTTTTGATTGTAGACAATGGTGGGTAGCATCATATGTTTTAGTATTCTAAGTTTCTGTGCCCTTAACCTTTGACACATGCAATACCCTTGGGCATTTATTTCCACCTACTTTCTTGTAACTAGGTTTATCTCCTTTAATAACATTTATCTTATCTCTAGTCCACTTTTCCTTTATAGGCTGATTAGTTGACCCAGATGGTTAACTAGGCCCAGCTGCTATAATTGGCCCAACACTAGGCCCAACTTGTTCCTTTTGCCCTGCATTAGGCCTAGAAGTTTCAAATGAAGGCAATTGACTAAAACAAGCTGCTCTGACCCTTCCTTTATCATTCTTCATGATTTTAATTTCTCTTCTGGTTTCAATTGAGTGCCTTTTTATCAACTTCTTAACCTCTGCTGCACTACCAAAATCTTGCCCAACATAGAAGTAGGTTTTGTAAATCCTACCTTCACTATTACTGTTCGCTTTTTTCCTTAATTGCTTGAGTTTCCTTCTCCTAGCCCTTTCAAACTCATCTTCATTCCTAGACCCACTTATAAACTCTTCATTGTCAAACACATCATCAATATCAGCATCAAGATCTTGTACACCATTATCACTATCACGAATTCTGCTTCCAAATCCACATTCAGTCTGAAATTCTCCATATCCACATCAACTTCAGGTACATCATTGTCTAAATCTACAATGTACTCACTATCATCATTGTCATCATTCTCAGACACATCAGACTCTGTCTCATCCTCTGTCCCATCCTCTGTCTCATCCTTCTCAGACCCAGAACCATCAACCTCTGTATCACTTTCTACCCTAACCTCAGTCTCTGTTTCTACCCTAACCTCAATCTCTGGTGGAAGAATTTCATCTAGGCCATCAAAAGGGTTGAACTCAGCATCACCCAAGTAAGGGTCATAAGATGAGTAGAATTCATTGACAAGCTGACTAGGTACATCAGTGGTTTGAGAAGGTAACTCATTAGCAACACCACTACCTTGACCTTGCTCTGGTATCCTAACTTGACTAGACTCACCAATTTCAGATGGTATTTCTTTAGCAATACCACTACCACTACCTTGACCCTGTTCTTGTATCTTAACTTGACTAGTGTCACCTGTTTGTGAGGGTATTTCATTAGCAACAACACTAATCTGAGTTTGGGATGGTATTTCAACAGCAACACCACCACTTCATTGCCCATGTTCTTGTACTAAACCTTTTTTATTGTTAAGTTCAATCCTAAGTCTCTTAATCACTTCAGTTGGTGATTGTTTTGGTACATCTTCTTCTATTTCCTCTATAACACACCTCTTATTCTTATTAGGTGAAACTAACAATGCATAGTAGAGATCACGGTTGGTCCTTTCATGTTCAACATACACATGTAACAACTTATGACCTAACCTAACATATTTACACATGTTAAGGACATCTTTATCACTAGCTAAAGGTTGTTGCCCATTGTCCAAAGTCTCACCAGGTATAAGAAAGTGATAAGACATAACTGAGTGACCATCATTACCTAACTCTTCCACCATAGCATCCATTTCGTGAACAGAGAACTCATCCACATATACTATATCAACAATGATGGAGTAACCACCTTCGTAGGTTCTATCTGGTCTATCAGTGAACTTCCCACCATAATGAACCTTGATTGAAAACAAATCAAGTTCATTTGCTGCTAAAAAATTAAAGAAAACCGAATTAGGGTTTTTCAGTCAAACCATGCAATAACAACAAGTAAATGATAATCGATACATACCATATACTTCATGAACATCACAATCATCTTTTGATTGCCGTATATTCCACATTGTTGTTCCAACCATTGTCGCATTGATGATGAAATTAGATCAAAATTAGGTTATGTTTGTGTTTGTGAGATTTGTTTATGAGAGAGAAATTCAAGAGGGAAAATGATACGATGGGTATTTAATGCCTGCATATTTAGAGGCTTTAATGTACTTAAAAGTTGAATGGACGAAAATACCCTCACCCATTGTGCACATGTCATAACTTAACGACTTGACCAAACGGACGTTTGGTCAAAGGACTATTAGTGTTAAGGGTTTCAGAGTTGGTGGCTGTAAGTGCAAAAAAAAGTCAAGGGACCAAGAGTGTGACTCAACGCAAACGACAGGGACCATCTTTGTAATTTACTCTTTATAATATTAAAAAGGTCATGGAAATGCACTGCACCTAGATTAGTTATAACACACTCAATTAATTGAAATAAAAACAAATAAAATCCAAACAAATAAAAACATATAAAATCCAAACAAGAGAATGAACAAAATATCAACGGATGATGGTGGCCGAATCTAGTAGGGTAGACCGGTAGAGTGTGAGACGGCAAGTAAATGACAGTAGTAACAATAAATTGTTTTGGTGATGGTGTTGTAGGATTTAGTCGGAATTATAGTCCGAACTAAAGGGTAGTGGTGGTGTTGTAGGATTTAATTTCGTTTTTGAGTTTTTGTAAGTAGAGAAGGTGATTTTAATAGTATTATAGAAAGAGTGTTTGAGTGTTTTAACTTTTAATTGTTTATTTGTTTTTGCATTTTTGTTCAATGCTTTTACAAATACAAATTCAATGTTTGACCCTTTAATAAGTTTAGCTGCAGACTTTTACTTTGAAAATATGCGCTGACAAGTTAAAAAGATAAGTCTAAGGGTGTTGGCAATGGAGGCTAGGCCACCAGTGGCTTGGGTGAAGGCCGCCCGTGAACACCATCGCCAACCCCCTTGCTGCCAGTGGCTGGTACTTTGGAATCTTGGGGAAGCCGACGCGGCGTGGAGGAGGAAGCCAGAAAAGACAAAAGCCCAACGGCTATTTTCCACAACAACCATGACGGTGATATCAATGGCCAAACCCTCATTTCCACAACAACCGCCGTCCGATCTCTCCGCTGCTGTAACTACCTCCTCCTCTACCGCTTCTCCTCGTCGCTGTGATCTTGTTTTCATCGTCAATCCTAAAGGTTTATAAAGTTTTTATAAAAAATTTAGTTCGTAAATTTGTATAAAATGATGATGATGATGATGAAATGATTGATATGTTGGTGTGTAGGTGCAAATGGAAGGACTGGAAGAGAGTGGAAGAAGTTGCTGCCGTATTATTTATAATATTATATATAAATAATAAATAAATAAAATGAGGCATGATTCCGAATCCTCCATAGTTCTCCACTGCCAACACTTTAGGATACCAAATCCTCCTTTTTTTGCCTGCCACATGGCTGTCTGTGATTGATCGGTGGGAATCCTCCCATGATTCAGAATCCTCCATTGCCAACACCCTAATTAAAGAGAAGGAGCGGGTGGGTATTTATGAACCCCATAGCTTTGAAAATATGCGCTGAAAATATGCCTGGTCTTTGTATTTATGAACCCCATAGCTTTTTTTAGGTGATATCCACACGCACAAAGGGCAAATCCGATTTGCATCAGAATGTTCAAGTTGGGAGTTGTAATTAAAAACATTCCCACAAGCAACAGTCAGTTTCTCATCTATAAGTTTCTTAGGACTTGAAATATTGGATGATGTCTATTTTCAGTATACTTCTGAAAATAATTTTTTTATTTCTTGTGATATTGTCTCTCAGCGTAGAGCTTCGATAGAGAGCCTATTCAGCGTAGTGGACAAAGGTAGAAATGGAAATATCAACCAGAATGATGAAATGGACATTCTGTTCAAACGTGTTTAACATATTAATAATCTGTTATAACTTTATGATCACAGAAATCTAAGAGTCTTGTAAACACTTTCAGATTGAAGTATTTCGATGGTTTTATCGAAATCTCAAATCGGATAAAACTCAGATTAAGAATCGAGAATATGTTTTTGTTGTTGTTATGAAAACGAACCTGAGATTGATAATATAGATTTGACCAATAAAACTGAATATCGGCTGTAACTGCTATAGCAGTTATTTCAACTACCGAATCAGTTAAATCAAAAGGCAAAAATCATAATAACGTCATACAAGTGTGCACTCCGCACAACCCCGACTTGTTGAACATTTATCATGATTACACATTGGTCAACTAAGTCAATCCATTACACTTAAATCATATTGGTGACGCAAAATCACCAACATTCCTCCCCCATTTAAGTGTAATCTTGATCAACTTAAAGCAAACTCATAACAAACAACAAACTGATGCATAAATGAAATATCGAGACGATTGAATTTCACATTAGTACATTAGCATTCCAAATATTCGAATATCAAAGTGTCACTAAAGGATTGAACTCTTTCTATTCATAGTGAATACATGAAGATAATATACACAATAGTTTACACATTCACATGTTCTACTTGACACTATGTTTTACTAGCTTGTGTCCTATCCTTCAATAAGCATATCAAAGCCAAGTCCCAAGCTTCTTGAAGCAGCTAAACTTCATGCTTATATAGGCAGTTTTTTACTCTTGCACCTGCACATGCAATTTGTCAAAAAACCATTAAGAAATATAATTTCAACCTCCTTTATCTTGTAGTTCTGAACACATACCGTGGGATGATGTAATTATGTGTTCCAATCCAAAGATATCAAGCTTTCCTCATTGAATTAAGCATTTAACATTACGTTAGATGGGAATTGGGTATCTTGATACAAGGATTTAATTAGATGGACTTTAAACCCATCCCAATAGCCGCCTTGCGTACGAGATCTCTTGCTAACCCTTTGGTTAAATTTTCGGCTAAATTCAATTGAGTTCTTACAAACTCCACAGATATCACACCATTCATGATAAGCTCACGAATCATGCTATGTCTAACACCTAAGTGTCTAGACTTGCCATTGTACACTTGACTATAAGCCTTAGCCAAGGTAGCAGCACTATCTTATCTGATAGAAAGGGTAGATATCGGTTTAGGCTACAAAGGAATTTCAAAAACCAAATTCCTCAGCCACTCAGCTTCATTACCGGCTGCACCCAAAGCAACAAATTCAGACTCCATGGTTGAGCTTGTAATACAAGTCTGTTTCTTTGAAGCCCAAGAAATAACACCTCCTCCAAGAAGGAATACCCAACCACTCGTAGACGAGTGATCTTCCATATTATTAATCCAACTGGCATCGGAATAACCTTCTATAACAGAAGGATAACCACTAAAAGTCAAACCATAATCCATTGTTCCTTTCAAATACTGAAATACTCGACCCAGAGCTTGCCATTGTAGAGCACTAGGATTGCTAGTGTACCTACTAAGCTTTCCTGCAACAAAAACTATATCTGGTCTAGTGCTAATCATGGCATACATAAGACATCCAATAGCTCTAGAGTATTCTAGCTGAGACACTGTGTTGGTCCCTTTACACGATTAGAATTAACTAGAAAGTTAATCTATTGGTGTTAATGACTAATACAATGTTTAAGGATTATTCTAACAGTTATAAAACGAGAATGTAAAAACAACAATATTTTTCAACGTTTAAATTCTTATTAGAAATAATTCCAAGAATCTATACCCAAGTGTTTTGCGGAACAAACACTTGGGATTGAATAGACAAGGGTATGGGGTGTCTCCTATCGAAACTCAAGTTTTGCTTGAGTGGTAACAATATACCCACTGAGCTATCTCAGTGAGTTGTATACTCTTTGTAGGAGAGAAGTTCCTTTGTAAAAGTTCAAGACTTTAATTATACAAAGCACACTTTAACTTCTCTCACAGTTGCTCTATTTATACACAAGTATTCTAAGTATAAGTGATTAAATATAATACAAGTTGTTGAGGTTGCGTGTCTGACAATTACAAATAGTAATTGTCATTTCCAAGAACCAATAGGAAAGGGCTAAATAAGTCTTTGGGAGTTGTTGGCTGACACTCCATGACTTTTAGCCGCAATAGGGAAGGTTGAGTCTGACAAGAGAAGAGTGTTGGGTTTACACTCTTATCTTCTCAGATCTTTTCCCTATTGTTCCCGCCTTTTCTTCAGGCGTTGGTTCCTCAGTCATTCAATCACTTTGTTGGTTGAGGAGACTGGGGTTCAGTGAGCTCTTATCCAATACTCACTGAATCCATCATCTTCTTCTTTGGCTTAAGTCCTACTCAGGGAGTACCGCCTTCCTGAGTAGTGAATCCTTCTTCTTGAATTCGCCTTAAGCATCCTGAAGATGACTCACTGAGAGGCTGTTCTCTCAGTGACTTGAATTGTTCTCAGTTTAAGTTAACACTTAGTTAATTTGTGTCCAAATCATGTTCGAAGCATTCTTGGGTTTTACATGACCCAACAATCTCCCCCTATTTGGATATAAATTATTCCTAAGTGTTTTGATCAGATATGAGTGAGCTAACGACTTCTGCTCATACTGAATGTACTAGAATGTAAATAAGGACACTGAAATAATAAAAACATCATCTTATTAATATCATTTACAAGTCCTAACAAAACTAAGTACAAAAAGGGATAGTGGTGGGTATTCGGGCAGGTCATCAGTTCAACTTGATTCCAAGGGCTTCAATCTTGGGCTTCTTCGACTGCAGCTCATGTTGGTCAGGATGTTCATTGATTTTTCTTTTCAGGTCATGACAAAACCTCACATTCTCAGGACTCTTGAGTGGAGAGGCCATCATTAGAAAGCCTAGCATTGCTTTGATCCCTGATAGATCTATATCACTCCACCTCTGGAAGGCTTTGTCACCAAACTCATCAATGAAGAACAACCCTCTTTCAGGCTGTTCAATGACCATATTGTTTCTGAAAGGAACACCTTCAGGGAGAGCCCTATTGCAGTCAAGACCAGGAATCTTGATCTCAGGCTCAGCTTCTATCTTCTTTCTTTTCCTTGAAGAAGACTGAGAGGAAGCAGGTTGTGCAGATTCAGGGAGAAGAGATTGAATGCCAAGTTCCTGAGGTGCTGCTGCCAATCTTTCATACCTCAGACTCAATGACTTCATCAGATTAGGGACCACAACATTTGATTTCTTTGCTATTAATGGACCCAACTCGTCCAATTCAGTGATCCCAAAGTCAGCGAATCTGAAAGGTGAATGAACATCAAAGTTTCTCTTGTCAGCACCTCTGTAGACAGTGACAACGGCAGGATTGGTGTTTCTTTGAATATGAACATCAGTGATTGGTTCTGGCTTCATCCTTTCAGTCATATACCACTGATATTTCTTAATCCTATTCTGCCTGATCTCTTCAGCCCTTTTGGCTCTTTCCTCCCTTTTCTGCCTGAGAGTGGTCATCTCCTCAGACTGAGCTTTCACAAAGGTCATACTACCTTCTCTTCCTGAGAGATCCTTAGCCTCAAGACCAATTTTCTCAGCCTCTTCATGAACAACCTTGATTAAGGCAGACTTGCTTGCCTTCTCCTCTTCCTTCAACTTCTTCTTTGCCTCCTCTTCCTGAAGATAAGTACTGAGTTCATCAGCTGAGAAGTGGTAAAGAACTCCATCAATTTCATATGGGATCCTGAGTGGTGATTCAGGATCCTTTGCAACTGTGATAGGTGCTGGTTGAGGCTCAGGCTCAGTGAGAATGCCTTTGCCTTTATCTTGATGGGAGGAAGAGGCTTCAGGAATGTCTTCCTTAGTGTGAGAAGGAATCTCCCCCTCAATGTGAGAAGGTTGTTGGCTTTGGCTTGAGACTCCAGTGTCTTTCTCCCCCTCAACTGTTGCTTGAGCCATGGTGATAGCAAGAGTTGGAGTCACTGGAGCAGTAGGACCTTTGAAGGCCTGATAGATCTCAGTCATCATTGATTTGATGTCCGAGGTGTCTTTTTGAAGACTTGAGATCTGATCTGCCAGAGAAGCCTGAGAAGCCTCGATGCCTGACATCCTTGACCCAAGAGACCATGCCAAGGATGTTGAAGATTGTGCCCAAGTACCAAGATGTTTTTCCTGAAGACCCATGGAAGTCCTGATTGAGTCCAAGGAGGTAGTAAGACCCTGAAGTTTAGAATCCTTCAGTAAGCTGAGGAGATCATGGATTTCAGCTGACTGCTTCTGATAAGTCTCAGCAGCTTGAAGGATCTTTTCAGTGAGTATGGGGTCATCCTTAACAGCTGACTGAATAGTACCAAGGCTTTTGGTGATGCCTTCAAGAGAAATATTGAACTTCTGGAAATGAAGATCAATAGCTGTCAGGGAATGTTTGGTGTCTGATTGGATTTCGATCACATCTTCATGAAAACTTTCAACATCTGCCTTCAGGTTGGCATAGTGAACAGCTGCTTCAGTGTGTTGATCAAACATCTCATCAGTGAGACCAGTGAAAAGAGCATTGTTGGTCTTCAGTAGGAATTTGACCAACTTTCTTTCAGTGAGGGGAAGAGAGTTATCATACTTCTGGAGAATGTCAGTAGATGAATCAGAAGATTGAGAGCCTGACTCTTCACTTTGGCTTGGAGAGGACTGATGTGATGGATCAGGTTGTACATCAGTTTCCATATCCTCTCCTGCCTCAAAAATTTCTTCTTCACTCTCTTCCCTGAGCTCTTCATCAGACTCCATAAAAGCCTGATAGTCCCCCATGGACTCAATACCCAAAAAATCAACCGGCTCCTCTTTATAACTGGGGTAACACCAGCCTGGCTTTTGGGGGCAGTTCCTGAAAGACTGGATCCGCCTGAGGGGTTGATGGGTTCCATATCAGCGGGTTGTTTCTTTCCCTCTGAGTCTTTGTCCCCCTTAGCACCTTCAACTACTGATGGGTGCTTTTCAGTAGTATCACTAGGTACTGATTGTGAGAGTTTGTGGACCCCCTTCCCATCAGGATTGTACTGTCCTTCAGGGGATTTAGGATCCTTTTCTCCCTGAGATCCTGAGGGTGATTGCTCAGGAACGTTAGCGGGATGTGAGTGTTTGTGGGTCCCCTTCTCAGTAAGGTAGTGCTGCCTTACCGAGGATTTAGAACCCTTTCCTCCCTTGGGAACTGATTATTTTTTGACAGCTCCTTCATCGGGATGTGAGGGGGTGTGGGTCCTCTTCCCAGTAGGGTGGTGCTGCCCTACCGAGGGTTCAGGACCCTTTCCTCCCTTGGGCACTGATTGTGATTTATCAGTACCTTCATCGGGATGTGAGGGGGGAATGCTTCCTGATCCCTCTGACTTGTTTATGTCAGTTGGACCATGTGGAATGGGTGTGCCCGAGGTCACTGAGGATGATTGCTCAGTGACTTCCGTTGGCCTTTGTTTTGAGGTCAAGAGGGTCTCAGAAATGGGTGTCTCAGAGGTCTCGGCCTTTTTCAACCTCTTTTTAAGGTTGAGTTGGTTTTGAGGATCAGTCTCAGTGGCGAGTGGCTTGGGTCTAACCACCTGGCTGGACTGACCCTTCTTTGTCTTCTTCACCTTTTTGGTCGGTGAAGGAACTGGAGAGATAGCGTCATTACCCTGAATGACTGATTGCATGTATTCAGTCAGGGCAATAAGTGTAACCTCACTGATGCCACTAGTGAAGTTTGACTTGTGCAGTACCTCAGGCTTCGTACCTTCTGCATCAGTCCTCACATAGTCAGAACCGAGTAGGTCCTGAAGCACACAGGAAACAAATCTAGGATAGGACATGTGCCTTTGCCTATGTTTTCCTGAGAGCTTAGCAACGAGGTCTCGGAAGATTATTCCCCCGATGTCTATTTTTGTACCCTCAAGGAGACTGAACAACATCAATTGTTGTGATGAGTTCAACTGTTCCGTAGAGGATTTATTTCCACCCAGGACCTGAATGACAAATGTCATCAGTATCCTCCAAATAGGGTGGAACCATGTTTTGACTACTGGAGCCTTTTCCAGTAAGCCTCCCACAGACATTCCTGGACGTCTGGGGTCATGGGGTGCAAGAAAGATCAGTTCATTCTTTATGTCCTGATCAGTAGGGTTGGGAGAAAAGGCTTCAGCAAAGTCAAGGCCTGTGGCTTTGATGAATGCTGAGTAGTCAAAGGAGAGGGTTCTACTCCCATTCATCACCGTGAAGGTGATGATTGACTCTTTGGTGTCTTTGGGGCTGGTTGCCACAGCCGTACACCAGAATTCCCTCAAATAGTCATGGTAGATGACTGAGGGGGTATGGGTGAAAGCCTTTGCAAGAAAACAATTACGAAGATATTTCATAACGTTCTTGTAGGCTGGGTAGATTTGTGGATATGAGAAATTTCCCACCACATTATTTTTGGTTAGGTCTACACCCTCCATTGTGAAATCCACGTTGGGGGCATATTTCACAGCTTTAGAAGAAGCCATTTATGGGTAAGTCTGGGTTTGACTAAGGTTAAAGGGGTTCTAAAGCTTAAGAATGCACACACAATTTGTTTTTGAGAATAAAAAAAAATGGCAGAGTTTTGCTTAAAATTCTATAAAAACATGTGTATGTATTCTTCTGGTTGGGGTATTTATAGGAAAGAGGAGATGGGGGTGTTTTGGTCATTTGAGCAAATCTTTATTTATTCAAAAAATTATTTGGAAATTGGTTTGAATAATAAGTTTTGGGATCCGCATTTAATGCCAACACTCCACTTTCCTGGTTTGGCGCAACAGTCGAGGTGAACAGTTGAGCAGTTCTGCAAAAGTGCAACTTGCAGAGATGAGTCATCACATATTTGAAATGTGATTGGAGAGGCATTTAATGCCAAGTGGGAATGTGGTGGCCCATAGGTGGAAGCCATAAAGGCTAAAAAAAGAACAAATATTCTTGAATTAAATATGTGTTCAGTTACCAACCTCGGACATTTACTAACTAGATACTTAGAGCATTTAAGTTAGTATTTAATGTCCTTTTCAGGGTCCTGAATGACTTTTCATTCAGTGATTGGTTTTCAGGGACTTGGGATTAGTCACTGATGACTCAGGAATGAGGAATGATTCCTGAGACAAGGATTCAGGAACTTGGGTTTAGTTCCTGAGGAAGAGGCTTCAGTGAGATGTTTTCACTGATATACATATTCAGTCAGGGACCTGAGATGTTAAGAATTTACACTTTTAGTTGGAAGAGAGAAAAAAAATTAGTCAGTGGACTGATTCTCTATATCCAACATTCCTAATTCAGCTTTCAGTCTTGTGAAAGTTGGTTCATCCAAAGGTTTGGTGAAGATATCAGCTAACTGATATTCAGTAGGAATGAAGTGTAATTCAATGTCACCATTTATGACATGGTCCCTGATGAAGTGATATCTGATATCAATATGTTTTGTTCTCTGATGAAGAACAGGGTTATTAGAGATTGCAATTGCACTTGTGTTATCACAAAAGATGGGTACCATCTTGTACTGAATTCCATAGTCACTGAGTTGACTTTTCATCCAGAGTACATTTGCACAACAACTAGCTGCAGCAACATATTCAGCCTCAGCTGAGGATAGGGCAACTGACTGTTGCTTCTTAGCACTCCAACAGACTAATTTCCCACCAAGAATTTGGCAAGAGCCTGATGTGCTTTTTCTATCCATGTTGCATCCAGCATAGTCAGAGTCTGAGTATCCTTTGAGATCAAGTCCTGAGCACTTTGGATAGTATAATCCAAGGTTAGGAGTGCCCTTCAGGTACCTGAATATCCTTTTCACAGCAGTGACATGAGATTCTCTTGGGTCAGATTGATATCTGGCACATAGACATACTGAGAATTGGATATCAGGCCTTGATGCAAGTAGATACATCAGTGATCCTATCATTCCTTTAAAGAGAGTTTGATTGACTGGTTTACCAGTTAGATCAGGACCAAGGTTGTTTGGGGGAGCCATGGGAGTTTTGACTGAGGCACAGTCACTGAGATCATACTTCTTCAGTAGATTCTTTACATACTTCTCTTGACTGATAGTGGTTCCTCTATCAGTCTGCTTGATCTGAAGACCAAGAAAGTATGTCAGTTCTCCCATCATGCTCATTTCAAACTTCTTTGCCATTAGTTTTTCAAATTGTTTGCAAAGTTTGAAACTTGTTGAGCCAAAGATGATGTCATCAACATACACTTGTACTAGTATGACATCATTATTTGTCTTATAGATAAACAATGTGTTGTCTATCTTGCCTCTGACAAATTTGTTTTGGATTAAGAAGGCTGAGAGAGTCTCATACCATGCCCTGGGAGCTTGCTTCAGTCCATAAAGGGCTTTGTTAAGCTTATAGACATGATCAGGAGACTCATGGCTTTCAAATCCAGGAGGTTGCTCAACATAAACTTCTTCTTTCAGTGAACCATTTAAGAATGCACTTTTAACATCCATTTGGTATACCTTGAAGTTCATGTATGTAGCAAAAGCAAGGAAGATCCTGATGGCTTCCATCCTTGCTACTGGTGCAAATGTTTCTTCATAGTCAATGCCTTCTAGTTGATTATAGCCTTTGGCTACAAGTCTGGCTTTGTTTTTAATGACTATGCCATTTTCATCAGTTTTGTTTTTGAATACCCATTTCATGCCAATGACTGAGACATTCTCAGGACATTTGACCAAGGTCATTACCTTGTTTCTGTCAAATTGTTCTAGTTCATCATGCATGGCCTGAACCCAACTTGGATGTTTAAGTGCTTCTTTAACACTTTTGGGTTCAATTGTGGAAATGAAGTCCACAAATAGGCATTCATTGGATGAGGCTGCTCTCAGTTCAGCAGCCATGCTTCTTGTAAGCATGCCTTCAGAAGGCTCACCAATGATATTGACAAGTTCTATATCCTGAGATCTGGTCCAACTATCCTGAGGTCTTGGGAGTGGGTTAGAACTTGTAGAAGCCTGATGGGTATGATCAGGATTAGACACAAGATTTCCATTTCCTTGTGTGTCTAAGTGGGTTGAGTCATCACTGAGATTGTTTGGGTCCTGAGTATTTTGTTCAGACTGAAGGATATCATCAGTACTTGTATGTGCTTCAACAAACTCAGTGATGGTTGGGTTTGGTAGGTTGTGAGGGATAATGTAGTAGGAGAGGTTAGCATCTTCTTGATACTGAGTAGAAGAGTTGTTTTCATATAGATATTCATCAAGAGGATATCTAGAAGAATTATCAATTCCTATCTCTTCTACTGAGGCAGTTGAGAATCTGATTGTATCAGTGCTCTCATCAAAGGTAACATGAAATGTTTCCTCAGTCTGCTGTCTCCTTGTGTTGAACACTTTGAAGGCTTTTGAGACAAGTGAGTATCCTAGGAAGTATCCATCATCAGCTTTTGCATCAAATTTTCCTAGGTGATCCTTGTGATTATGAATAAACACAGGACACCCAAAGACATGAAAGTAGCTGATGTCAGGGATTCTTCCTTTGAATAACTCATATGGGGTTTTCCCATGTCTCTTGACAATTATGGATCTGTTTTGTGTATAACAGGCAGTTTTGACTGCTTCAGTCCAAAAATGGTTGGAAAGGACTGATCCACATAGCATTGTCCTGGCAGCTTCAATGAGTGTTCTGTTTTTCCTTTCAGCAACACCATTTTGTTCAGGTGTGTATGGAGAGGAAAAGTTTTGGGAAATACCTTTCTCATCACAGAAACATTCAAGTTCATTATTTTTGAACTCAGTCCCATTGTCAGTTCTAATTTGTTTGACCTTAATGTCATTTTGATTTTCAATGTTCCTGACAAAGGACATGATTGTTTCAGCTGCCTGACTCTTTTTGATCAGGAAAAATACCCAGGTGTATCTTGAGTATTCATCCACTATGACCAGAGTATACTTCTCATGGTTAATAGACCTTGGACTGACAGGTCCAAATAGATCCATATGAAGAAGATGTAGGCAGTTTCTGATGGAAAAGTTGGTTTTGGTTTTAAAGGATGCTCTGTGATGTTTACCTTTTTCACAAGCTGAGCATGGTTTATCCTTAGAAAACACAAGTGATGGTAAGCCAAGGACCTTGTTTTGTTTTACAAGATTGTTAATGTTCTTAAAGTTCAGGTGGGTTAGTCTCTTATGCCAAAGCCAGTTGAGTGCATCAGTGGCCTTAGCAAAGAGACATGTTCCATCCTGAGTTAGACTTGACATGTCTAATACATAAACATCTTGTCTCCTTGGTGCAATGAGGACAATTTCCTTATTTGCATTGAAGATGGTTCCTTGCTTATCATCGAACTGAACTATGTACTTTGCATCACATAGTTGACTGACACTGATCAGATTGTACTTAAGACCATTTACATATGCTATCCTAGTAAAGACAATACCATTGCAGTTAACTGAACCATAACCTTCAGTGAGACATGATGAGTTATCAGCAAATATCACTTTGGGTCCTGGTTCTTCCACATATTTGTGCAGACACTCCTTAACACCAGTCATGCTCCTTGAACATCCACTATCTAGATGCCAAATAGGGTCCCTAGCATGTTTCTGCACAAATAGTAAACTAGGTCAGTTCTTTCTAGGACTCCATTTCATGGAGGGTTTGGTATTGTAGGTCCTTATGAAAGTATTAATTGATTCATGGTCAGTGGTTGAGTGGATTGAGCTACCACATGTTTTGCATTTGGTAGTAGGGGTAGCCTCAGTAGTCAGAGAGGATTGCTTCATTCCTCTTCTTGACTGAATGACCTTGTCTTTTCCTGAGGATTTCTGAGTGGAGCTTCCACTAGATTCACCATGTTTGTCATATTGACAATCGTCAGGATGGTGGTCATTAAACCCACACAAAGGGCAGGGAGGAAAAGGCTTGGCCTTTTGCTTCTGTTTCTGCTTAGAATCAGAAGGGTAGTTCAGGCACTGAGCCTTGAGTCCTGAAAAGTTTGACATGACTGAGCATTGTTTATGATCAGAGGTCCTGTGATCTTCCTTTTTGCAAATCATGCAATAAAGGACTCTATAGCAATCATCAGTGAGATGATTTGTATAGTTGCATAGCTCACATCTTTTCTGGGGTTTGGTGGGTTTGGGTTTGGTTTTTGAGGAAGTTGGTTTTTGTTCCTTCTTGGATTGAGAAGATTTCTCAGAAGATTCAATCTTCTCTCCTAGCTTCCTGACCATTTCAGCCAACTGATCAATTTTTGAGTCAGGGCTTTGGGTTGTTTCTTCAGAAGGGACTGAAGTTGATGAGTCATCAGTATTTACTGAGACATCAAGGTTTGCTCTCTTCAGGATGGTTGTTCCCCTTCCTGATCTCTCCTTAGGAGAGTGTGGTGAGAAGACCATAGGTGGGAGGCCTAGGTTAGGTGTAGCACCCTGAAGGGTATTCAGTGGAGGAAGTGGAGGGTATGATTCTGATTCAGACTCATCCAAGGACTCAGTGATTGGTTCAGTGAGTTCAAGCTTACTGAGTTTTTCAGTGAGTCCTAGCATATTTTTCAAGGCCTGACTTTCAGGAAGCAAGATCTTTCCAGTCTCAAAGTTTGGTAACTTACTGACTGGGTTGTCCCTGACAATCCAGTCATTTGACTTGGGAAGCATTTCTTGCTCAAAAGATATGCCAGCTGGAACAATGTTTAATTCATTTTGACACATAATTGGATCAACCATAAGAGGGTCAATGCCAATGGTTTTCTGAGAGATTAATCCCATAGTGTCAAAAACCTTAGGGTTCTTCTTGGTCCAGCTTTGAATGATAGCCTTTTCTTTGTTAAGTTCAGTTTGAAGGACTTGGTTTTGTTTCAAAATATCAGTGTTCTGAATTTGTAGAGTTATTGTTTCTAGTTTGGCTTGCTTAAGTACAAGCAGTTCATCTCTACATTTGTTCAATTCTGACACAATATTGTTATATTTTGAAAGCAAGTTAAGTCTTTGTTCTTCAACAAACTTTAAATCAACACAAATATAATTCATGTAAGACTGCCAATCAGAATCATCATCCATAGAAAGTAAGGTATTTACCTTTTTCATGGTGATGTTGACCCATTCTCCATTTCTAGCATGGCCTTTTCCCACAGCCATCTGATCCTCTTCTGAAAGTGCCATCAGTGCACTAACTCTTATTTCCTCATCTGAGGAAACTTCTTCATCATCCCAATCATATGCTTCAGCTATTAAAACCTTGTTCTTTGTCTGAATAGGTTTAGGTGTTTGAACAGCCTGAGACAATATGGGGTTGGCTTCAAGAAGTGCAAGTTTAGCTTTGATATTCCTATATTTTGTTTCAAAATCCTTTAGACCCTTGTTTTGGTATTGTTGGGTGGACTGAAACATTTTAGGTTGAAACTTGCTAGTTCCTGAAAATTTGTAAGAGGGTTCTGAGATAGTTTTAGAATAACAGTCCTTAGCAAAATGACCCTTTTTACCACATTTAAAGCATTCTGTGATTTCATTTGCTTTTGATTTTGTAAAGTTGGACTGATTTCTTTTGATGAAACGTTTTGAACTAGAAAGGAGTGCCCTCTCTTGGAATTCCAAGTTCAGATCATTCAGGTATTCCTCATCAGTCCTTTCATCAATTTCTTCTTCAGAAACCTCTTGAGTATCCTGCACAACACCATTAGAATAGAAAGCAGTTGATATGGGTGTTGAGGTTAAGGCCTTTTTGGACTCATGTGTTTTTGAGTCAGGGTATCTCCTTGAGATCAAGTTGTCTTCATAGACAAACTTCCCATAAATTTCAGGGAGCTCAAGGGTCTGAATGTGGTTAGCATTCCTCAGGCCTTGTGAGAAGTTGAGCCACTTCTCAGGGAGACTGTTGACAAAGCCAACATTTGTCTCATGTTTGGTCAGTACAACACCATCATTTGATAATTCATTTATCAAAGTTTTGTATCTGGTGTAGGTCTGTGAGAGACTTTCAGAGTCCTTTGCCCTGAAAGTATTATACTCAAGTTTAAGGTCCATGACCCTATTTTCCTTGGTATCTGAGGGACCCTCAAAGCTGTTTACCAAGTCATCCCAAGTTTGCTTGGCTGTTAGACAGTTGATGACTGATTCCATTATATCGTCAGGAAGACATGATATAAGGATGCTTTTCAGGCGTTGGTCTTGATTGACCACCCTCCTCTCATCTATGGTCCATTGGGCTTCAGGCTTGTTTAGCCCTGTGCCAGTCTTAGGGACAAATGGGCCATCCCTGATACAGGTGATGTAGTAGGGTTCCATACCAGTAAGATAGCAAATCATACGCTTCTTCCATTTGCTAAATTTCCCAGTTTCAAGTCTGGGTGCAACAGCTGAGTAGCTGCCACCCTTTTTGTCGACTAGCTGGGGTACATTGATATCAGCCATAGTAGGATCTTGGTTTTAAAAACCTAGAGCACTCTTGGTTAGTTTAAAAGATTTTATAAACCAGAGGCTCTGATACCACTTGTTGGTCCCTTTACACGATTAGAATTAACTAGAAAGTTAATCTATTGGTGTTAATGACTAATACAATGTTTAAGGATTATTCTAACAGTTATAAAACGTGAATGTAAAAACAACAATATTTTTCAACGTTTAAATTCTTATTAGAAATAATTCCAAGAATCTATACCCAAGTGTTTTGCGGAACAAACACTTGGGATTGAATAGACAAGGGTATGGGGTGTCTCCTATCGAAACTCAAGTTTTGCTTGAGTGGTAACAATATACCCACTGAGCTATCTCAGTGAGTTGTATACTCTTTGTAGGAGAGAAGTTCCTTTGTAAAAGTTCAAGACTTTAATTATACAAAGCACACTTTAACTTCTCTCACAGTTGCTCTATTTATACACAAGTATTCTAAGTATAAGTGATTAAATATAATACAAGTTGTTGAGGTTGCGTGTCTGACAATTACAAATAGTAATTGTCATTTCCAAGAACCAATAGGAAAGGGCTAAATAAGTCTTTGGGAGTTGTTGGCTGACACTCCATGACTTTTAGCCGCAATAGGGAAGGTTGAGTCTGACAAGAGAAGAGTGTTGGGTTTACACTCTTATCTTCTCAGATCTTTTCCCTATTGTTCCCGCCTTTTCTTCAGGCGTTGGTTCCTCAGTCATTCAATCACTTTGTTGGTTGAGGAGACTGGGGTTCAGTGAGCTCTTATCCAATACTCACTGAATCCATCATCTTCTTCTTTGGCTTAAGTCCTACTCAGGGAGTACCGCCTTCCTGAGTAGTGAATCCTTCTTCTTGAATTCGCCTTAAGCATCCTGAAGATGACTCACTGAGAGGCTGTTCTCTCAGTGACTTGAATTGTTCTCGGTTTAAGTTAACACTTAGTTAATTTGTGTCCAAATCATGTTCGAAGCATTCTTGGGTTTTACATGACCCAACACACTGGAATTCCCTTATTATGTCGAAACTTCACAGTAGGATCTACAGGAGTATAAACAGGAGAACAATTAGCAAAGTTAAACTTTGTTAGTATCTTCTCAATATAATGAGATTGACAAATAGAGATACCATTGTTTCCTCGTTTGATTCTAATACCAAGAATCACCTCAGCCTCCCCCAGATCTTTCATATCAAAATTAGACGACAAGAATTCCTTTGTCTTATTAACTTGATCTTGGTCAGTGCCAAAGATCAACATGTCATCCACATATAAGCAAATTATTACTCCTTTACCAGAAGCATCAAATTTGCTATACACACACTTGTCAGCTTGGTTTAAAGAAAAACCATTAGACAAGACCACATCATCAAACTTTTGATGCCATTGTTTTGGTGCTTGTTTCAGACCATACAATGATTTCTTCAATTTACATACATTGCTTTCATGTCCAGGCATCACAAACCCTTCAGGTTGTTTCATGTAAATTTCCTCATCCAAATCACCATTTAAGAATGCTGTTTTCACATCCATTTGGTGAATAACTAGATCATGTATAGCTGCAAGAGCTAACAACAATCTAATAGTGGAAATCCTAGCAACAGGAGCATAAGTATCAAAGAAGTCAATTCCCTCCTTTTGTCTAAAGCCTTGGATAACCAATCTGGCTTTATATTTATCTACGCTTCCATCCACTTTCATCTTCCTTTTAAGGATCTATTTACATCCTAATGCTTTGCATCCAGGAGGCAAATCAGTTAATTCCCAAGTATCATTATGCCTGATGGAATCAATCTCACTTTAAACTGCTTCTTCCCAAAACGCAACATCCCTAGAAGCCATTGCTTCACTCAAGGTCCTTGGATCCTCCTCAATAATGAAACAATATTCACATTGAGATAAAGTCTTATCTCTTGTTCCTTCAACTAAATAAAGTTGAAAATCAGACCCAAAAGACTTAGCTTTCCTTGTTCTAGTGCTTTTCCTAGGAACAGATGGACCAGGTACATCATCAGTACCTTCAACCTTATCTTCAGCTATCTTACTTGATGATGGCTGAATCATACCTCTTGGTCTAGGTATAGACGTAAACCGTTCTTCATCAAATATAGCATCTCTTGACTCTATTATAGAGTTCACCGACATATAATCATTAGGTTCTATAACATAAAACCTATAACACTTGGAATGCTCAGCATACCCAATGAAGATACAATCTATACCTTTCTCACCCAGATTTTTCATTTTGGGTTCAGTTAGTCTTACAACCGCTCTACATCCCCAAACCCTCAAATAAGTCAAATTTGGTACTTTCTTGGTCCAAATTTCATAAGGGGTTTGTTTACTATTTTTGTTTGGAGTTCTATTCAAAATATAACAGGCTGTCAACATAGCCTCGCCCCAAAACCCTTCACTTAGTCCATAATAGGATAACATGGAATTCACCATTTCCTTTAAAGTCCTATTCTTCCTTTCAGCCACCCCATTCTGTTGTGGTGTGTAAGGAGCCGTGGTTTGATGTATTATACCAGTTGATTGGAAATAAACTGGATCATAATACTCACTACCTCTATCAGTACGCAATACTTTTATCAAATCTTGTCTTTGAAGTTCTACATATTGTTTATAAATTTTAAATTTATCTAGAGCTTCATGTTTAGCATGTAGTAGATAGACATAACAATATCTACAAGCATCATCAATAAAAGTAATGACATACTTATTATGTCCTAGTGAAGGATTGGCATGAAAATCACACAAATCACTATGTATGAGATCTAATACTTTGCTTTCCCGGTTAACACCCTTAAATGGATGTCTAGTGATCTTTGTTAACATGCAAGTCTTGCAACTTTCATGTGTCATGTCAAAAGCAGGTATTAAACTAATTTTAGAAATATCTCTCATTCTCTTATAATGAACATGTCCTAGTCTAGCATGCCATAATTCAGATTTGCTTAAACTATTGCTATGACTAGAAGTAATCATACAAGCAGAAACATTAAACAAAGGATAATTCAGATTTAATCTAATCATACCATTACATACATAACCAAATCCAACAAATGAACCATGTCTTGACAAGATATATTTGTCACTTTCCAACACTTGTTTGTAGCCATACTTATTCAACACAATTTCAGAAACAAGATTCTTTCGAATCCTAGGTACATACAATACATTATCTAAACATAAAGTTTTTCCAGAAGTGAAAGTCAATAAAACACGCCCTATTCCTTTGATTGCTTCGGTTGCAACGTTTCCCATCTTTACAAATGATCCATCTTCAATCGATTTACATACTTGAAACCAACGAAGATCCTTGCAAACATGACTTGTTGCACCCGAATCAACCCACCAAGCAACTTCATCATCCTGAACATAAAATGCATCAGAAATTACAGAAACATAATGTAAAACATTATCAAAATTCTGCATAAAATCAGAATTATAACCTTGTTGCTTATCAGGATCCTTAGACCCATTTGAACCAGCGCCATCATTTCCCTTACGAGAGCGACAATCCTTCTTCATATGACCAGTCTTTTTACATTTCCAACAAGTCACTGTACCCTTCTTGTTGGCAAATTTATCATCACCACTTTTGAACTTTCTTTTGTTCTTATTGTTGTTAGAATTTTTGGCTCCATCTCCTTCAACCATGTTGACAGAAGATGATCCAATTTGGTTCTTTCCTTTAGGATTATTATCAAGTTCCTGATTTCTTAATCCTTCCTCAATTCGTAGATGACTACCGAGTTGAACCAAATTTAACTATTCCTTTTTATGTTTCAAACCATGTTTGAATTCTTTCCAGGAAGGGGGCAGTTTATCAATGATAACTGCAACCGAGATGGCCTCATCTATCATCAAATTGTGTTGTGTATAGTGTCCCAAAATCCTTAACATTTCATGATATTGCTCCATGACAGGCCTGGTATCAACCATCTTGTAATTCATAAAATTACTCACAAGAAACTTCTTTGAAGAAGCATCTTCTGCCATGTATTTGGATTCTAGGGACTCCCATAGTGCTTTTGCAGATTCAGCATTTTGATAGATATCAAATAAGGAATCAGACATACCGTTTAGAATGTGACCATGGCATATGTAATCGTCATTCTCCCACTTCATCCTCTTCCTAGTCGTCTCCAAAGTTTCATTCTCGGACCATTCAGGACTGGGTGTACTCAAAACGTACACAACTTTCAGGGTGGTAAGAAGAAAGTGCATCTTCTTCTGCCAACGACGAAAGTCCTGCCCTTCAAACTTTGCCAACTTATCGAACTTGCTCGTCACATCCTTCACAGATTCTCCATTCGTTATGATCACAGATACTTCAATATTTGTTATAACTTTATGATCACAGAAATCTGAGAGTCGTGTAAACACTTTCAGATTGAAGTATTTCGATGGTTCTATCGAAATCTCAAATCGGATAAAACTCAGATTAAGAATCGAGAATATGTTTTTTTGTTGTTATGAAAACGAACCAGAGATTGATAATATATATTTGACCAACAAAACTGAATATCGGTTGTAACTGCCATAACAGTTATTTTAACTACCGAATCAGTTAAATCAAAGGGCAAAAATCATAATAACTTCATACAAGTGTGCACTCTGCACAACCCCGACTTGTTGAACATTTATCACGATTACACATTTGTCAACTAAGTCAATCCATTACACTTAAATCATATTGGTGACGCAAAATCACCAACATAATCTATACACATTTCCTTTTGGAGAATGTAAAAAAGGTCTTTTAACTAGTACCTATATTACCCGTTACCCAACCTGGATGGTCTGCCTAATTTAGAAACGTAAACTATGAAGGTCGTTACCATGATTTTGGACCTTCTCCCATACCAGTTATTAAAAGACAACATTGTACACTTTGAGACATTTACGATGGAACGGATGGATGCTTACTCTATTCCTCAAAATAGAGTCAAATTTTGACTCCTGAGGTCAAATTGTAATACTTCAAAAATAGACATGGTACAATGGCTGTTATGGATCTAGCCCTTTTTTCATCAAGTGAAGTGTAGTTTCATACCATAAATGGAGTTGTGAACTTCTTTTTAGAAAGTTTAGTAGGTTTGACCACAAAGTCAAAGTAACCGCACCGATATGAGAAAGAGAGGGAAAAAAAGGCAGCCAGAGAAAGAGAAAGTGAAGAAGCAATTCTACGTTTGATGTGCGTGGAAAAGTAAGATTTGAACAAAATGCTATTTAAACTAAACTGAAAAGTGAGACTAATAAAAACTTTCTAATAACAAGATCAAAATCAACTTCATTAGACTGGGTGTAATAAGGACCCTAGGCGACCTTCATCTCTCCTGCCACCTTTGCTTCCTCTCTCCTAAAGTGCTTCATGACCAACTTTGTGTAATAAGGCGACTCATACCACAAAAAACATACCAAACAAAAATACATTTTAAATAAAAAAATCACACACACAAACATGCATGCAAGTAGGTTGCCTGCCCGACCCACATCTCCATTTTGATGAGACGACCGGCATGGGGACCAAGATGGTGTAATAAGGGGAACCGACTCGGACTAGTGTCTGAGGGTGAGAACAACCGACATTTTGAGGTTTATTACGCCCAACATTAGACTAATCTTAAAACAATTAAACAAACAAAAAGTTGAACAAAAACAATAACACGAAGCAGTTGATTTTGACCATAAACTACCAAAAGCATATTTAAATCCCATATTTTCAACATGCATTTATGACTGTGTGTAAAAAGGACCACCAACGCTTTGTTGGCTGAGATGATGCCACCATGATTTGTTTACAACCATTACACACCCAAGTAAATTCATGTGTCTGAACCGGGTCCACGCTGGTGTTGTGGGGACTATTAGCGGCTTTCTCCCAGAAACCGTACCGCCTCCACACGAGTTTCCTCGCTGGAGTAACGACCGGATGAAAACCGGGGGCGGCTCGGATTGGAACCTGCGCAACATTGGCTTACAGGCTCTTCCTCTTCATTGCCTGATACCAACAGAGCAAAGTGGCCCTTGCACATTGCGAGGACTTCCCAGTGGGTCACCCACACTGGTACTACTCCCGCATGTGCACGCTTAACTTAATAAGCATCCACCATTGGGCCACATTGATGTTGGTTACAACCATTACACACCCAAGTAAATTCATGTGTGGTGCTCCAGTTTTGGAGATGGTTTGGTTACTTTTTAGACCGAACTAAATTTTGGTTATTTTGTGTGTATGTGCGAGTGTGTTGTGAGGTATATAAGTTTTTGAGTGAAATATGTTTGTGTTATGGGTTTAGTATTAACCATTACGGGGTTTTGGCGAATAATCATGTCTCTTTATATACCATAAAAGAGTTTTATGCAAATGTTAGGCGGGTTCAAATGGCATATTTGGTAACGTAGAATTAGTTGTTTCCGAGTATACATATTTTTCTTGGTATTGAGTGACGTTAATCCATATTCAAACTCAAAGGTTCCATATTGGTATGATGAGAATTCTATCGTGCATAGTTGTTGTGAGTTTCTCAAGTTCTTAGTTGTTGTAGTTTATATATGGATATAGAATTAGAGATGCTAAGGGTGAAAATTACAAATGCAACATAAATTAGGGAGTAAACTCCAAGAGATTGCGTATAGGAATAGATGATGTGCCCAAACGGTAAGCATAAGTGGCAGGTTTTTTATTCATGAATGACCTTGAAGATTGCATCACACGATCAGACAACTTACGCTTCACTCTCATCACTAGTCACTAGTGTATTGTCTCCTGACTCTCCTCTATCTCCAAAAGAAATGAAAAGAAATAGAGGTACGTAATTACATATGGTGATTCGTTGTAACCACCTCCCATATCCCTATTAAATACTAACAACCCATCTTTATTATCCACAACCACTCCCCTCTTTATATTCTTCCTCTCAAAATTAATCTCAAACACACACCATAGTCACCACTCACCAGGCACCTAGAGCCACCACATCAGTATGTTATCATCAAGTGTTGATCACACAACCAATGTTGTCTCTCCAACGAATATTTTCAAACACAAATCTTTGCAAAACTCACACGGCACATGCTCAAACCGGTTTATATTTTTGCTTTTATTTTACGATACACAAGCAACAAACCTATCTATCATTGTTGAAATAGGTGGTTTCGGAATTACAAGGTAATTTTGATTCCTTATTATTATTTTTCTCATAATATTTTCTTTGTTTTGCACAAATTAAACTAGGACTATTTAAAAAAAAATGTTATATGCGAACTTTCATTTAAGGTGTATTATGGAGTTCATGGCTACTGGTTATCTACACTAAAAATGAATAAACCAAACTGGTTTCTGTATATGCCCAACAGAAAGTGCAAAGAGCTCTAAATAGAGTTGCATTCATAATAAGCAATCATAAGCACTAAGTACAACAAATCTCAATCGTATAACATCATCTAATAAAAGCATATAACTATTGGCATTCTTTATCAATCAATGATAACTAGGAATGAATCTTTTAACAATAACTATTAATGATCAAATTCAAAAAACATTAGTGCTTCACCAATTATATGTTTGTTATGGTATATATCATATGTTGTTATGGTATATATCATATGTTTGTTATGGTGTTGTTTACTCTCTATTTGACTTCTCTATCATTTTCATTTAAGTATTTCAAGGGTGAGGTTGACCGGAGCTCCCATCGACATGGATATGGGGACACATTTTGTACTCACGTTATATATTTATGTGCAATAAGGTACTTATTGCATCTATTTACTACTTTCAGTCTCGGGTGACACTAACTGGGGGCAACACACACCCTTCTTATTAAACCAACAAGCTCCCATCACGGATAAACTAATCACAGATTGTATGTATCATTTTCAACCTTTTTTATTTTATTTTTTATTTTATTATCTTTTAACCTATATGCTATATTTATGTGAAGGTACTAATTGACTACTTTGAGACCGGGATGGCACGATCTACACTCTTTGGGAGCAATAGAGGTATCCCTTTTAAATCTTGATCCGACTTCACCTAAACTTACCGCTTTATTTTCATCTTTATATACTCTAATCGTTTGTAATCCCAGAAAAATGGACTTCAAAGTTTTATACTTGTTTTTATTTTTCCTTCTAATCCATACATGTTTGTGTGTGTGCGGGCGTGTGTTAGCCACTTTACTGGTATATTTGTGTTGGGGAATATCCAAATAGCTTATTGTCATTTAAGATTATCATTTTTCTAGTCCCATTTATATGGTTGCAAGGCAAAAATTCGATATGATAGTGCGTCCCATTTACCCCTTGGTTTGGTTTTTGACCAGTCTATGAACTTACCACATCTTTAACGAAATTCAACTTAAAGAACGGGCTTACGAGTAGGAAGGTCAGGAGGAAAATCTGTGAAATAAAGCATAACCCGATAGAATCGGCAAGAGAGAAATTTGCAAATGCTTCAAATTTAGAAAATGGTCTTGGAATTAGATGGCTAAAAGGACTTGATGAGGAAGAGAAAAGACTCTCGGCTATAAAAGAATGGGAACACTTAAATGTACCATCTTTCTTTATTATGAACACAGCGTCTTGCATTATAACACTAGTATACTTGTCGATTTCATACTCTATTAACTGTTTGTACCAACTCCTCCTAGTAATGTAGTAAATGAATTTGTCAAGAAGGCCAATTTGGTATATGACCATTCAGAAGCAGTTACCTGCTCATTCAGCACTCAGTGTTTGGTAAAAAGTATATGAGCCTCTGAATGATTCCTAGTAGTGCTGAACTATTAAACTAAAATGGGTGAGCCTAACCATTCAGAGTCCTTTTTTTTTTTTAACCATAATACCCTTACTTTTTCACATGTTCTCTGTCACTCGTGAAACACTTTCAGGTACCCCCAATATCCTACTCAGTTTTTGGCTTTGTTGGGCCAATTCAGAGCCCACCTTCCTTAGGGGGTGGACTCGGGGAAGTCATCGGCAAAGGCCGGTGCCGATTGGGCACACCGCCGCCGCTAGTCGGTGCCGATTGAAATGGGACACAAATTGGTGAAGTTCCCCGATGAAGAAGAGGAGCGTGCAGTAGGAAACAAATGGGACACAACGGTCATATTTGACCCAAAATTGAATTTTTAGCCGTTTGGCTTAAAAAAAAAGAAAGAAATTTTACCCCTTTTTCAACAACAATTTTCACTATAAATACCTCATTTTCTCAATCAAAATTCAACACAAATCATACATCAAAAAAAAAAAAAAAAAAAAAAAAAACTACACAAAATCATGGATCCAAGAAGTGGTAAGAAAACAACCTCCAAAAAACAAACTCGATCTCACCCCAATCGCCCGGTTTATCCACCACCGCAACAAACTCCATATCCAAACCCATTCTCTCAACAATTTTCTACATTATCTCCCAACCAATTCTCTCAACCATCAACCCCTTACATTCCACAACCCGCATCTCCACATCCTTATTTTCCGTATAATACGGGCGCCAACCCTCCGCCAATGAATGCTCAACACTACAACATCAATACGGCGTCCGAGTGGTCCCCGTGGGACGAACCTCAAGCCGAGGTTGTACCCGAAACGCAACCATTACCCGGTATACATACTTACTTTTATTTAATTTTATACACTTTTTGTTTACTTACTTTTATTTAATTTTATACACTTTTTGTTTACTTACTTTTATTTAATTTTATGTAGACACCGATGAAGAAGATGAAGACGATGACATTCAAGAAGTTGATGTGCGAGGAAAGAAAAAGGCAACCACAAAGGCGAAGCGTGAACATTGGACGCCCGACCAAGAGGTGGCGTTGGCAAAGGCTTGGATTCAAATCTCCGAATGCAAAAGATTCGGGAATGAGCAAAATAGGGAAGGTTTTTGGAAGCGGGTTCTCGAGCATTACGCGACAACTATGGGAGGTACTACCCGAACCATTCATGGTTTGACAACGAAGTGGAAAGCAATGAACCAAGCCATGGGTATATTCAACGGCGCCTACATCCAAGCGGTATAATTTTATATTTTTTTGAATTATATACTTTTTAGAATTATATAGTTTTTAGAATTATTGTACACTTTTTTTGTTTATGGAATTGTGTAGGATCGTGTTAGGGCTAGTGGGTGTAGCGAAGTGGACGTCATGAAAGTCGCCCTGAAAGATTACAACACCCGAACAAAAAGTAAAGATTTTGGTCATATTCCGGCATGGGAGATTGTGAAGGATCACGATAAATGGAAAGAGCAAGAGTGTTTTCAAGAAATTCCCGGCATGGGTTGTGTTGCTAGCGGTTCATCGAAGAGGAAGTCGGGGGAGTATGAATCGGGTAGCAATGACAACATCATTCCCGACATGAATGAAGACCCCTCCCCTCCAATTGAATCAAGAAAGGCGAAAAAGAAGCAAGCGGCGTCCTCTTCGTCGGTCCATGATGTGGGCGAAGACATTAGCTCATACGCAAAAAGAAAGACAAAATATTTGGACATCAAAGAAGAGAAGGATCAATTGGCGGCAAGTTTTTGGGCTACACAACTTGACGCGACCAAGTCAAAGGTTCGCCAACGGGATTTGAAGTTTTACACCGACCCGCACAATCACATAACCGATCCCGCTATGTTGGAACTCCTCCTACAAGAAAAACGTCAAGTTGCCGCAAAATGGGGATGGCCATGTAACTTTTAAATTGTAGTTTCGTTTTAAGTATTGTAGGATTTTTTTTTTAGGTTGTGTTTTTTTTTAAGTATTGTAACATGTACTCTTTTTAATTTTAATGAAATGTGTTTTTTATTTTTATGTAGTTTGTGTTTTTATATATTAAAAAAAAAATGTAGTTTGGTGACCACTCCCTCCATTTTGGTGTGGGTTTGGGGTGATTTGGGGACTTGTGAGTTGGAAGGTTTTTATTGGTTTTTGGTGACGTGGCGATTTTGGTGAACTTCACCAATTGGTGACCACTCCCCCCCCTTAGTATAGAATTTGAATGAAAAACAACCTAAGTGAAATACATGTTGTGGATATCGCACCCACGCACCGTATAACAAACAAAGAAAACACAAACAATGCTTGCGAAAAAACACAATCCAAGTATAATTCTAAGGAACTAATTTGTTCCAGACATACAAGCCTACCACCATGCAACCGATATCATTAAGATAATCCTGTCCATCTCATCTCCATTCTTCACAAGCATTGTCATCTTTGTGCTCCATACTTCAGCAACTTTGATTAGATCAACTGTCTTCTTAACTTTGACATTCAGTCTAATGTTCTCACATATTATCTATTTGATTACTTCTGTAACTGTTTTTTTTCTTCTCGAAATAGCCCGTTCCTTTCATGCCAAACATACAGTAGCAGCAACTACGGAGTTTTCACATTGCTAATGTCCAAACACCATAGTATGACTATACTCTCTTCATGACAAAGAATTCATAGAACACGTGAACACGTGAAATTTACATATTTGTTACATGAATGGTAAAAACACAATGATCAATGGGTTATAGTAGAGGTGGCAAAACGGGTAGGTTCGGGTCCAAACAGACACGGGTCAAAATGGGAAATATTAATACTCTGGTCAAATGGGTCAGATCAAAATACTTCTAAACAAGCTGACAAGAAACAGAAAAGGACATTTCTATAACTTACACTATTCACCTCAACAAACGATGTTCTTTACTTAAAAAAAGTAACATAAAAAGTGTTAGAATTTGAAAACCATGACAATCATAAAACTCCATAATCAAAGTACACAAATTGCGGAAGCATGTAAACAAATAAGTATAACATATGTCTCAATTTAATTATCCATATTTCCTTTTATGGATGTCTCAAATTAATTGTCCACTTTCCTTATTTAGTAAAAACTAGAGAATCTAGTGGAGGAATATTCCATTTTAGTGGTTGAAAATTAAAGTAACTCCATTTTTATTAAACTTTGCGTTTTCTCTCTCCTGACAAATAAATTGAGACGGAGGCATGTAAACAAATGAGTATAACATATAAAGAATTAACTTAAACATAAAGAAAACGTACCCGTTAGCAAATCTTGATTCTTGAACAATGAAGAAAACTAGATCAATGAATAACCCCTTACCGTTTTGTTATTCGATCTCTTGATAACAACAATAGTGTGTTGCTACCTCGTTCTTGTACACACAAACTATAACGAATAAGAGATTATGCAAGTAATAATAAAACACTTATTTTGGAAGAACCAAAATCGACAAACCCTATGTATTGGGGTTGTACGATCGGCCAAAGGAAAAGAAGAAGGAAAACAAGTTTAGGGTTATAAGTGTGTGCACAAAAAGTGAGAAACAAATAACCCTAAGCCTTGTATATATACTATAAAAACTTAGAGTCCAAGTTTGAGTGGGATTGGGTCTCCCTACCCTTGTTCGACCGGTTCTACAAGCCCAAGAGGTTTTCTAGACCCTTCTTGGCACTTAGTTTCACTCTAGTCCTTTTCTTTTATATTTAACGATAGTTAGTCCATACGGTTAAGTACTAACGACCGTTAAGTGTTTAAATAATTATATATTCATAACATTTCACATATATAATTATTATGCTCTTATTCTCGTTTGCATTGTGTGCAATCCCGAGGTCTCGGGTTCGAAACTAGACATTTACTTGTTAATATATTAACCATATTCCAACAAAAAGTTCCATAACATAAGATCAAGTCTTTAACATATATACTACCACCCAAATCACTTCATTAAAAAAGAAGTGATTAATTTTATAAAATTTGTTTTTGCTAATCATATTTGACATATTAATAATCAATAAGCATTTCCTTTTGGAATATGTTAAAAATGTGTTTTTACTAGTACCAAAATTACCCGTTTGACCCGTTACCCAACCTGGACGGTCTGCCCAATTTACCTCCTCTAAATTGGAAACGTTAACCATGAAGGTCATTACCTCGGTTTATCTCCCTTTGCCTACATCATAATACAATCCAAGTCAGCGTAGATAGTTGACCCATAGATCATGTAGAAAGGAGAAACTATAAAGAAAAAAACACCTTACGCTGTTCTAATTCTTCAGTGATGATGGACATTTCATAGTCACTTAGTTTTGCAATACCATGCTCATCTAGCACTATGTAATC
Organism: Artemisia tridentata subsp. tridentata; assembly: GCA_021014915.2. NCBI lineage: Eukaryota > Viridiplantae > Streptophyta > Magnoliopsida > Asterales > Asteraceae > Artemisia > Artemisia tridentata. The sequence goes on from CP139503.1 coordinate 261,674,921, forward strand.
CGCTTTTAATCCTTGGCTATTCAGATGAGAACTGTTAACCGATCTGGCCATTTCAGAATCTGATTTTGAGAACAGTCTGCAGATATCATTGAAAACAACAAGTAAAACTTACTTGAATTGATGGAGCCCATATGTGATTTTTTTTATGGAATATGACGAAAAAAGATTCGGCATATTGTACGTAAAAAACTTTCTCATTTGTCTCCTTTTTAGTCATTGTCATTTTTTTGTACAGTTTGACACATATACGATGGAATGGATGAATGCTTACTCTATTCCTCAAAAAGTTGACTTTTGAGGTCAAACTTTAATACTCCAAGAAGAGACATGATACAATGCCTGTTATGGATGTTGCCCTTTTTTCTTCCAAGTGAAGTCTGGTTTTATGCAACAATGGACTTGTGAGGTTCTTTTTTGAAAAATAGAAATTGCAAAGCAATTTTTAGTTGAAAGTTTAGTTGGTTTAACCAAAAAACTCAAAACTTGCCCTTTTGGCTGCAATGGAAGAACATACATACAACTAATTGCGAAACTATCCTGGATAACTTTTGGTACCATGTGTTCTAGCTTGACAGTCTCTCTTTGATGTTCCCTTTTACGAAAAAATTAAACGAGCAAGGGCAACTATGACAAAAAATGATCACCATAACATCAATGACACCGATTACAATCCATACAATTCCCAATAACTAAACCAAGAAGGAAGACTAAACGTTTACGGTTAACCTATTGGTCGAAATATTAACAAACCCAAGATTATGAAGGGACCACCACTTAAGCATATTGGTTCCAAGATGCGGCCAACTTATGTATGGAAATAAAATTAGTGCAAATGGTGGTGTATAGATCAAGGTGTTGTAGCTGATTAAGTTTACCAAATTATTTAGGAATTTTGCCCTTAAATGAGTTATTACTCAAAGAGTGCAGTGAATCCCTTAGGAAATAAGGTACTGTAGTTCACTTTCTTTATGTCCATGTTTGGTCCATAGTTGTAAGTTTAAGGGTCTTGGTGTTGTAAGTGTGGGGTCATAAGTGTAGAGCCACATACGTAATAAGTTGATGTTATGTGTTTGAATTCTTTTAAAGCTTTGAAAAACGTCATTAGCCACAGAATAAAAGTGTTGACTGACAAAATCAAACGCCATGGGGCTGTTCAAACTAAGTTTACACCGAAATGAGAAAGAAAGGAGGGAAAAAAAGGAAGCCCGAGAGGGTGAAGAAGTAGATCTACGTTTGATGTTTGTAAACGTATGCTTTATAGGCACGATAATATTTATGAATTTAGGTGTGTAATGTATGTGTTGCTGTGTGATTCACATAAACAAGGATAGGGAAAGATGCATGAGATGAAGCAAAGTCCATATTGAGGTTACAAATATTGCATTAAAGACAGCTGAGATTAAATTTTAAGCTCTTGACAGTAGATAAAAGATTTTACCCGGCCAGATTTTGTGCTGAGGGAACACATTGGCAGATTTGTGCATTGATTACCAAGCCTTGGCTATGCTTATATAGGGGGTGACTTGTAATAGGAATGAGGAGGGTAGAATTTAAGAAGAGTGAATTGAAGTATGCAGCAGTGAGTAGGTGAAAACAAGTTAAAGAAAAGCTTGTAACATAATCAGCAGTGGCAATCTTATCAGTGTAAAACTCTGTTCCAAATTAATACAGACCAATCTCATATTTAATGAAAGTAGATAGCTTGTGTGTGATTGTGATTCATCATTCATGTCTGGTCTTTTCTCTGAGGTGGGTTTCGTTGATGTATTTGTGGATCTCTACAAAATTGAGTTTTTTCTTCGATTGTGTAATGCATTTGTTATTTTGTATTGCTTGGAGGTCTACAATTATGTCTTGGGTTGGGTACGGTTGATACAACATTGTACCCACACCGTGAGCATGGTTACTAATTGCATGTCTAACGACTTAAACCTACCTTACCCCTAAGCACCACAACCGTAATGTTCGAAATAAAAGTTGTCTAAAGTTAGCGATAGAAAAATTAATGAAACGACTAGTTAAGTGTTTTAACTGAGGTCATCTAAAGTTTTTAAAAAAAAAAAAAAAAGTCGCATCAGAAAAGAAGTTTAGAAATTAAAGCATAAGTAAACTAAAAGTTTAAATTTAAAGATTTGCCTCCATACATGTAAACTTTTGGAAAACTATCATTTGTTTTAAATTTATGTTTTTCTGTGGTATTTGAATTCCTCGTAAAAAATTTATTAAGTAAAATGTTTAATACAGCGTAGTGGTTTTAATCAATCAGAAATTATTTCTAATCTACTTTCATAAAACAAATCCATTTGTATTTTAGTGTATGTAAGCATTAAGATCGAACACACTTGGGTGGAAAAAAATTATAATCTACGCTCAATGTGATCTCCTATTGTGCAAAAAATATTCATAAAATTTTCACCCGTTTAATTGCTAACAAGTAACAAACTATGTAAGACATAACTAATGCATTGTTACTTTTGCTTAAACTTTGAAATTGTGACGTAATTAGATACTTAACTCGTTATTCAACTTGACCGCTTTCGAAATCTTTATTTATTTAAACACAATAAAACCTACCATAACCCACATAATCAAAGCTTTAGCCTATGGGATTATAATAACACAAGTTGTTTGATAATATGTCTTGACAAACAGTTGCAAAGAAGGAAAAAGTTGCAATCATCAATGTGATACTGCCTATGTTAACTGCCTAAAATGTGGCATGTTTAGGTTAAGCGTATTCAATGGGCCGGGCACATTTTAGACATGTTGGTTCTATTTTTTAAAAAATGCCAAAACTGCTTTTATCTTACATAATACTATTACAAGTTTTTTTTTTTTATTTTTTTTTTTTATTTTTTTTATTTTTTTTTTTTATTTTTTAAACTAAAACTCGATTTGTTTTAGGAATATCGTTATTTTTTTTATTACGAAAATAACTTATGAGAAAAAGATTAATAGGTGGAAATTATAAGTTGGTAAAAACTGATAATTTTTTGCAAGTGTATGAAATGAGTAAGGAGTAATGGAAGAAAAAAAATATTGGTAAAGTTTGTAATATTTCGTAATACATTGTAATATTTGATAAGATGTTCACATTAAAAATAAATAAATCAATAAAAAAGTGTGGGAGGATGAAGGGGTTCAGGGGGGAGGGAGTGGATGCGGTTTGAGGGACGGGCACACCGCCGCCGGTAGCCGGCGCCGAACCGAATTCAATTTTTTCGGTGAACTTAACTGAAGAAGAAAGGTGAAATTCTAAACGTTTTGCAACGGTCAAAACTTGGAAATTGTGAAATATAGCCGTTCGGCAAAAAAAAAAAAATTAAAAAAAAAAAAAAAAAAAATTGAAATTTACCCCTTTTTTAAATTACACACTCTATAAATTCAACACAATTCAACCACAACACTCATTTCATATTTAAAAAACATCTCTTATCCAACACTTTTATAAAAAAATTCACCACACAAATCGCAACTTTTTTATCCTAAAAAAATGTCTACTTCGTCCGAAGAGTACATGTACCCGTCTTCAACCGACGATTCCATGGGTAGCTCGTTGCAATTTTGGCACGACTCGTATCAATGGGTTGTAGACACGGCAAGCTCTAGCACCGTTCGCCCTCGTACACACATTGAGCGTCATCGAGAAGTTGGTCTTGAAACTCTACTGAATGATTGGTTCGTTGAAGAACCAAAGTACAATGACGCATACTTTAGAAAGAAGTTTCGTATGAATAAAACCATGTTTTTGAGCATAGTGGCTGATATTGAAGCGCAATTCCCGTATTTTCAAGAAGGTTATGACGCTCGTAGCAAGAAAAGTTTCACGGCGCTACAAAAATGCACCTCCGCCATTAAGCAACTCGCAACGGGTAATCTGGCCGATGAGTACGATGAGTATTTATGCATGGCTGCAAGAACTTCACGCGAAGCTCTTGATCATTTTTGTGACGACATCATTCAGTTGTACGGTCGAGAGTACTTACGGAGGCCGACTCAACACGATGTGTCACGCATTTTCGAGGCTCATGAGGCTCAACATCACATACCAGGGATGCTTGGGAGCATCGATTGCACACATGTCGAATGGAAAAATTGTCCTAGAAGATTGAGAGGGCAATATACGAGAGGCGACCATGGTGTCCCGACTATTATGCTTGAGGTTACAGCGTCACAGGATTTATGGATTTGGCATGCGTATTTTGGTGCTCCGGGGTCAAACAACGACATCAACGTATTGAATCAGTCTGACTTGTATCTTGCGGAGCAAAATGGAACGGCTCCGAACACCTCATTTCACGTGAATGGGCGCTTCTACAAACGCGGTTACTACCTTACCGATGGAATCTACAACAAGTGGTCAACCTTTGTTAAGGCATACCCGTATCCAACCGACCCAAAGGAAATAAAATTCAAAAGGTTGCAAGAGGGGGCAAGAAAGGATGTCGAGCGAGCATTTGGTGTTTTAAAGGGAAAATGGAAAATTCTAGCTCGACCTATCCGGGCTATGACTAAAGCGAAGATTGGAAAGTTTGTGCACGCGGCTATTATTTTGCACAACATGATAATAAAAGGCGACGGGGAGAGCAATATCACCGGTTCATATTATGGATGGACCGGTGGAACCGGTGTATGACGAAAACGTTGTGGCGGAGCTAATAGATGAAGACGTCCATCACCGCCTTCGATTTGATCTCACGGAGCACGTAGCGGCTCAAGACTTACCGTATCTCGATGATTAGTTCTTTTATCTAGTTTCTTTTATGTCGTTTTTATTTTTATTTTTATTTAAGTATTGTAGGATTTTTATTTTTAAGTATTGTTGTTTTTTTAAGTATTGTAGGATTTTTATTTTTATTTTTAATGAAATGATATGTGTTTTATTTTTAAATAGTTTATGTATTAAAAATAAATGAAAAAAAATGTGATGTGGAAAATATGGGATTTGGGGTTGTTTGGGGACCATTGCCACCATTTTGGGGAAGTTTGGGGAAGGATTGGGGTGAAATGAGTTGGAGTGTTTTTATTGGATGATGATGAGGTGGCAATTTGGGTAAGTTTGGGAGTTTGGGGACCATTCCCTCCCCCCTCATGGGATGAAGGAGAATGTTTATTTAAGGCTAGTAGGCAAGGGGAGGGTTTTTTCACCTGACACCTCAGCGCCACCTCAGTTTTCTTTCTCCTCTCACTTCACTTCACCATTTAGTAGTCAAGGTTACCTCTAACTTCACCTTTCATTAAATACCCACTTTATAAAAATATACCCCACTAAAATACCCCACACACACTCACACACAAATAAAAAATAATAAATGAGGCCCTCTTTTTTCTTTTTCATTTGGTGATCAGACCACCATAACTTGCCTTGGATTGTGTGCGAATGGTGAAGGGCAAGGAGAATCATGCGTGAGCTGGGGCCATTTGGTGAAACCATCACCACCTTGCCTAGTAGCCTAAAGTAATGGTGAGTATGAGGCGGTTTGAGGTGGTTTTTGACTAAAACCAAACTTCGAACCGAAAACTTCAGTTTTTAAGAAATGCAAACCGTTTGGTTTCGGTTTTTTTGGTCTCGGCTTTTCAGTTTTTTTATTAAAACAGTTTGGTTTCGGATTTTTTTCGGTTTCTTGTTTCGCTTTTGAATGTACCAATATCAAGTGCGACTTTAAGGCTTTCTTTTCGATTCTTTGTTTTGCTTTTGAACTTACCAATTTCATGTGCGACTTTCAAGGTTTCTTTTCGATTTATTTGTTTCGCTTTTGAATCACATGTTCATCCTTTTTGTTGCTAAGCTCATCCTCGCTACTACTTTTAGGTTCCAAGATTTGGGTAACTTATGTTTTGCAATGAAAATAGTGCAAATGGTGGTGTATAGATCAAGGTGTTGTAGTTTATTAAGTTTAACAGATTATTCAGGAATTTTACCCTTAAATGAGTTATTACTCAAAAGAGCTGCAGTGAATCCCTTAGGAAATAAGGTAGTTCACTTTCTTTATGTCCATGTTTGGTCCATAGTTGTTGTAAGTATAAGGGGTCTTGGTGTTGTAAGGCCACTCACATCAGTTAACTCAGCCTTAAATTTTAAGGCATGCCACGTCAGCTTTTTCACCCCTTAACTTAACTCAGCTTTAACCCATACAACAATAACTTAGCTTTAACACACCTTAACTCAACTTTACACATAAATTTTCAAATTCAACCCCTAACTTATAAATTACTTCATTTTTTTTTAAAACATAACATTTATTAAAACATAACATTACATTCAAACATAACACACTTAAAAAAAAACTTACAACGAAATTAAAGAAATAAATAAAAATAACGACGAAATTAAAAATTACATCATAAAAATAAAGACAATCCTAAATCTACTGTGGAAACTGCCCGAGCTTGTATTTTGCCACAATGCGAGCTTTTTCTTGGTTGATATACCACACCACCTCTGGAGGTTGCCCTTCAGTAGATTCCTTCAAAAACTTTATTTCCTCTAGCCTTGTTATCGCCTCCTCTTTTTCTTTTGTTGCCCGATACGCGGCTTCGGCCAATTCCCTTTTGTGACGATACTCGACTGTCATATTCTCCACGAATTACACTGACGACATACTTCCTCCCGTACTCGCTCCCGTGCTCGTTCCTCCCGTGCTCTCGGATCGAGCTTTCTTTGCAGCACGCCTTCCCATTGGCCTTGGTTGTTCATCATGACCAAACAACGCCTCATTTGTTTGGCTTGGTGGTTCATCGCCGGTTAAATCAATTCCCTCCGGCGTGTCCCACTTCACATGACCCCGTAAAACCTCCCAAGCCTCCTCGTTGCTAAAAGGAGCGGTTCTGTGCTCGTCCCGGTACATTTCTCGGGCACGTTTCAGGATATCAATTTCACTTTCGCCATTTCTTTCTTGGCGTTGGGAACGTTTGTAGTACGCGTTGAACTTTGAGCAATCACGGTTCAACGTTCTCCACTTACTTTGGAGCATATCCTTGTTTCTTGGTTGGTAATTGACTCTGTTAAACTCATTCTGCACCCGTTGCCAAAACGTATCCCTGCTTTGACTTCGACCCACATGTGAGTCTTCCGATGCTGCAACATAACACTGAGCAAGCACTTTTTCCTCTAGTGGGTTCCAACGTTTGGTATTGTTGGCAACGGGTTCTTCATCATCATCCTCCAAAGGTTCGGGTTCGGGGTTTCTTGATTTTCTCGCCTTTCGTTTGATACGCGAGAACTTGTTTTCCTTTGGAGGAGACGTTGGAGTCTCGGGAACTTCATTGGTTGCGGTTTGAGATTGTTGTGAATGTTGGGAGAAGTTGAGATTGGAGAAATTTTGGGTGTTTAGGTTAGATTGATTTTCGTAATAGAGCATTCGTTGATGTTGTTGGTAAAGTTCTTCTTCCGACAAGCCAAGTGGGTTCGGGATTGAAGATGAGCCGGCGTTCGGGTTAGAAGATGAGCCGACATTGGGGTTATTATACCCGGAGCTTAAGAGATCTACGAACGATTCGTTCCCGTCATCGTTTAGGTTGAATCGAGACATTTTTTTTGGGTTGAAGGTTGAAAAGATAGTGTAAATATGTAGTGTATTGAGTTGTGGAAGTGTGAAAAAAAATATGGTGTGAAATGGTTATTTATAGGGGATTGAAAATGGTTTTGAATTTTTGTTTTTTTTTTTTTTTAACTAAAGGCCGCTCCAAATAACGGCTAGAAATTTTAGGGGGCCAAAGTGCAAATAATTCAAACTGCAACGGATAGAACTAGGGGGCAAAGGTGTAAATTTTTTTTTTTTTTGGGCAAAAGGTACCTTAACGCTGCGTTAACGCCCAACGCATTTATCGGTTAACGCCCCTTAACGCCAAATAACGCAACAATTTTGGTCCTTTAACGTGCATTTAACGTTGCCGATGTATATGGTCTAAGTGTGGGGTCATAAGTGTAGAGCCACTTGCCGATAATGTAATGGTATCGTTGTGTTACTTTAGAGTTGATGTAATTCGAGCTTCTTGTTAGTTTTTTTATTCTCTATACTAGTTATAATACCCGTGCACGCACAGCGTTTTTTCTAAAATGTTTTAATTATGTGTTATTATCGATTAAAATGAACAAATTAACGTTTCTTGCATGGTTATACTTGCTGAATTAAAAATATGAAATCTTATGTATATATGTTTTTGTTTATTTTACTGTTTTTAGATAATGATATTGTGCTTATGCGTAATGTGGTTCAATTCAGTGATGTTTTTTTATTTGAATTACACGTCTACATTAGAATTTTCAAAGACAATATTAGTATATAATGTTGTAAATGGTTTGTACATGAAACATAACATACATCACAAACACATGAGGATGAACTATCCCACCAGTCAACCAAGAGATGTGGAAGACACATATATCAATGGCTACGCCCCTCATAAAATATATTAAAACCAAAAACAACAATCAACCATGAGTATGGATGCTACGCCTTTATTTAAACCAAGGATAATAGCTCACATTAAAACTAAGGATAAATAGTATTGCCAAAGATTTGATTATTGTGTTTTCCATATCCGAACGTTCATTGATCTGTTGTATTTCTGACCAAAGAGTCTTAAAAAGCTCATGATTTAACATATGATGTTTGCGCCATTTTCATCAAGAACGCAAGGAGCTTTTGCCTGCAATGAGATTATTTTAGATTAGTAAAATACTAGATTAGTAAAATACTGCTTTGTCTATCTCATAGAAATGGCAGCTACACATTAACGACTGAATGGGATACCTTAAATAAAAATGACTTTATACTTGCAACTTGCACCTCGAAGTGGCTCATCTTTACATAAAGAATGGCATTTCTCAACTCCATTCTATTGAATAAATGGTTTGCTTTTGAAACATGAGATTTAAATGGTTAACGAACACATACTTGTTAATGGTTTAAACTTTAAACAACTTATCTATAGGCTACTTCAATATTTTGTAACTAATAAACGTTTGAAGTTGTTTTTTATGAAGTTATACAATCACACCCATTACCCTTGAGAACATAGACACTCAAGCACATATAGATAAAGTTTTAATTTATGAAATACTTAAATTAAAAAATGGGTGTAGCTAAGACCACATATCCTTGAAGATAGATTGCATAAGGAAGTCCCAAAATGATACCACTTGTTTGTTATATTATTAATCTAATAGACCAAAAGAATTTGTGTTGTTGGCACCCTCTTAAAATCATGAAGCTGCAATAGTTGAAACTTAATTTGTATAGACTATCACAATTATCCAAACCTCCTCTTAAACATCTAAAGTTCATGACTCAACTTCAAAATTAATATGATTAAAACACAAAAGTTCAAAACACATGAACATTAAGATAAACACATGGTGAGCAGCAGTCAAAGAACATGAAACCTTTGGGATAAGAGGATAACTCGATACCTGCTAATTAGACAGAAACTCATACTTCATATTGCAGCTAGTTGATAAGAGGATAACTTAATACCATCAATGGAACTTGTCGAGGCCTTTGAACATGCTCGAGTAAAAACTTCACCTTTCGCTTAGCTCTGTCAGACCCATTCTTAACACCAAAATGAACTAAAGGGAAGTTTGAATGTTGAAGATGGTTAGAGTTAGATAAGAGGCAAACCGGCGCTCTAAAGTGTGACTTGATTCCTAATATAGAGATCTGTCAGACCTTTGAACATGCTCGAGTAAAGACTTCATCCGATTTCATACTTCCGTATATAGAGGTCCAACAAACACATTGCTGTGAAAGAAAGAAAAATGATCCAATGATAGTCGAAAAAATTATGAAAAAAAAAAAAAAAAAAAAAAAAAAAAAAAAAAACTTGGGCTTTACTGTTTGTGGAAGTGTTTCACTTACCCTTGCATCCATTATTGCAAGCTAGAAAAGGAAACGATGGCTTACTATTATTACTAACATTTTCCCCATACACTTTAATTAAATGCCTACGGCATAAGAATGCCTCGAACACTTGGTGATAAAACAATATATTACTTAATTTCCATATTTTACACATCTAAAACAAACAACAAGATCAAAATTAAACGGAAAAACATACCCTTTCGTGGTGTAAAAAGAATATAAAGAAACTCATCTAAAAGCAATCATGCCCAATGCACTCATTCAGGGGATCTTATTTATCAAAGGTTCATATCTTTGAGACATCATGTGGAACACCTTAAGTGCAGTTCAAGTATAACTTTTCAATTAAAAATGTGTCTTATCGATTATTATTTCACTACTGAACCCGTTAGCTTAGGAGTAGCTGATCCAAAACTATCCATTGCATTTTTCAAATCACATAATATGCATTCAAAACGCAATCCCAAACACGATAATAAAAGGAAAATAAACACAGTTGAGCATAAAAAGAGGTGGTGTTGGAAATTAAAACTGTGAAAACGTAGAGGGGGGTGAATACGTTTACCGTTTTGAAACTTAAAACTTGTTGTATCAAATTTCCAATTCGGCTAGTTCTAATATGAACACTGTCTGTTGTAGTTTATGTCTACCAAGTTGTCACACAAGTATTATCACATAATCACAACACAAGCAATCACATAATGCAAATATAAAAGTAAAGAGATAAGTAAAAGAAAGAGCAAACCGAACACGATGATTTATAGTGGTTCGGTCACGGAGCTCCTCTCCGCCCTACTCCACTCCCCGAGTACCCAACTCGAGATTTACTTCACTAGATCAACAAGCTCCCTTTCTTAGGCGGAGAGCCCTACTCCACTCCCCGAGTACCCAACTCGAGAGTTACTTCACTAGATCAACAAGCTCCCTTTCTTAGGCGGAGAAAACCTTTACACGTCGCTTACTTCCTTTTCCGGTACTAAGCTAAACACCGGGTTCTTTCACAAGGTAGAACCAACCTGACGTCGCCTATTTACTTTACCGACACTAAGCTAGATGTCGAGTTCTTTACAAGGGTACAACCACTCCCAACACTCTTCGTATTTTAAGGACTAAAATACTAACCTCACTCTACTGATCTAAATGATACAATGATGGTTACAACAATGATCCATGACATAAGTGTATCATGGATATGAATGCCTACTCTATATGAACTTCCATTGATCGGAAGCCTTCAATGTATGAAGATCACAAGCTCCCTAAACTTGTTGTGATGGATCTTCATGTATGCAACTAAGATCTTCTTGGTGGATCATGAAGTATGCTATGGATGATGTCTCATGATCTTGAGCTTGCTTCACAGGATCATTAAAAATGTATGCTTACAACATAATGAAAGTTAGTAACATTATGATCATTATGTAATGGGTGATTAATGTATGAATCTACATGTTTAGCTACTGATCTAAGTGTGTGAAATGAGTGAGGGAATGTGTGTTCTAAGTTAGATGATTCTATGGGTAAAACTAAGAACTATTTATAAGAAAACATAGCATGAAAACTATGGGCAAAAACATGGACTAACATGGTTTCTAGTGCATGAAAACTATGGGCAAAACTATGGACTACCATGTTTTCTAATGGCATGAGTCTATGGGCAAACAATGGGTTGGTGTTTATAGCCAACAATACTTTTGCCCAGCGGATCCGGCGGATCCCATAAAAGGGATCTGTGCTTGTTATCGTTTGGTTCCGCGGGTATGACAGTTAAGAGATAGCTAAGAGATTTTAGTGTATCTTTCCAAATCTTGCATATCTAGCCTAATCTTCCAAGATCCACAAATGTCAACTATCTAACTTGTGTATCTAAACAAAATATTACACAATCTTACAAAGATTTCACTTGTGATGTATGCCATGATGTCATGGTATTATTTAACTAATAAAGTTTCCATTTTAAGAAATAAACATGTAAACTTGTATATGTTATTCCTAGTGAACTTTGTAATGTGTATATGTATGTAACATGTATCCTAGTGATCATGTAAGATGAGGTTCTAAGTAGAATGATTAGCCTTTTTAAAATACTTAATTACCTAACCGTATTTTAAACATTCTAAATGGTTTGTTAAGGGTTTGATCATAATGCTACATAACAAACATGTACGAACCTGTGTTGTATCATACGAGGACTTGAGAGGTGTTGAATGTATGTTGAGACAAGATATGATTACAAGTAACTTGTACATTTTACGTTATGTATCAAGTTATATGTTTTTCATCAATCAAAACAAACGAGATTGCTTGCACTAGCAATCTCCCCAACGAGACTGCTTGCACTAACAATCTCCCCCTTTTTGATGATGACAAAATATGTAAACGTGATAGAAAGTAAAATGCAAAAAGTTACTTGTGTCCATAATTACTTACTTTATCCTTGTGTTCGTTTCTCCGTTTACACCTTTCTCCTTGTGTCTATAATTAGTTTACTTTCTCCGTTTACACCTTTCTCCCCCTTTTGTCGAAGCAAAAAGGGTGTGTCCTTGGAGTTAACTTCATTTCTCCCCAAAAAGGCGAGCTTGCATCATCCCTAGTGAAGTTAAATAGACTACTCCCAATCTCCTATGGTTGTTGCGTCCCTTAGGTTGTTAGCGGATCCATGGATCAAATTAAGACTCTTAACCTACATCAAGGTTAGTGTTGTGCAATATAAAGATATATGAAAAATGCATGATGAATGAAAACCAAATACCCAATGATACACATGCGTAATCTATTGTAGACCTATCTCCTCCTTTTTGTCGAAACAAAAAGAAGATATCCGTAGCGGAATGTGGTAACCAATCCTTGGTGATTACTCCCCCTAGTTTAGAGTACCAAGTATGATAATGCAATAATATTGAGAACTTTAAAGCTCCCCCTTGGATAATACTCCCCCTAATTGGAGTGACAAGGTTAAGATGTATGATCCTACAAAACAAATAGTTAGACTATGATATGCTCCCCCTTGATGTATACTCCTCATTGCTAGAGTACCAACGTATACGGTTCAAGGATGAGAAATGCTAAAAATGATGAGTTAGTATATGATATACTCCCCCTCGATCTATACTCCCCGTTGCTAGGGTACCAACGTATATGATCCAAGGATGAAGAATCCTACAAAATAAAGGTTAGTATAAAACAATATTTGTCCTTGGACAAGTATGTGATATACACCAATGCGTGTATATGATGCATCCTAAAAATGCTTGACGAAAGCTCCCCCTTGCTCTAGGGCGTCAAGATGAACCTACAAAACAAAAGATTAGTGCACTAGAAGCTATGTCTTAAGTCATATACGACCAATGTGTATAGACGATGCAATGTGAATGCTAGACTGATAATCCTCCTGGTTTGAGAGCGTTAAGCAGCACTTATAAAAGAAAAATAATCGATGCAAACTTCATCCTATGATGAGTATGCTATATACGATCGAGCATATATGATGATGAACCTACAATGAAATGGTTAGTGCAATATATTTTATTTTAAAGAAAAATATTATGTAACATATCAATAATCTAATCACAACCAACATACCAATTGTGATTGTCTAATCAAAGAAAAATATGATGCAGCATACAAATTGTGATATCAATCGTGATTATCTAGTAAATCATGTTATAAAGAGTGTAATCTTCTAATAAGAATTACATTTACAAGAATATCATAAGATAAAATCCTACAAAACAATGCCTATGAGGAGGATATGAAGTGAAGTTAAAATGCTTAACGTGAGTGGTGTTAATATTGGTGTTGGTTTACTAGTGAATGATAACTTAATAGATGACTAAAGGTTGATGTAAATAGGTTTTTCGCTAATCCATGGGGTTGATGATTAGTGAAGGAGGTGATGAAAGTTATGCAATGAATTAAGAAACTCTAATGTATAGCAAATGATATAAGAGTATTTGAAGACTGTTACGGTTATGATATCTACCAAATATGATTCGTGCCATAGTAAATGTTTGAATGAAAATGAGAGGAAGTGAAGACAATGATCACTTAGGAATAGAGATTCCATATGTAACAATTGGAAATACTAGATACCTATATGTGGATAAAAATGACATCATATGATGAGAGTGTTGATTGGACCAACGTGTTTAGAAAGATGGTTCTGTTTGCACTGACAATGACGTGCTTGATATGTGTCAGAATGAAAAGGATGAGATCCTATGATGGTGTTCTAGACAATGAAGTTGTGAAGGAAAATCCTAGACTCGGTTGTGAGAGGGTTGTCTGTTTTAAATGGTTAAACACTGAACATGGTACCCGCGGATTTCGTGGAACCAAAATTTTGGTTCCGTCCTTCTTAACGAAGGGTTCCGTGAGACCAAAATGGATTTGGTTATGTTTTGTCGTTTTTTTTTTATCAAACGAAGGTTCAAGCTAAGGTCTATTTACTTATAACTAATGACTTGGTTTCACTAATCCTAGTAAAAGTCTAAGGAGACTTAATGCTTATCGTTTAAGAGGTATGTCAAACACATGATGTATTTTTGACGAGGTATTGGTGCATAACTGTGATGTTGATCTAAGGAGGTTTGACACACTTGTGTCTTTTGTGAACTGATTTAACTGAGTGATTTGAACCTACATGTCGGTATTTGGGAATGTAAGAAACATGAGTACATGTTCTTTAATATGAAAAGACAATTATGTGAATGAATTTCTCTCCTCCTTAATTGGTGGACATTCAACATAATCTATGAAGAATGAAGGTAAAGTGTTTAGGATGTTGCAGATTAATGAAAGCGATGAGCTTAGCAATGTTTTTGTGGATATTGGTTAGCATACAAAGAACTTCATCCTTGAAGTTACGTAGCTCTTCTCTATCAATGCGAGATGATCGCACGACGAGGCATGTGGTTTTCCTTATGGGAGGTGTATTGTTTTAACTAAAAGATGATGAAGATAATGTTAGGAAAGCGGAAGCAACAATACGATTTGGAGAGAAGTATATTGAAAGATATCCAAACACAAATTTCAAACTTCTAAAACTTAATCCTATTAGCTTTTAAGACTATATGCAAGAAAATGGATCCCATAAACATATTACTAATCTAAGTAGCAATAATGAGATAACAATTATGCAAAATAAGCATAACAAGGAAAAATAACAAATAATTTGTTATCAATCTACAAGACAAAAGTCCTAATGAAAAAAGATGTGAATATTATAGAAATCATAACATCTCATCTACCAGACAAAAAGCTACTACATGGCATCAAGACAAATAATCATATTGTAAGATGACATGACATTGTTTTTGATATTACATTGTGAAATTGTTTTGAAATTAGGCTTAGTTACTTAAGCATACTTACCCATTAATTAACACAATGATCTATGTGATTAATAAAACAACTTCTAAGTGTTTATCATACCAAAAAGCACTTAGACATATATGTGCACACATGGCAAACAAATAGTGTGACGTGGTCACAAAAGTAATGAAACGACAGGTTCATGCAAACAATTCCTACATTTTAGAAACATGCATTATTTAGACTATCCTATGAAAAAGACTCAACGAATGTCAACAAAAGACACGAGCTTTCAAATATAGAAATATCATATAAGAATGACATATCATGAGTTAACAAGTAATACATTAATCTTGCGAAATATCATATAACGAAAGAATGAACATATTATTTAAATCATGTTATCATGAAGCATATAATCATGTAGACAAAAACCTTTTTAAGGTTTACACATTTGACAATCAATAAAATAATTATTATAACATTAAGATATCAAACAAATATCATGTAATCAATACATGTATATGTAATGCAAGTGATTGTATTAATTATTTCTAAGACAAGATAATTTACCAATACATGACTTAATGAGACTCAACTATTTCTATTAAAACTAGTCATGTTATATACGTAAATATGTGTCAACAGATTTTAATCATTGTGTTTGGAATTGAATGATCTAAAGGGTGACATCCTTTGAGTTGAGTTTAAGTATGAGTTATGCAAGTGATCTAAGATCAAGACATGTGTTTGTGTATGGTAATGGGATATGTCATGAACGTTCTGAAGAAAGTTCTTTGGAACAAGAATCTAAATAAAGTTACCAACTTTAATAGGTTTTGTGTATGCTCCAGAGATGTGGATATGCACAAGGTTTGACCAAGGTTTAATGTACGCTTGAGAGGAAATAGATACGTATGGTATCTTTTAACAAGTAAGATTTAACCAGTGCTCAATGAGGAAGATAGTTCATAGAACTAGTGGATGTTTGTTTTAGGATCATTTGCCCGATGAGGTGTAATGAAATCTCTTGTAACATAACCGTTCATGTTGCAAGAAAATAATGATGCATAGGATATACATTATCCTTTTTAACAAGATGAAAAATAAACACATAATGTTTTTCCGAAACATCATGTTTTCCTAAATGAAGATATGAACACAAAGTATTTGAATTGGATAGACTTATCCTAAATAAACTAGGTTTCAATAATATGATAACTAGACAAGATAAACTTACTTGAGTTTCTTTTG